>JAFMSR010000018.1:39011405-39048450 GCA_022818135.1 Saxidomus purpurata
ACATGTTAATCAAATGTTACAATGTGTTTATGATGTGACAAAATGGGATTAAGTTTATTGTGCGCATTAAAATTGGGCATGAAGTTGTGAGTCTGTGACAGTTAAGAAATGTCAGATCTGCAGATCTATGATAGGAGTCACACCACGACGCCAACTTAATTGGGCTAAGCTTTTGAAAAAAGGATCATCATTAAAAATTAAAAAAACAATTCCAGGGGTCACACAGAAATTAATGAAAGGTGTCTAAAGTCATGATGATATACAATACAGGGTTTGACAGCTGCTGAAACTTAAAGACGACTCACCAGCTAAGAGATCTTGCCCAATCATAATATGTGAAGTTCACTGGTATTTGTTTACTTATACTACACGTGTGTGAGCGTGTGTAATGTAATAAAAGATACCTGACAATGTATTATTTGAAGTGACATTATGCGCATTTTTTTCAAGTAAAAATCCAGCTGAAATAGGTGTGTGTATAAAAGGGTAGAGGAAATAATAGCTTTTAACCCAATACACCAAACTTTTCCTGCTACCAGTATGAAATAATAACTTTCCAAATATTTATTTTCTTATTTGACTGGGAGAGTCAATTTAAGAAAAAAACAACTGCATGCAGGAGTTGCTTCCCTTCCACTGCCAAAATCTACTAATAACAACAACGACACAGTCAACTATCATTTAATCAGTCCGATGTTTTTATTTCTAAAGCATCAACTTCAAATACTAATGCGGCATAATCATTAATTTAACACATTAAAATGCACAGCAACCAAAAATTGCTTTTATAAAACTGTCACCAAAAATACACTATTTGCAGTAAGATGCGCATAATGTCACTTTAATTAACGAAGACACCAAACTTTCTAATTACGTTTATTGGATTACCAGTAATCACCAAATTATTGATATCGCACATTGGGATATTGACTGTGTTCTGGTAGCTTTGTGGCTAGTCTCAATACTCTTATATCCCATCGAATCCTGTGAGAATGACCATGAATGCACAATAGTCGGTCAATAGCTATGCATAGCTAATGTTTATTGTACTGATATACCAACATGAAATAAAATTTGATTTGAGGGCACCCGCATGATGGTATTGGCTTGTCAGTCTTGACATGCCTTCATTTGTGAGGCTATTTCCATTGTGCATAATTTCCATAATACCAGATGTAAGCCTTCTCAGTTGACAGTATACAAAATGTGTATAGCGGCAGTCTTTTATAGATTAGTTCATAACTGTTGGTTTGGTTGATTGAGAGACCCCTACCATAATACTCTGCCGTTGAAGGTTTAAAACAAAACTTTGTCAGAAGGCTAGTCAGTGTATTTAACCATCAGATTATGTTTGTTGTTTCAGCACATGCTGTGTTTTTGTTCCACATACCTAAGTAATCTCTACATGCATGAACACACAGTGTCTCGTTAGCCTGGTGGTAATTGATAAGGATACATTGTACCAACTTCTTGCATACTCTAAAATTACTTCATTATAAGGCCTAAAAAATTCATGACCCTGAAAAAATCAGCATGAAGAAAATTTCTATTTTCACGGAATTTGGTGTTGTCTGTGTTCAAAAGACATTTTTTATTGATTTCTGCCATAACTTTTACATCAAAGGCTGTTATTGATACCCATCAAATTACAAGTTCACATTAAAAAAAAAATTCCCTACCTACCAACCAACCCATCTTTTTTCAGCATGTTTATAATACAGCAAATAGGCCTTTTTTTAGGCCTAAAAACATTTTATGATGGTGTTTCTTGTTTTTCCAGAGAGAAAGAACACGAGAAATTACTCACACAGTCAGATCCTGTAAAAGGTGTTCACTATGGTAACCTTGGTGGGGCCTCAGCAACAGCAGAAAGTGGCAGTGTAACATCACTGGGAAGCAAGTCTCTCTCACAGGGGACTAACAAAGAGAAGTATCTGAAAAGTCTTGCAGTAAGTAAAGTATCAGATCATACTGTAGATACAGTGATATAACATTTGTTTTAAAGCTTGTAAGATCATAGAATAATACAAATCTACAGCCATTATACCTTCATGTCTTAATACTTGAATGAATTATTGTAAATCATGTCCTATCCTAGTAAAAGAAAAAAAAGATAAAGCACCTGTGTTAAGGTTTATTTTCATTCCTATGCAGAAGTACATAGTACCTCATTAGAAGTTATTTCTTATTTGTTTTCAACATGCTCAAATCATTCATCATTCTTTTTTTCATCTTTCCTGGTCATGGCCAAAAACACAGTTGGCACGGGAGTTAAACTCCTACAACAATAACAGCAACAGCAACATCTTTCCTGGTCATTAGGCATTAAAACCATTTAAAAATTTCATAGTGAATATCTAAACAGTTATATAATGAAGACATTTTCCCGTAACAAGCTACAGATAGAACAAAGAATTGTTATTGCTTATTAACCAGGTTTTCAATTTTGAAAATCCTGGTTATTAGATTGGGGTATGGCGGGCGGATGGGCGGATGGGCGGATGGGCGGGCGTCAAACGAAATTGTGTCCGCTCTGTAACTCTTCAACCCTTTGAAGAATTTTGATGAAACTTCAGACAAATGTTTACCACATCAAGATGACGTGCAGAACGCATGTTCCGCATGGCTGGCTCCAAGGTCAAGGTCACAGTGACATTAACATTGAAAATCCTGTCCGCTCTGTAACTCTTCAACCCTTTGAAGAATTTTGATGAAACTTCAGACAAATGTTTACCACATCAAGATGACGTGCAGAACGCATGTTCCGCATGGCTGGCTCCAAGGTCAAGGTCACAGTGACATTAACATTGAAAATCCTGTTTACATGATTTTAACTTGATTTGGCAGTCAAAGGTCATATCATCTTTGGAGGTAATTTAAAAAAGATATGATATATTATTTCATGTCTACTTTGTAACTTGTCATTATTATTTTGGCGTTGTTTTCTTCTTTTTAACCAGGTTTTCCGAAGGAAAAATCCTGGTTATTAGATTGGGGTATGTCGGCGGGCGGGCGGCTGGGTGGGCGGGCGGGCGTAAACAATTTCTTCTGTGCGCAACTCCTACATTTCTCAACGGATTTCAACCAAACTTTCACAGAAGTATTGTCATGAAGTGCCCTGGCGCATATTGTCGGGGTTTTGTGATTTGGTCATTTTTGACAGAGTTATGGCCCTTTGTTTTTTTTCACATGTAATTCTTCTGTGCGCAACTCCTACATTTCTCAACGGATTTCAACCAAACTTTCACAGAAGTATTGTCATGAAGTGCCCTGGCGCATATATTCCGGGTTTTGTGATTTGGTCATTTTTGACAGAATTATGGCCCTTTGTTTTTTTTCACATGTAATTCTTCTGTGCGCAACTCCTTCTACACTTCTCAAGGGATTTCAACCAAACTTTCACAGAATTGTTGTCACCAAGTGCCCTGGCGCATATTGTCTGGGTTTTGTGATTTGATCATTTTTGACAGAATTATGGGCCTTTGTTTTTTTCCACATAATGACATATATATAGAGAAATACTCTTCTGTGTGCAACTCCTACATTTCTCAAGGGATTTCAACCAAACTTTCACAGAACTATAATTGTGAACTTAAGAAATTTGAATATATAATGTTCTGCCCCTGGTCGTTCGTCCGTCCGTCCGTTAGCAATTTTGTGACTCCTTATTTAAGTATATATAAAAGGGAGAATACTCTGTTATTATAAAAGGGAGAATACTCTGTTATTACTGTCTATTTTGAGAATAGATTACCAGTCCTGTATACTTTGGAGTATTCTGTTACAGTAAGATGACAAAATTTCTCATGAGACCAGCGGTTCAAACCCCACATAGAGCAAGTTTTTTTTTGTTTTTTTTTCTTTTTTTTTTTTATAATTTTTGCCTGAATTATGGCCCTTTGCTTTTTTTCCACATATGTTATATATAGAAGAATACTGTCACGTGCCCACTTCCTCCAACATTTCTCAAGATATTTAAACCAAACTCTCACACAACTGTTGTCATCAAGTGCCCTCGTGCATATTGTCTGGGTTTTGTGTTTGGATCAATTTTGCCTGAATTATGGCCCTTTGCTTTT
Organism: Saxidomus purpurata; assembly: GCA_022818135.1. NCBI lineage: Eukaryota > Metazoa > Mollusca > Bivalvia > Venerida > Veneridae > Saxidomus > Saxidomus purpurata. The sequence goes on from JAFMSR010000018.1 coordinate 39,015,485, forward strand.
TTTACACATGTAATATATAGAAGAAGACCTTTGTTTCTTTTTCACATTATGTATATCTACTGACTTTAAAACACATTTGCGCTCGGCCAGCAGACTGGAAAATGAAAACCTGGTTTTGTGACAATTTCCTGTCACTTGTTATATTCATTGCAGGATGAAGAACCGCCTCAGACATGCAAAAAGAAAGTCTTAAAAGTTGTTGTCACTTTCCTGTTTATTGTAATTGTGGTGGGTATAGTAATAATATGGTCATTCCATGAAGGTCGCTCAAGGAAACACATTGGAAATCAGTATTTTGACTTTGTAACCAAACAACGGGTCCTGAACGTTTATAATGAAAACGACGATATTGTTCTTACGGGTGTTTTGAAAAATAGCCAGTTAGATGTTGGTAGAGTGCACAAATGTGACGAGGACCAAACAGACGATGTGTTTTGTTTTAGTTTTGATGATGATACAATATTCAGGTTTTTTCCCTATACACTAAATAATGCTCAAGTACACTGTAATGATATGGTGTGGACGAATATGAAAAATAGTTATAACATACCAGTGGATTGTTATGACATTGAGTTTGGTTTATGGTATGGAGTGCCCAATTTTAATGGATCATTTTGGCCAGTGAAAGGAAACACTGTATCGATTAATAAACTTACATATCAGCCTTTCGAGAACGCTGTCCTGGGCCAAGTTTTGGAGAACTACTGGTTAAATGCTGAAGGCGTTGCAGTAATTGCGCATCAAAGTTTCCCGCTAAAATTCAGTTTAAATGCGCAGAATGATAAGCGGCTGTGTTTGTCATTAGATTTTGAAAATATAAAACAAGAATCCATTCCGACATTTAATTATACCATATGTCAAGGACCAGATATAAAGACAACATTCCTTGCAACAAGAAATGTGTTTTTCCCTCAGACAAAGGTAATAGACTTAGCAAAGAATGATTTATCAAACATTTTGTGGAAATATGAAAACAGATTTAAGAAAAATCACAAAACTTTTGGAGAATTTCTTCACAAACTTAATACACTTGGTTTTTCAATAAATATGATTGAATATGACACAGACTGGCAGGAAAGTGTGGGTAGTTTTAAATTTACAGAAAAAGTTGCTAATGAATTATCACTGTATTTCAAAACGAACAAGGGAAAATACTCTAGCACAAAACTCATGCTTCCACTTACGTTATCATGCTCTTACAGATCCGAAGAAAATTTTAAAGCAGGGGCAAGTAATGACTTGTTTGTAAAAGATATTTTCACACACGGGATAAAAATGATCTCCTACAAAGAACAAAGCTGTGCATTATGGGATGCCACAAATCCTGAAACGAAGGAGTTTTTAAAAGAGAAGTTAGATTCTTTGCAGCAAAAAGGTACAGTAGAGGAAACCTTTTACCCGCAAGCTTTTGACTTCAAAACAACAATCACTAACAGGGCAGTTCACCATACCCTGTACAGAAATACATCAGATATAAATGCCATTAACTCCGAATTCGCTGGTTTACTGCTCAGTGCAAATAAATCTCTTGTCATAGAGACGGCTTATCATATGCAAAACATGACAATATTTGTTGAAATTCCAACACTTGTAACGAACAAGAGTGGTAAGAAGTGTTTAGATTACATGCTGTCTGGGGCCCTGACAGCTGGTATTCATGGATACCCATATGTCATTACCTTAGCACCTCCAGAGGACAAAATCGACACAGAATTATTGATCAGGTGGATAGAGGTGGCGATATATTTCCCAGGATTGCAAGTGACAGATTCAGTGTTTAACTTCAGTGAAAGACCAATAAATCCAATAAATTTATTGAAGAATATGAGTATGCATCGGCAGGCTGTGGTAATCCCTGCGTATTCTGAAATCATATCTGATGTGAAAGATGGAATTCCATTGTTGCGTCCATTATGGTGGATTAACCCATTAGACTTCAAAACACTTCGTATTTCAGATCAGTTTGTAATTGGGGACACAATTATGGTGGCACCAATTTTGTGCCTTGGTGATAGGATGAGAGATATTTATTTGCCGACGGGTAAATGGATACATTCCAAGACAGGAAAATTGTATGAGGGAAGACAGTGGCTACAAGATTTTATTGTTCCGCTTGAAGATATTGCTGTGTTTTACTTACAAAAAGATGAAACTCAAAAATCAACAACAGTTACAAACACCACATGAAATTTTGTAGGTAGATAGATAGATAGAAAATGTCCATTTTGTATTTTTACATAATGTTTAGCAAGTTTCACAATACAGTAAATTGGATAATATTGGCAGTGGTTTAATTTTTGCAATTTTTGTGAATTTCCCACTTCACCATGTTAACTAATTTAAAAAAAATTTAAAAATTCATTTAACATACATTTATAATTGGAAAACTCTCTTTAACATGATTGTTAAAGTTTAAAATTTGAGAATAAGTCTGTGAATAAACCAAGAAATTTTTATCTTGCCAAAATTACCCAATTTACAAAACTGAAAGATGTGTAGACTTTAGAAAGAAACTATAACAATACTTTTTCCAGTCTAGTTTCAAAATATTTAACCTTTGTAATAAAATGCAACCATTAGCTGCTGTAAGAATTTCTATAACTAGCTGGCTCCCAAGAAAATGAAGGGAGTTTTTATCAAACATGTCAAAGCTAAGATCATGATTATACTAAGTGCTATTTGCAATACTGCACCAGTTGTGGCTTTAAACTTCAGATTTTGATGTTTTAATATTGTATGTACTGAGGATTTTGTATATTTCACATATTGGACATGTTCATGAAAAAGGCAACAATTTCTAGCGGGCAAATTTGTGTGTTATATAATCCTATAAAGGCATGAGGACATTGTTTTTATAACTTCTGGGTCAGTTTAGGATTGAATCATTTTTGTAGAGGGAAAAGGCTTGGAAAGAAAATTTTCCATATAATCAAATACACAATACATTTCGTAACACCCTCGTAATGTGTATCATATATTTTGCATTTTATAGTATGAATGATGCAATTTGTTACACATTACACAAATAGATCAGCAGTTACATGACTGACTATAAATTTTACCAGCAGTTACATGACTGACTATTAAATATACCTGTAGTTACATGACTGACTATTAGATATACCAGAAGTGACATGACTGACTATTAAATATACCAGAAGTGACATGACTGACTATTAAATATACCAGTAGTTACATGACTGACTATTTAGTATACCAGTAGTTACATGACTGACTATTAAATATACCAATAGTTACATGACTGACTATTAGATATACCAGTAGTTACATGACTGACTATTTAGTATACCAGTAGTTACATGACTGACTATTAAATATACCAGTAGTGACATGACTGACTATTAAATATACCAATAGTTACATGACTGACTATTAGATATACCAGTAGTTACATGACTGACTATTAAATATACCAGTAGTGACATGACTGACTATTAAATATACCTGTAGTAACATGACTGACTATTAGATATACCAGTAGTTACATGACTGACTATTAAATATACCAGTAGTTACATGACTGACTATTAGATATACCAGTAGTGACATGACTGACTATTAAATATACCAGCAGTTAGTGAGTTACATGACTGACTATTAGATATACCAGTAGTTACATGACTGACTATTAAATATACCAGCAGTTAGTGAGTTATATGACTGACTATTAAATATACCAGTAGTTACATGACTGACTTTTAAAATTTAAAATATACCAGTAGTTACATGACTGACTATTGAGTATACCAGCAGTTACATGATTGACTATTAAATATACCAGCAGTTACATGACGGACTATTAAATATACCAGTAGTTTCATGACTTACTATTTAGTAAACCAGCAGTTACATGACTGACTATTAAATATACCAGCAGTTACATGACTGACTGTTAAATATACCAGTAGTTTCATGACTTACTATTAAGTAAACCAGCAGTTATATGACTGACTATTAAATATACCAGTAGTTTCATGACTTACTATTTAGTAAACCAGCAGTTACATGACTGACTGTTAAATATACCAGTAGTTTTATGATTTACTATTTAGTAAACCAGCAGTTTCATGACTGACTATTAAATATACCAGTAGTTTCATGATTTACTATTTAGTAAACCAGCAGTTACATGACTGACTATTAAATATACCAGCAGTTACATGACTGGCTATTAAATATACCAGTAGTAATAAATAATAAATAAATAAAAATCTTTATTTATAGAAGGTAAAACACATTAAGTAAACGTACAAAACATTTGACTTATTTACAATGTGGCCTTCTGAAAAGAAATAACATTTATACAATAAACGATTGAATGAGTGAGTGAGTGAGTGAGTGAGTGAGTGAGTGAGTGAGTGAATGAATTCTTAGAGAAAAAAATAATGCAGCATGAATTAGTGAATGAATGAATGAACATTTTCTAAAGAAATATTAACTATAGCAGACATACCCGACAAACACTCATTGATCTAGAAAAAGCAGTTCAATTGAAACATTTCAAAATGTATACACATTCTTTCCTTCAACATACATGGCCGTATAACTAAACAACCTGTACATTGGTAATTTTTTGTTAACTTTAAAAACAATAAATACATTCATACGAAAAATTCTATATGAATCATTTACGAAAATTGCATATTAAGTATAAACTTGCGTAAATTATACTTAAAAGAATTTAATGAATTAATCAGTAACTTGACCTTAAGCATGTTATGCCTACAAATGTTCGAAAATAAAAAGGTTTACAGTAAACTTACTTCTGAATGCTTGTCAAATGTGTGAATAATACTAAAAAGTCAAATAACATCAATTTATTTATCTTCGATTTGTGTTTTTATGTTAACGCTATTACTTATGTTAGTTTTATAACATAGTTTTAAGGCCATGTCTTGTTGTTTTTGGTCCATGTCATATTTGCTTGTATTTAGTATTTTTGTACTAAGGTTATTGATGAGTTTTTGTTAATGTATTTCTACAAAAAAAGCTGATATTTGTATGTTTTTAATATTTACATGTACATTTTTCATAATGTCATTCTATAATATGAATTTATGTGATACTCTTGATTCAATTTATTTTTTCATAGAAATATTTTTGCTCTTTTAATGTTATCTAGACTTGCTTTTGTAATACTTAATTATATACAGGTTCCAAGTGACAACATGTTTCTATAACAGTCACTTCTTTTGAGTGACCTGAGAGGGCAGAGGTGACTTTTAAAAGGTAACATTGTACACCTTACACCATGCCTTTTTGTTTCAACTATATAAGGGGTAGGGGCAGAACAATCTTATTTTTTTGGAAAATAGACTACTGGTATATAATTTGAACATACGAGAAATAATATTGTGATATAAAATCTACATCCAAGGGAAAACTGCATGCTTTTAAATTATTTTTAGAGAGAAAGATGGCTGTGAACAGCTGGTGGTGTAGAAAGCCTTGGATAACTTAGTATATGTATAGATCTTCAGTCTATAACTGACAAACATAAGCATTAAAATATTGGAAGTGTTGTTAATAGATTCAACAACAAAGAGAATAATTGTTATTTAAATATGTTGTACAGTAAAATGTATGTTTATCACATGCTTGGCATACAGTCAACTCATCAAGATTTTGTTTTAACATAAAGATGTAATAATTGAATAGTCCCATTACAATTGCAGATTGTCAGGTTTAGCTTGATAAATATAGGAAAAGTTTGTGATACTCTATTCTGCGTAAAATCAGTTAAAGTTTTACCCAGCTAAATTTCTAAAATGGATACGTGTCTATTTTTCAATTTGGACAGTACCGTTAATTGTTTTAAAATGGTGTCCAATGAAATAGCGAACAGGGCAGATTATGATCAGACTGACTGGATGAGGGAGCTGCCGAGAGGGAGACTTGGGAGAAGTACTCCCTCAAACTTGCAAAAACACTGAGCCAATGGCTTCTCCCTGAAAAGGCAAAACGTGGGCAAAACATCTAGTGCTTGAAGTCACGACTGAACCCTGCTTGATCTACATTGGTCGCAAAGGCAGAATTATTTGCCACCTGGTGGGTAAAGCTTCTCTGGGTTAGGCAGCCAGTCATATCAGTCATATGTTGGATTAAAATTAGTCACTTATCTACATAATTGGCTGTTTGGGATGTGACTAACAGTGGTTTGCTGTAGACAAGTGGGTGTTTTATCAAGGTGATCCTTTATTCAAGCGTTACTGTTTATTACGTACTGTTAATGCGTTTATATTTGTGGTCATGAAGTTTTGTTGTTTTCAGCTAAACAACCAAGAGGTGCTATTTGAACGGATTTGATATTTCCAGGCTTACTTCATACATAAATTCCATGACAAATGGTGCCCCATGAATATAAATGGAAGTAGTGAAACAATTGACTGTACTTAAAATTGTGCTGTGCTTTGTTCCTTTACTGGAATGTACTGCATTCCAGTTTTGTTCTCTTCATCATTTTTAGCTTGACTATTTGGAGAATAAGGGGGGCAATTGCAGTCACCTTTGTGTCAGCATCACACATTTTGTTAAAAGTTTTGCATACAAGCTACTTTCATGGACAAATGGCCCTGGTTTGATTTGAACATTCTGGTTGAAGTTTTGCATGCAGGCTGTAATTTGGTTAAACTGCAAGTTACTATCATGCTCATATTTCAATAACCAGTGGTTAACCACCTATAGGATTGATTGGAAACTTGGACAAAGTATTCAGGGTATCAGACAGTCAAGTTAGATAACTCTTGGCTGAATTCAATTCAAATTATTGCCCTTGCTGGACTTAGACAATTTGGTTAAAGTTTTACATGTGAGCTACATACAAAATGTATCTCATTAACCAGTATTTGGATTGATTTGAAACTTAATAAAAAACTTCAGGGGCACATGACAGTCAAGTTAAATCGCTTTGGACCAAATTTGATTATAATTATGGCCCTTGTTAAACTAAAAATTTTGGTTGAAGTTTTGCATGCTAGCTACTGTCGGTCTAATATCTCGGTAATGTATGATTGGATTGATTTGAAACTTCAGTGTGAAGCCTTCAGGGCTATCAAACATTCAAGTTACATAGCTAATGCAAATTATGAAAGAAATTTTTAACTTGTCTTTATTGTTATGCTCATATCTCAGTAATCACTTATTAGATTCATTCGAAACTATAAGAAAGTTTTGACAGGTATGACACTTGATGAAAAGAAAGGACCATAGAGTTATATAAATTTACTGGTAATTTAAACCATTTTGAACCTTTTTGATATTACAAAATAAATGTACATTGTTTTAAATGTACATTTGTACTATCAAAGTGTTTAGAATAGTCAAGCGTGCTGTCACCTGATAGCTCTTGTTTACATTTGTAATTATTAATTGTATATAATCAAAATGTATAGTTAAGTCATTCAGTTTTGCATATTTGTAAATTGATATTAATATTTATGAGTTATTTTATGTTCTGTTTTATGAGTTGTACCAAATTTTACATTATTAACCATACTGTACGGGTGTTTTTGCGGTCTCATTGTGTTCAGGTTTTGCAATTATTTTCCGAGACTTTATCATTTCATTTGAAGATAAATAGACTGCTTTATAGTTGTAGATTTTGTCTCTCTGAACAAATTGTAAGAATTATAAAAATCAGGCCCCTAATGATTATAGAGCTTTTGTCATGTTCATCTAAGTATGAGCACAGAATTGTTTTCACCTCTTGTGCCATACTTATGAAGAGAAAAGGATTTCTAGGTTTTTAAAGTCATTTTTAATGCTAGCTGAATCCTTGTTAAACACATTTTATGTAATATTATATAAAAGAAATGAAATGTTCTATTATTATATTGGCTAATAGTTTTAGCACAAAACTGAGGTAAGAATGTTACAGTCACTGGGCTAGGTGATATTTGTAGAAGTTTTGTGTTTTTAAATATTATTTTTCTCTTGTTAAAGACTTATGATCACTTTGAATATTGCAACAGTACAATTATACCAGTACAAATCACAAGAAAAAAGTATAAGTAGGAAAACTGACCATTTTTTTGCACAAAAAACATATAATTAATAACATTGCGGATTAAAGCTGCTCGCTCTTAAATTTTGGGGTAAAAATAAAGTTCTTCAAACTGTATGAAAGAAACATACTTTAAAACATATAGTGATATAAAAAGGTTCCAGTATAAATTCCTGTAGAGTATTTCTGTACATTTGAAATGATACGCTACCAAATTAAAAAGCGTTTTTGAAATTCCAATATAAAAATATATTGTAGCGGTGCCGTAAAACCAACATTTCAATCAATTTTTGCCAATTCCTATCTAGATTTTTACTGACATTGTTGATTCTAGCTTTAAGTTTTATATTCTATGTATTAGTATATCAGTGTTGAAAATTTTAACTTTTGAACGGCAACTGTGAGCGAGTAGCTTTAAACAGAAAGTATGATTTATAAATATAGAAAAGTATTTTTGCTCGGTGATATTGCAACAGGCGAGAAAAGCTTTACAAATTACAACAGTACTTTTTCATAAAGAAACAGCATGAATATGAAAGAAAGGTAAATATCAACAGTGTTTTAGAGTAAATAGAAACACAGTTTTATAATTCTTCTATCCTTCAATTTATTATTATTATATTCAAACTGATCGTTAGGCTTTAATAAAAACAATGTACATTGTATAAGGTTATCTTGGATATTTATTGCATTGTAGTATGTTTGTATATATTGCAGTGAGTTTTCAATTTGTTATCATCTGTGAAAAAAAAGGGTTAAGTACATCATAGTTTCCAAACTGATTGTTGCTATTTAGGAGCAGAGGTTATTATACATGTATATCTACCATATATATATACTCAAAGGCAAAAGAAACGCAACTTTTTCTATTTTTGTGTCGCACTTTCAGAGAAAAGACGATACATAGGGATCCCTTTGTCCGTCCATCTTTCAAAAAAAAACATCAGCGGATATTTTTTTCATTAAAACATGTATGCTTAGTACTAAAATTTAATTTCCTATCTGTCTGCATGAAATTACCATTTGATTATTTCTTCTATGTTTCTGCTCCAGGCGAATTCTTTTTAAAATGCATCGAATATAATAAATTTCGAGTTAATTGGTAAAGTTGCATTTCTTTTGCAGGCCAGTATATGATTTATGTCTGATGATGAAAATAATGCAGTCTCGGTCAGAATTTGAAGTCAGTGTCACAGTTACTGAAACAGACAATACAATTTCCCTTTAGTAAGTCATTTCTGAGTTGCAGATCAAAAATTGTTTTTTGTTCGATCAAAAATTGTTTTTTATGTAAATGTCAGGGTATCTTGTTTTGGGATCACTTGTATAATTGTTCCTTTTCTTTTGAGTTGGGGAAATGTGTTATTTTTGATAATCTAAATGACAGTTGCCTCAGTTTTTGAGAAGATGGTTTACAATTGTTTTTGTTTGTACATTGTTCTTGTTTAAGTTAGATTTGTTTTTGTAATGATTGTTTTAGCTATTGTTTTATCTTTTTTTAGAAGTGAAATTTTTTATATGTGTACATGCATATACATGTATATATGTTAATATTAAGTTTAGTTGTTTGTGGTAAGTTCATAAATTTTGATAACTGGGATAGTCTTGGATGTCCAGTTTGTCTCTCATTGCAACAGAACACGGTTCTGTCATATACCAGTCCAGTTGTGGTTTTTCACTGGTATTTGCAATAAAAGACCTTCAAGTTGTTGAACAGGGCAGAGCCTAGAAATATTCATTGGGATAGTTTGATCAAAAATCGCCAGCATGAGAGGTCAGCCAAAACAGAGACTAAGGTGAAATCATCTCCCTTCACCTTATTTTCATATAAGGGAAAACTTGTTTTACAATTAATCGATTGGAACAAATACTGTTTAGGACAATGAATTCTTTGTACAGAGGCAAAAAGTGGGCAAAACTTCTTATTTCTGAAGTCTAAATAGAACTCTGCCGTGTGAGTATAAATGAATTACAAAATATAATGAAGTGTAAATAAGATTATGTAAGCATGAAGTGTTCATAGCTAGCTAACTGGATAATTTGATGTCGAGTATTTGTCTGTAGTGCATAATAACTGAGTGCACAATAGATGCAAATGTTATGAATCTAAGGCACAATACTTACAGCCACAAGATCTTATAGGAGTAAGACTAATCCTTGATTAACAAACATTCACTGTATATGAGATTGTTAACACTCAGCAAGCTACACCTAGATGGACTGTACATGGCCACAAGATCTTTAACATTATTAATAAGTGATCAGATCTCACCAGTATGCCCACAGTTATGGGCCTCGAGTTACAATGTAACAAAAATCCTTAACATATATGCACAAAACTAGTCTCTATGCATGCTGATAAGATTTCTAGGACCATCTCAAATATGTATGTCAACCGTTGTGTTCCATTTGTTTGGACTATAGGAGATTCATGTCTTTTGCCATGCATAATGATATTTATAGAATATATTTACTGAAAGTTAGTATATAAGATCGCAATGAAATATGATTGCAATTCAGGTGATCTTCAGTTATGTATTGACATATATTGAAAATTGCATATTTAAAAAATGTTACACTGTAGCACTTTTAATTCTTCACAAATCCAATCATATTCAAAATATGTATTCTCAATAAACTTTGGTCCAGCTGTAGTAAGGTCAAGAACACATGTCATAGCTAAAAATAACTTTTATTTCAACACTGGACTGCAGTGAATAATTGCAAAAATGAATAAATCGCATGTTCTGCATATTGTCAGAAAATCTTGCCCAGGTCAAGGTCACAGTTAACTCATGAATAGTGAAACAGATTTGAATGAAACTTAGCATGATTTGTCATTATGAGCAATGGTATTCCTGTAAGGGATATTGGGTCAACAGCTTGCCCAGGTCAAGGTCACAGTTAACTCTTGAATAGTGAAATAGATTTGAATAAAACTTGGCAGGACTTCTCATTATGAGCAATGGTATTCCTGTAAGGGATATTGGGTCAACATGGCTGTCTTGTGACAAGTTATTTTTGAAAGACTATTTTGTTGTTGTATGCTTCGATAGCCATTAGAATTTCTGGCTCACCTGTTTAATGTTACAGTTTGCCTGTTGATAACACTACTATTGTTGTATTGAACCATCGCAATAATGATGGTATTCTCAGTATATTACATGTGACTACAGTAGTACTAGTGGTTGTCTATCTGGCCAAGTAGTTGAAGATTGGAAACCAACCCCCACACACATTAATTTTGTCAGTTTAAGGTTAAATTCCGGAATATTGGTGATTATTATCTAAGTGCATGCTCCTGTTTAAATTGAACTGTATAGGGGTAAGGCTTTGTGATGAGGAGAGGTCATGTGACATGGATTTATTCCCCATGTCTTCCGAGGTGTCTGATTAAGAAGTCCCAGACCATCTTTATAACATCCCTGCTTTAACTTCTATGTTATGACCTCATTCTTCATTCCTTTGCTCTGTATATTGTTCAGGCTTTGGTGAATTTCAATACACAAAATTTCTTTTAAAGCCAGACTAAATAAAGACTCCCTGTAGCAGCCTCACACCATTCTATTAGATGTTCCTTATCCAGTATGGCTACGCAGAACTCAAGTGAAGTGATGTGAGAAAGCTTTGTTAAACTGTTAAGTCTGCTTACATCTAAACTTACCAGTGTTTGTTTCACAAGTCTTCTTACATCTAAACTTACCAGTGTTTGTTTCACAAGTCCGCTTACATCTAAACTTTCCAGTGTTTGTTTCACAAGTCTTCTTACATCTAAACTTACCAGTGTTTGTTTCACAAGTCTGCTTACATCTAAACTTACCAGTGTTTGTTTCACAAGTCTTCTTACATCTAAACTTACCAGTGTTTGTTTCACAAGTCTTCTTACATCTAAACTTACCAGTGTTTGTTTCACAAGTACTGCTACATGCTGTGTTGATTTCTTTACTTTTAGAATCAGGACCAGTAGACGGGCAATGAATAAAGTGTTCGTACCTGCTAAGAAATTCAAATTTTTTATCAATGCCACTTGTGTCTCATGAAATAAATAAGTCATTATCTACAGTATCGAAAATTCAGTCATATCTGTGTAATGTCTCGATGAAGCATTTTCATTGTAACAATAAATGTGCTAATTTCACATGATAGTTACAAGAGAACAAGCTTTACGCTCCATCTCTCAGTCCCTGAAGAGGAACCCATGCTGTTGGCACTGAAATACATTTCACCAACTTCTCCCTCTTTCATTATATGTACATTTTTTGGTATAATTATGTACCGTTTCATCAACAGACTGTATGTCTAAGCATCAGAGTGTCAATGTTAGTCACTTGTTAATGTTAATATATTCTTTACTTTTTTACCAGGAAGCAATATTTCGCTATTTACAATTTTTACATACTAGTAACCGCAGCTTGTATTTTACAATACATTGTTTGTTGTCTTAATAGAAGTTTGTCCAAACTGTTTTGTATTTTTAGTAATATTATGATCATTGAAATAAATTTTGTCTTATACCGTTGTCCGTTTGATATTCCTATTCATACAGTTAAAACTGTTTGAGTTGAGTGGCTTTGCGGGGCATCTTATTAACTGAATGTTTCTATTCACAGAATAGTACATGTCAAGCTATTCTACTCTGCTGACAATTGGTATTGGAATCTGCATGACACCTTGGGTAAATTACGAGCAACGTCATTTCTCTGTAACATATACGATTTCAACTATATTCAAGTGAATTGAGGTATTAAAACTTGCCAGTTCATATAACTCTTGACTGACTTTACTTAGAATATGGGTCATCGGGGATTAAAAACTAAGTCACCAGGTGAAGTCATAGAACAATAGGGCAATGATGTATGTCGCTCACCAGAGTACTTGCCTGGTGGGTGTGGTCAATGTTGACCCCAGGGGCATGATTTGAAGTAGGTAAGTGCACTGGTACTCAGGTGAGAGATATAGGGCCACCATTGTCCACTTGTTAAATCTTCATGCAAGGAACATCCCTGCCAAGTTTCATCAACATTGGCCTAGTGTTTTCAGAGTTGATGTCGTTTGGAGTAAAATGTTAACAGACTCCATACACTGGAGATTGGGTGATCCTTCTAACTCACCCTGGCTAAAACTGTATAGTTTTACTTACTTTCTACATGTACTTTTGTACAATGAAAAAGATTAAACATGTGAAGATTGTGTTGAACGAACTAGAGACCCACAAGAACCAGTATTGCTTCACTAGATTATTCTGAATAAGCTAATATAGGTCACTTTGACCATGACCTACTGGACCCCCAACATAGTATGGACCATCTCAGTAAGACCAATCATCCTATAAAATGTGAAGACTGATGTGGATATTTAGTTCTCAAAATATTGAGCGGTAATATTTTTGTTAAAGTTTGTGTCATTTTGACATTGACCTTTGACCCTAAAGAAGGGATCATCTATAGGATGCATGCAACCTTATCATGAAAGTCAAATGAAAATTGTGACATTTAGTTTTATAAAGGAAAGGACAACAGAGGTCACTGCAACCTTGAATTTTGACCCATAAACAGTAGTAATCGTGTACTCAGTAACCTGTAAGATCAATTATCTTATGAAGACTGGGTGATATAGATCTCAAGATATTGAATGGAAACAATTTTCAAAGTTGGGGTCACTGTGACCTTGACCCACTGACCATCTACAGGTTCCAGGCAACTTTCTTTGCAAGTTTCATGAAAGTCAAACTGTGACCTGTAGAGTGTTATCAAGGAAATGTTCCTCTCATTGTGCTTGACCATTGTATGAAGTTGTATTGAATTCCAACTTGTAGTTTTTGAAAAATGCTCCAGACAGGGAAAAGTAACAAAGGGCAATAACACTGTAATTAGTCAAGATGGAGTTATGGTTCCTGTGCACTGCACTCCCTCTCACTGTGCTTGACCATTGTATGAAGTTGTATTCAATTCCAACCAGAAGTTTTCAAGTTAAGCTCCAGACAAGGAAAAGTAACAAAGGGTAATAACTCTGTAATGAGTCAAGATGGAGTTATGGTTCCTGTGCACTGCACTTCCTCTAAATGTACTTGACCATTGTATGAGGTTGTACTAAATTCCAACTTGTAGTTTTCAAGTTATGCTTCGGACAAGGAAAAGTAACAAAGGGCAATAACTCAGTAAATATTCAAGATAGAGTTATAGTTATTGTACACTGCACTTCCTCTGAGTGTGCTTGATCATTGTATGAAGTTGTATTGAATTCCAACTTGTAGTTTTCAAGTTATGCTCCGGACAAGGAAAAGTAACAAAGGGCAATAACTCTGTAATTAGTCAAGATGGAGTTATAGTTCTTGTGCACTGCACTTCCTCTCAATGTGCTTGACCATTGTATGAAGTTGTATTGAATTCCAACTAATAGTTTTCATGTTATGCTCCGGACAAGGAAAAGTAACAAAGGGCAATAACTCTGTAATTAGTCAAGATGGAGTTATGGTTCTTGTGCACTGCACTTCCTCTCAATGTGCTTGACCATTGTATGAAGTTGTATTGAATTCCAACTAGTAGTTTTCAAGTTATGCTTCGGACAAGGAAAAGTAACAAAGGGCAATAACTCTGTAATTAGTCAAGATGGAGTTATAGTTCTTGTGCACTGCACTTCCTCTCAATGTGCTTGACCATTGTATGAAGTTGTATTGAATTCCAACTAGTAGTTTTCAAGTTATGCTCCGGACAAGGAAAATGCAACAGACCGCCCGACCGACCGACCGACCAACCACCGGGTGACTCCTATATACCCCCCTAAACTTCGTTTTGGGGGTATAAATATAGTGTGTAGGACATATTTATGTATCCAAGAGTCACAAATGGTCACCTGCTTCTATATGTCGAACATATTGATAATGAAAGGAACCAAAAAGCTTTCATACATTTATTTCCAGCTCACTGACTTAACACGAGGAAACAGCTGTAATAAATGTTGTATATGAAGCAAAACTTACAGAGAAGCGTACTTCTAATCACAGGAATACAATCATATATCACATTTTATATACAACATTTTGTCTTCATCATTCACAATGCAAGTATGTTATTGCATCTATTTTTAAACACATCTTGAGCAGTAATACACTTGTCAATACAAATATAAATGTAATAAAATCTGTAACAAAGACATAATTCATCAATTCTCGAATCATAAAAAGGAGAGCGGCAACAGGAAAGACAAGATAGCCCTGTGTCACTATATCGTTCACCTGAGTCAATAGCTATCACATGCAATTTATGATTTAACGAGTGGAAGTATTGTAGGGTACATTGTATAAAGATCTGAATACTACAAATCGAGGGTTGACGCAAAACTGTCCCAAGTCCTCTATTTCAGACACGTTACAACAGTTTTGTGGTCAACTCATGAAGTGTTCTGTGATTAGGGATTTCTTTTCTTATTTTACTTTAAAACTAGATTTTTTACTTTTAATTAACCCAAAGATCTGCTTTTAACATTCAGGACTAATTTCATAACTAAAGCATTCCTGTAGTAAGACTAAGACAGCTCTGTCACAGACATCAGCTACATTTGTCTCCGAGTTACTCCCACAAAACTCTATACCTCACATTGTATGCATAATCGTCTAGAGCTGTACTGTAGCTCTCAGACTTGCAAACATCTGAACCAAAGCTGACTTTGGGGAACTTCTAACCCGCTAACCCGAGGTGTAATCTACTAATCAGGACATTAACAGACTTTGCACAATAAGCCACTGTGTACTGAATATCTAAGTCACTGTAAGGCAAAGGTTACTACTTAAGACTCATTTTATCGGCGAATCGTACTCATCTAGGAGTCAGCATGGTCTTTTTCAAAAGAAGAACATTTACAGTTATTCATAAGCTATGTTTGGAAAACTAGCGCTTTTCACGGGTATATATCAGTTTTGGACCACTAAGTTTTAAGGAAGAGAATTGTTTTGGCTTTTCCTTTTGGTTGCCATTGCAACAAGATTTTGCATTGGATGCAAGTCTTTGAACACCTTTGATAGAGAACAACCCAAAGCACACTTCTGCGAGGACCGTTTGGAACTTGCTATGTGATTAACAGCAAATTTTTAACACCAACAGACTTTCAACAATCGTAAAATCTCACCACAAGAACTTTTCACTCAACTGGGCTAACAAAGAAATTAGAAACAAATTTATGCATTTGTTTACATAAATACCACAAAAACAAATCTGCTTTGATATCAGGTGGCTGCTCTTTGTTTATATGACTGATTTGTATGCCTGTATAAAAAATAACAATATAAATTGGGTAAAACATGATCTGTGTACATAAACACGCAAAAACCAGTAAACAAATAAGAGCTGTTAATGTAATAAACATAATCCTCCAAATAAAACATCTGATCTTGAACAGTGAACGCTATTGGATAAGATCTACAACACATGTATTTCAGGTACATACTTGTGCTCTGCTTTTGAACACATTTGTTTAACTCAAGATGAAGAATATGTTCTCAAACAAGAAAGCCAAAATTTAAGATCTTCATCTGAGAACAATACCTGTAAATGCAAATTCGTAGTCAAATCAGCACAGTTACTGACATAAATTTTATCTGTAATCATAAAAATTTCAAATCTGTTATTACACATTAAAACAAACAACAGTTTTAAATGACATTAACATGCAAGTCAAGTCCAGCAATTTTGTCTCTATTCAAGCAGTTTTTAACATAAATGCCTACATGCCCTGTGACTAACATATCTGTAACTCTGTTCCATTTAATGAACTGAACTGTGTCTTGTGAACTTACTATAATGAAAGGGTTCACATGAAAGAACATGACCTTCTATTGGTCGTTTTTCATTTTTGACGAGGCTTTTTATCAGATTGAGTTTATGTTAAAAAATATAAGTTTTTCTGTCAACAATATAATTTATAATTATTATAATTGAAACTTTCAACTTCTAAAACATTTACAACAAGAAACTTGGGAACTCAACAAAATGTTCAATCCAATGTTCAATAAATTTAGTTTTGTAACAATATGCCAATCCAGATTTTAGTTATATTGTTGACAAGGCATTGGTCAAATTTGACGTGCAACAGCTCTCAAGTGATTAGGCTTGTTATCAAACTTGACCCAGATATTGTGCCCGTAAACCTTGTGTTCACGTTTGTTGGTGATTGGATAACAAAGGCTTAAGTTGGAGAACAGACAAAATCTGACAATTCAAGGGCAATAACCAGAATGGTTATCAAACTGATATTGTGCCCATAAACACTGTGCTCACTATTTAACTATCCCGGGTTACTGTGACCATTGACCTACTGACCTCAAAAACAATAGGGGTCATCTGCTGGTCATGACCAACCAAGTTTCAAGATGGTAGGCCGGAAACTGTTGCTCTACCAAGCCACAGGCCAACCTACCAGCATGTACAAAGCAATATACCTTCACTTCTTCCAAGGGGGGCATAATAAAACTTCTAAAATGAGATATTGTACCCATAAACATAATGACCAAGTCTGATGACATTTGTATTACATGTTGCTATTTAAAATTATTGAAATTAAGCTGCCCAGCTAACCCCAGCATTTGCCAAACTAATAACTAGACTTGCTTTTTTTTTTAAAACCTGATTAGTTAATACTATGTAGTAACAAGAGGGCCAAGATAGCCCTATATTGCTCACCTGGCTATCATTGCCTTTAATACACGGTCAACAAATGCATCAAAGGGTCAATTTTGAACAGGGGGTGATGAGTTGAACACTATTCTTAAGAGGCCCACAACACAATGCTAGTCAGAATATCTAAGTTCATTATTTGGACAATCTTGGTAGAGGTCTACATGACAATAATAGTTAATACATTTTAAATATCTTGAGAAACAGTAGGCCTTGTGGTTTTTGAGGGGGGAAACTGTACTGAAGTAAGAAAAGGAAGTTACTTTAGCTAAAATCTCTCATAAAATTCAATACAAAATGAATGGAGGTTTCTGAAAGCTTTGTAGAAAGACTTACTCTATAACATTATTTTCTCTGACTTGATTCAGTCCTTTTCAATATTTCATTTTGAAGTCATCAGTGCACTCTAACAAACAACAACAGTTATTGGACAATCAATCATAGACCTTTTCAAGTAATCTTGCCCAATAACACATGATATGCGTGAATTAGAAGCTGATGTAATCTGCTGATTCATGGGCCTTTTACTCTAATCATTCTTTATGGGTCTTCTCAGCATTACAGGTATCTGCTCTTGTAGTGATGTTTTGAAGACAAGGAGAGAAAAAGCCTCCATGCAGCAAAGTTCTTCTGTATCATACAGGAGTGTAATTCTTATAACCATTTTTTGCAGCCCCAGCAACAATAGCCTCAGTGCTTCAGGCTGTTTTGGCAAATGAAAAGAGCCTTGATTTGCGATCAACATTTGTTATCTTACATTATTGTAAAGATGTAATAGGTACAACATGTATAAACGCTCAATAATTTATATTTTCAATCAATTGTAACATTCTTTCAAACAATTCTTTCTTTCTCATTCACTTATCTTTTGTTTTAATCACCTCGCTTGTGATGATTGCACTCTAAAAACCTATTATCATTCGGACGTTATCAAATTCAATTATCTTAATAGTTGCATTATCTCTTTTCTTCACTGAATCAGTTCTTGTGACTTTACTTTCAATCACCATCATGAATATCTTTAAATACCCCAAGTTCTTAATGCTGGTGAATTCTCTTACTCTATGAAGTCATAAAAGAAAACACTCACAAATGACAAAAAACTGCTCAGTCATTTAGGATAATGGTTCAAAAACAATTCTGTTTCTGCATATCAAGATAAAGTAATATTATGGTGCTTCATGATCAAATTACTACATCTTCCATTGGCCAGACCACAGTGATAGCGTGTGGATGAGCTGATCACGGTTCTCAAGACAAAACCAACGCTTTCATCTCATATCATCTGGATAAATTGGTTAAACCAGTTGAATAACTGAAACAACCTTCGATTTCGCAGCTTTGTTATGGTGGTGACAACAGACACCAACCTGGGTGAACAATTGGTTTAGAAAATCTCTCTATTGCACTGCGTAAAAACAATGACAACTTCACAACGCTGTCAAGCTTGCTACATCAGGCATCGCTTTCAAGAAGTTCTGGTGCTCTTTTGCTCACACTGAACATCTTCTCTTATCAGAGGCCCAACTTATTGTGTTGCCATAACTCACAAGCTTGCAGCAATGACGACGCTCCCTCGCACTCTTTGACTCATCCAGGCATTGGTTAA
Source organism: Saxidomus purpurata (assembly GCA_022818135.1). Lineage (NCBI taxonomy): Eukaryota > Metazoa > Mollusca > Bivalvia > Venerida > Veneridae > Saxidomus > Saxidomus purpurata. The sequence goes on from JAFMSR010000018.1 coordinate 39,034,785, forward strand.
AGAGTTTCGCGCGTTATCAGATACCCTGATTCAGCTTGATGTTTGACAGTGTTTCCTGATGTAAAACGACCTTTTTCTTGTGCGAATCAGATGGCTGATCAGGCATAAATCGTAAAAGTCAAAATTACCATGATTATTTACGCGGCTAAACAGTGATTCCTGAAGTTTGTATGGTACCTACGCTTCCCGTGGGACTGTGAAGTCCCGATCAGACAAACTGCTTGGTCGAACTGAGCTGGCGGGCTTCGAGACCGCTCCCGTGGATCCAGATGCCGCTAATTAAAGTCAGGCCATGCAAAGAGACTGTTACAACAAATTGCGGCCAGACTAATGGGTTTAAAAAAAACAGGATTTTCCGCGCGTGATATACTGGGACCTACTACTTTGTCATTACAGAGACTTTGTTTCTGCAGATCAGCGATACAAGTACTGTATGATGAGATAAACTTCTTTCTCTTTAGATAGTGGTAAAAGAGTTATAATTATACTAATCACCATTTGACATGAAAAATATAAAACAAAATGTTATGGTTTTGCTGCCTTTCTATAACACTCTGCTCACTTTTGACAGTGTTAATAATCATTGATATATCTTGCTTAAACAATCGTTAAACCATCGCGTGCCATGTCGAGCGCCAACTAATCTATGCTACCATTATATTCCCAAAGACCTCACATTTCAAAGTGACATAAAAAGCAAGCTTTTTTCAATGATGTAGCTTGAACTCGGTAAGTTGAGCGCAGGCTTTTACGAGCTGAACATTGCTGCGAAACTCCACGTGCCGCCCAAAATATCGGCAGCTGCAGCGCCACTGGGGGCACCAATGGTTTGCTATCAAGTATCAACAGGTCAAACTGTTCAACAATCACCGCCACCAGTTTATTAAGCCCCACGCGCCACGTCCGGTGAAAGCATTTCTTGATCACAGCTCTCGTAGTGTGAGGCTTCCATTTATGCCAGCTGGCAACGAAGAAACGACCACAACATCATTCAGTTCGATCAGAAAGACATGGTGGTTTGATTTTCAATCTCGGTGGTCTCAAACAACGCTCTGTTCCACATCACCATCCCTGGGACAGGAAAAAATCTATACAGCTCGTGATAATAACCAATGACAGAGATTTTTGACTGCAGCGAGATATTGAAAGATCTTGAGATATTTTTCCTAAATTAGCATTCATTTGACAATACAAACCACCCAGGGTTTATAGAGGAATTGAATTGGCCACCGTGCTGATAAACTATGTAATCTACAATGCCAGTTGTTCTCAATAATGCAGTTTCTGTCCTCCCTCACCCTCCCAGGTGCATCAGGCATTCAGTAAAGTTCAATAAAGATCAACACAAATGGACTGTTCCAAATAGGGAGGGCTCCAGTTATTAAGCCTTGTAAAAGTAAAGTAAAGTTGCGGCGCAACTTGTTGTACAGATAACTCTTCTGAGCTGAGCCAACTACCTGTGAGCCGATTAAGATCAGTTGCAGGATTTCCTATTCCACGGACACTGTGGATCTCATCGTTCAAAAGATCCAGTTTGCATGGTTTATTGAACCAGGGTTGCCTTTTCCCGTTGCATGATATTTACCTTTATTTAGGACTTCGAATCTGCGAGCAGAAGGAGACTTTGGAACCATATTTTTTATAAGGCGTGTCAGTTTGACATGATACCTATTCCTGCTCCTCAGAAGATCATTCCTTTGAAGCAGGACTGCTTTAGATCAGATCTCCAGGACTGGAGGCCTTAAGGGTTAAGGGCTGTGCTGTGAGAGACAATCAGACATGTGGTGCTTCACTCACGGCGGTCCCCCCCTACCTGGGTTTGAATCCAGGAGCAGGACGTTCATTGAAATACCATATTCTTAGTTTGATCAGCGCATTTCAAAGGTGGACGATACATCAGGAGGCTTTTCTCGTAAATCAAGTGAGGGACCTTTTCAGTCTTGACTTTGCTTTGAGAGGAGTTTTCAGATGGTTCAGCTCAGTTTCATCAGCAACGCCAATGTGAATGGTCTCTGGGACTTTATCTTTCTGAACCACCTCTTGCGGCTCTATGGATATCGTTGTTTTGAAAGCTGCGTGATGGATAATTTACGAGCCCCATCGTGTTCTGTATGGCTGCCACGATACGCGGGTGGCATTCAGTTATAGTTTGAATCTAGTATCACTTTTTTTGAAACATTGAGCAATCTTTACCTTGGTCAAATTAGAAGGATTGACAGTAATACAAGATCTGAGAATTACAGCCTCCACTTGGAAACCTAAAGGACGTGAGCTTTCTCACTATCTTACAACACTATCTTCGGTTCTGGTAAGATTCGAAGCTGCCTGGTCGATTACGTATCGACATTGCCGATATTTCCCTTTTTTTCAGACGATCCACTACAGACAGAGTAAAGGATAAACTTACCAAGCTCAGACCGGAAACTATATTAGATATTTTGCATGACCCAGGTCCCTCAGAGGAAAGATTTTACATGACCATTCTAAATGGTTTTCCCACTATGTTGCTATTCAGTTTGATTTTGTCCTCAAATAACCACTTTGCTTTCGCTTTGATATGTGGTGGTGATATAACTGTGCATGAACTATGTATATATTATAATAACTTATTGTGTGGTGGCAAAATATGACGTATTTCTTAAGCTGAGTATGCACTTTACTAAGGTGTCTGTCAAGATTCGTTTGAGGACTCGTTTTTAATTGCATGTATTCTGACGTCTTGCCTTTACATTTATGATCTAAGAGCATTTACATCAGTTATCTTATTCGCATTTTTTCTCAGTGATGAGCGTTTCATTGAATTAATACCTGTTTAATTATTTTCCAGATATTGGATATCTCGTAACGCTTTGCTCCACCTTTGTTCTTCCCTCTGCGCGTTTTACCCGAACACATGGCGCCTCAGATGGGATATATGGATCATTTTTAATATGGTGCTGCCATGGCAGACCATCTTTGACAGGCAACATTCCACCAGCTGGCTCTTTTATATGCCTTCTGTATGAATACCGCCACCCCCAGATTTTTGATAAGAACTCTTTGTTACTAATACGGATTCAGTGTAAACGATCGGTTACTAACTTTTGGATAACACCATCTTTATCGTTGCGACTGATTACAGAAAGATGGGTTGAATCATCCATTTGCATTTCCACCTTGTGCAATGAATCTCTAGAGGGTTGTTTGTTTTATAAAAGGTTTGATTCAGCTTGAGAGTGACTCCTGTTGTATTCTACAGGCTGCCAACTGGGTTTGGACCATCTCACTCTGCATTTTATCAATCGTCTGTGCAGCTGCAAATTCTAACATGTCAAAATACCGAAATTAATATAATGATTCTGTATGATATGCCTTACGATTATCCCCAGTCATTTCTTGACTCCCTTGGACCTCCCCAGACATTTCTTCTAGACGTCCCCCTGATTATTTCCTCCCTGTGTCTTACAACTCCTCTGTCTTTAATGTACAGCTTACATGACACTGAAATACAATTATATGAATATCTCTCTTTATATTATCATTTTGGTGCATTATATTAGTTCAGCTATATTATTATGTTTTAATAAATGAGCATCATTCACACAAAGTTAGTTATGCAAAATGAAATGTGACAGGACCACTTCCATCTTTATATTCTCTTTCTAATTTCTTTAAATAAATATTATGTCATCTTTATCTTCTGTGTCATACTTGCCATGAACTTTAATTTGAAGAATAGAGAGGAGCAAAGTTAAAAGACATGCCTTACATTATCTTGATCTCACTTTGTTTCACATTTTAAATTTCTTTAAAATACTCTCAGTCATGGTTTGGAAACCACTGTTTTATACCATCAAATAAGACAAATCTTTAAATAATAATGCCCATACTCTAAATTAACAAAAACTTCAGGCTTTAAAAATCATTCTTGATATGTCTAGAGTCAGGTTTTGCTCTGCCTTCAGTAACAGGTTCTTTACAACAATGCTATCGATTAACGCTTCGCTTTGCGCTGCCGTCATTGATCCTGACGGTCAATCAAGCCTGGTGGGACTTCCGTAACTTAGCCTTTATCTCTGCCGGATTCCCTCTAGATACAGTTCCAATGTGTAGGTGGAATCGTGGAAACAGAGTGTCTAACTATCCCGAATCAACTATGGATCAGTTGAAGCTTATACTTGCTCATAGATGGATGAGCGCTCAACGCAATCAATATCTTCAGATAAGATCTCTGATTATAACCGATTTGCAACCACCGATTGCGCGCTTGAAAAAAAATGATCTCAAGCAGGGAATTACGACACAAAGCAGCCTCCCCAAACGGGCCTGACTTACTAAAAGCCAAAAAGTGGCTGCCCAAGACCAAGCAACCTGACGATGAAAAGACGAACAGTTCAAGACCATTAAACAACAGTAATATATATAACATTTTATATCCCGAATCCCCGGTCATGCAACACACCTAAGGTGTGCCATTTAACAAAGCATAAAGCCACTCGCACATCAGTACAACATAGCTGTAAATAGTGATGTAAAATTGGTGATGAAAAAGTTTCGGTCATGGAGTGTGTTGTATAGAGAGCGTTGCATATTTTAGCGTAGAGCGTTATTTTTCATAAGAGCACCTTTGTTCTTTTCTTTTTTAGAGTGATCATGCCGGTGTCTAAGTACGACGTAAAATTCTGTATTGTTTTGGTGGCAATGGACTGGCATGGTTCGTTGCCAGCCTTGAAATTAGTGTAGGGAGGAAGAGAAGTTACATTTAGATTTGGAATAGGCCGGGATTACAGAGAGACAGGGCTATCGTTTTGGGAGAAATGGTAAATGTGCGATTGCCCTGGCTGGCGAGTTGCTGAGGCTTAGAGTTGAGCTATTTATTGAGTTGCAGTGAGAGCAGAGAACAAGGCGTTTAGATTGACTAGCCTGTGTATGGTGTAACCTGCACGCCAGCGTGTGTATGGTTCAACCTTTGGCATTCGTCACATTCAAGGGCGTGATCTGTATCCAGAACGGAGGCCACGACTTCCACCTATCTCTCCAAATTTCGGTAATTTATGTATGATATTAAACGAATTAACTTTTTACTATTCTTTTGTGATTTCGTTTTGCTAACCGATACTCGGGCGTTAAATCTAGAAAGAGGTAACTTGTTGCCCCCTGCCAGTGAAACTACGTCAATCAATCAAATTAAATCAAATTTTTTATTTCATGTGAAGTATATCATTACAATAAAACCTTGGCTAACACGCAACTGATGACCGACTATTTAACAATAACAGATATACATACAAACAATACATGGAAGCATTATTACATATATAGAAACCTGTAAATAGATCAAACATTTACTATTATATCACAATAAATGAGCTTAAAAAAGTATGTACCTTAAAAGATTAGAACAGTATCACATAGTAGCATAAATATTTGAAGTAAATATATATGTTAATAAAAAGATGACTAAGCAATGACATTATAGGTAAAAATTAAGATAAGTTGTTAAAAGGACATACCCTATAACTGATGTCGAACTGAATAACCTCAAAAAAAAAACATGAATAATGAATCTTTGGAAGTATTATAGCGACCTAAAGTTTCAACTTTGCATTCCTAGTCATGATAGATAAAATCAGCGGTTTAAAATATGTTGCAGTACCACAAACCAGTCAATAATCTAGTAGAGTTGTTGTGTACAAATTAATGGTGGATGCGATTTATTACAAAAGGCCTTTACATTTATTAATTGTAGTAAACAAACATTGTCGTCATAGGTTCTTCTTTGAAATTGTATTTATTTATCATTTTACAATCGTTGAACCTATAATCTGTGTTTCGAGAATATAATCTATAGATATAAGAAGTACCTTTTTAAAATTAATTACAATCGTTTCTTAACCTACTTTAAAATACTTTCAAAGGCAACAATATATATCTAATATGATAAAATCTGGATTAACTATGGTAATAAAATAATCGATTTATGTAAAAAAAAGCGAATTTCCATGGGTATAAATGTTCACTATTTGAATTTTAATAAAATAAATCAGCGTTCCGTAACATAGCGAAACGAACTATGATAGTTATGATAATTATATATTAGAGGTAGTGTACATGGAGGCAGATAAGTTAAAATGAAGGGGTAAAATCTGCGAGAAACTTGCTGATCTTCAGTGAGTTCGAACCTGAGCAGCGGAGCGCAAAGAGTTGATGCCGTATCTTGAGCTTCTTACCTGAGGAACTCCTGCTGTATTGGTATATCTGAAGGAGAAAGAATGTTGTTTTATTTTAATTAAATCATTAAAGATAAGTTGGTGTCTCTTTCTTAGTAATTATTTGCAGAGTTCAAACCTATGTATGTCTTCGTGTCAAAATTCATCTTTTGTCCTAATTTCAGAAATAAATAAATAATGATATGATTATCTGTTTTTGATTTTGATATTTGTGACTGTAAATACTTTTTACTGGACCCAAATATTATAATTAACCGCGACTTTTGCGAAAGAAAAATTAGGATTGCAAATTCATGATTGTTTAATACTATGAAATGACCGTGAGAAGGTGTTTTTGTGCTTCGTGTTCAAAGACGTTTATCTCTGTTATTACAATATATTTCTCGGTAAGGTAATTTTATTCCTTCTTTATATAATTCATTACTTTATATACAAATTTTAGCCCATAGGTTATTTCAGACTCGAGTTCTTAATACATTTTCCAAACAGAATGATTCGGATAAAAAAGAAATTCGGCTACTTGCTATTCCATCACATGGATGATTCATCATCATCATCTCTGATAATGGCTAACCGTGTATCAGACTGACTTATGGCCATGTTACATTATTATGTATTAAAGACTTCTGCAAGACTGTGATCGGTGGAGCAGCCATGGCTGGACCATTTTTAACAGAGCATACTTGTCTGCAGTAGTTGTAATTTCTTTTCTGTAATGAGTTGATCATTGGTGTATTGACTTAATGATTAAATTACCTGAAGGTATGATCCACTTAGTTATTAAAATTATTAAAATTATAGATCGAAGACGAGTAGCAGGCTGATTCTCTTTTAGTGAAAGAGCATATTCCTTGATTTTGGAAATACACACAATTTAAGTCTATGAAACAAGGATGGTTTCTCTACGTAAGTGAAAGTAACTTTTAAAAGTAAATTTCTTTAAATGCTATGAACTGATTTTATATACCTGTTTTATATCCAGGGATGTATAAGTGTTTCTGTAAATCAAGGACAGAACTTTCCACAAGTATTAAATGAAACATTTTATGTCTTTTCTGAATACAAATCTTGTGTGCATGTTCGTTTCATAGTGGATATACCTATACACATAACACACCTTTGGTCAGAAAGTGATTGAAATGCGCAGTGAAAGATAGTATAGATCGTGCTTGCTATGCATTATGAGTGGCTCATGACCATGCATTTACTCTAGCCTCAATATTTCGACTGCAAGACAAACCAATTTTACAAGCTGATATTACACAGATGTCTGTCTTTACGCAAGGGCGGCCTTTGTATATAACAAAAAGCCCGGACGCACAATTAGTTGGGCGCGTTTACTCAAACTCATAGTTGCTTATCTTGAAAAAGGCTTAAACCTAGACTAAATGGATTTTTGAACCCGAAAGATGCTAGTGTGTCTTTAAAGTATGACCATTAATCACTATTACTTTATCTTTTTGTTGTTGCTGTCAGAAAAGCAAGAATAAATATGTCTTAAAATTGCCCGAATATTTCATGCCTTAAAATCTTTTACTTTATCAAATTACAATCTAAACACACTCTGGATGCAATTAAAGCGAATAAAGTATCTTATTTTCTGGAGAAGAGAGCCCTCAAAGCCCCCTTATGAGGCATGTGAGCCCATACATGCTTCATACATATCATGTGCATTGTCACTCGCCTGGATATTTGCCGGACCCACTGCCGGATATTTGCTTGCCCAGAGCAAAACTTGAAAAATATTAAAGGACGATTGAGTTGATACTTCATACAGTCCAAGCAGTTAGCTCAATCCCATTAGAGCACGAGACTTGTAATCTCACCAAGGTTGCGGGTTCGATTCTCGGGGCTGATAACTAAGAAAATACTAACAGCCTTTGGATGAGACTTTAAGCCCGAGGTCCATGTATGGGTGGAGTGTACTTCAAAATCCTTGAGCCGAAATCATGGTCCAAAAATGGCACCAGTAGTCATAATCCCCACAATGAATTTTACAAGTGGAAAAGCATATATTGAATAAAAAATTTACTGAATGTTTTATTTGTCTCTAGTTTAACTTTACTATAGTGAATCATTGAAAAAACTAGAATTATTAAATTAAAATGTGCAAATCATTAAGGGGATTACAGTCACTATGCCTTTTTTGGACCAAGGGGAATTATGAGTGTCTCCCATATGGATGCTATACACCTTGTGTATAAGAACAGGGGTGTCTCTAGAAGGCCTCTACATTATTAATTGTGGTAGAAATAAGGCATTTTTCACCCTAAGTTCTTTGAAATTGTATTTATTTATCATTTAGGTTCGTTGAACACATAATCTATGTTAGAAATATGATCTGCTAGATATAAGGAGTGCCCTCTAAGAAAATCCTGTTTCATTCATATAGTTATTTTTGCTTGACATTTCTCATAAATTGATCATTTATTCTTGATACATTTTAGAATGTGGACATGATTGATATAGAATGATTGAATTCTGCACAAGGAAGCGGATGGTGCTGGCCATTCTTCTGCTTTTCAAGGTATGTTACTCAATGTTGCCCAACAGGCAAATGCTAACTGCTATAAACTAAAAACCTATTAATTTATTACGGGCTGTACAATGTAGATGATTGTCTGTTGTCCGTCCACATTTTGTTCCAAACAAAGCTTCTTCTCTGAAACCACTGGGCCAATGTTGATGAAACTGCCAGGGATATTTCTTGCATGAAACTCTATCAAAATATTTGAAGAATTCCATTCTGCTGAACTCTGGTTGCTATGGCAACAAATAGGAAAAAACTTTAAAAATCTTCCACAAGGCTTAAAGTTTTATTTTCTCTTACCACAGAATTCCATAGTTTTATACATTTTTGTATGTTTTATTGATGCTAAATTTGTTTTCCAGCTTGACAGTGAATTCGCTGATTGTTGAAGGAAGGTGGTCAAACAGCCATAAAATTGCTGAAGTAAATGCAGGTAGACTAGCAGTTTGATTTTTGTAAACATAAAGGATTCAGTGAATTCAATGATTTAAAATTTAAATCAGTACCTAAAATGCACATAGAATGTGCCACTATACCTATATTCTTTACAGCTTCTGTGTTACTGCATGAGTAGAAATGTTTGTGTGCTTTAAATTTTTGTGACATTCACGCTGAACGTATTTATGTATCTGTAAATTCACAAATGAAGTTATTATTTCTGACCATATCACAACACGTACTTGATAAATTGTGTGTCTCAGGGAATTCAGAACTGCACTTATTTACATTTGTATCTAAACACCACAAACTCCACTGTTTCATGAAAAATTAGGCTCATTTAAGTGAAGCACTCATTCCATTAATATCCGGCTTATTACTTACAAGATAAAAAGACTTTGTGCAACTATAACTGTAATTAGTCATTGTAAGTTGAAGGATTTTAGGTACACGTTTTTGTACAAATAAAACAGGAGAAAGTATTTAAAATTTACTTTCAGAGAATGAGTCGAGTGTGGTTCTGAAGCTGTCAAGGTCATTGAATCTTGTCGACAGTGTTCTTCACTAGAATTGGTGAGTGAAATTATTAGAAATAATATGAAGCTTTTGCCAAAACATAAACAGTTTCTGGAAATTTGTGCTTACATATCAGATACAAGCATATTCATTTACACCCAACAAACACTCCTTAATTATAGATGTTAATTATGAAACTTTATATAATACATAATCACGAAAAAGTATTGATGTGCAAGACATATAACATGGGAGGTTCATTCAATTGAAGTTTATTTGATATGTACAGGTTTTAATGGATGGCAGAGAAATCTGGTACCGGTATACTGAAAATCCATGCATATAATATGTGTATAACACCATACCTAAGCTTGACTATTGAGAAGAATTAGGAGGCTACTCGCCACGGCAGTTATACGGAAGTTATGCTAAAACATTAAATAGTTACATTACTGACAGGGATATATATTTATAAGCAAACAAGATAACCATGGGCAGTAAATGTACCTACGTCTGCATGACCTTGGTCTTGGATGGCAGGACTTACCATGGCTCAGGTTTGTTAAATGTATCTCTTAGTTGCTTTTATTTCAATTTGTTAACAATATTTTATGTAATTAATTTTGTTTATACATGTAATATTAACAGGCTAATTGTTTAATTGTTAAAATATGAATATCTATTGAATAGTTTGAATATAGTTATATATACTAGAAATCATTTAAAAGTTCTTCTTTTATTTCTGCAGCATCAAGTGGGTACTCTTAGTAGACCATTTATGTTGAGGATTTAGTTTTCTAACTGGTATGCTTTTCATTAGACCATTTACCTGTTCATTCAAGCAGCCTAGCATGATCATGGACTGCACTGTCTATTTTTGCAGCTGATATGTTTCATTGAACATCCCTTTTACATTCTGTGTTGAACAGTGAACAATTCTGTTTGACATATAAAGCAGTGATGTTAGCTATTCCTGATTTATAAAAAAAAAATATATTTTCTGAAGCTACAGTTATTTATGAAATTAAATAAAAATGTAGTAGGATATCTTACATTTAATTATATCAAATTTTGAAGTAAATATTTTCTTCCTTTTGGGGAGAAAATGTTCTTGGGGAAAGTGCAATCCAAAAGAAGTGTTTTTATTCCAATGTATATTCCTGTTGATTGAAGAAATGATTACAGATCTCAACTCTGATTGTCTTCCAGAAAACAAAATCAACAAGTTTTAGTGGTTTGAAACAGAAAAAAGCATGATAAATACACGTAAGCTCATGTACAGAAAGAAAACAAGACAGACACTGCTTGACTAGTGTATGTAAATGCTTAACTGAAATCAAAGCCCTGGTCACAAGTAATAATTTGATAACCTGTGAATTAGGTAGAGTTGTGTTGAGTACTTCTCAGTGATGTGGTGTTTGTACATACAGTAATGATGATAAACTTTAGAATTGACCCTGAGTACCAAATGAAAAAATTATTATACTGTAATTATGAAAAAAGAATACACACCATATGAATATGTCACTTGATCAATTAAACTTTTTTTACAAGTGATATGCATTTAGCACTGTTACTGTTTTATTTATAAATATGACGCAGTTAATGACGAAGTACCCACTGGCAGATATGATTATATGCCAGATGATATTTGAAAGTGGCATTACATTATATTATATATTTTCGGAAAAAAATACGCAAAGGCAAAAACTAGCAGTAGCTGTATTTTTAATTTAATTCTTTGTACAGGAAATAATTTAAAGGAATGATGAGATAAAACATCAGTTTAATATTTTATCCATTAGGACCTCTTTATAAAGTATGTCACAAGTTTTAGATTGGGTGATTATTTACAAATTATTTTACTTTTGCTTTAAATATTGAACAATGTGGTATACATTTTCAGTTACTACACACGTGTTATGGAAATAGATTGCTGAAAATATTTCACATTCCATACAGTACCTGTTATTTTCATTTACATAATTATGTGAAATGAGTTTACAAAAGAAATGGTTCACTATAATTATTGAATATATTTTTATTTAGTATATTGTGATATGTTGTAAAGGGAACAAAGCTTAGTTAGTTAAAGGTGAAAACAAGTTGTCTGTATTAAGCATTTCACTTGTTGAGGCTGGAATAATTTGTATAGTGAACTTTAGTTAATTGTTATACAATTGTGTATACATGTAATATAAATTATACATTTGTAGTTTAAATAACTGCTATGTTTGTATAGAAAGTTTTTTGTGCAATAGTGGCATAAGTTGTAATAATCATTAGCAGCATGCAGGCATACATATAATCTTATTCAAAGACACTTCTGTGGTTAGGTTTGCTGATTTTTAGCACTTGAAAATTAACGTCTGAAAGGACTTCCTTGTAGAAAAAGGGTCCTTGAGAGAGAAAAAGATTTGGTACTTTTTGTCTTTGTTTTTAAAGAAGCAGTACATTTATGACACAAATATTTGTTCATTTTAAGCTCGACTTATCGAGAAGAGGCAGAATATCTTACTCGCCTTGGTGACTGCATTGGTGTCACACCTTTGTTCAGTTTTTCGTAATACCCAACTTTTTCTCAAAACCATTAGAGGTATTGCTTTGAAACTTACCACACTTGTTAACCATCATAACCTCTATTAACAGAAAAGAGTACATAACTCTGTCAAAGTTTTGTCAGACTTATGGCCCTTTTTTCGACTTAGAAAGTGCATTGAGCTATGAGTTATGTTTTTCGTACCATCCCATTCTATTTCAAAACCGTTACAGATATAGCTTTGAAACTTACCATAGTTATTTACCATCTTTACTTCCATCCACTGACAAAGTACATAACTTTGTGAAGGTTTTGTCAGAATTATGGCCCTTTTTACTTAGAAAATACATTGAATAGGGATAAAATCCACTTATTGACTTAACCCTTTGAGATATTGCTTTGAAAGTTGGAATACTTGTTTGCATCATTACCCCCATCGGTAGACAAGAGAAGGTAACTCTGTCATGGATTTCATTTGAACTATGGCCCCTTTCCACTTACAAACTCAGTTTAAAATTTTCATTCTTGTCCTTTTGTTGACTTAACCATTTGAGATATTACTTTGTTATTAAAGGTTGGAATACTTACATACCATCATGGCATGTAGGTAAGAGAAAATAACTCTGAAAATGTGAAAATGTTTCTTAATTTGTACTTAGAAATTCCTAGTTAAAGTCTTGTGTGCAACTGGCACTCACTTATCATTAACCACTTCGAAGTATTAATTTTAAACTTTGCTTAAGTATTCAGGGATATCACACAATTAAGTTTGATATAACTCTTGACTTAATAACCCTTGTTGCCCTAGTTTCTACAGATCCTCGTTTTTACCTTTTTACTGTCAAAATACTGAGAAAAGTCAAAGCGCTGTCCTACTTTAGCTTTTGTTATTGTTAAAGTAATGAAAAATGCAAGTAGAATGACATGTAAATAGATTAAACATCATCTGTCATTCATCATTTACAATTAAACCATCTTTTTTTACAATTTGGATGGATGTTGCATACTTCACTGGAATTTCTGTGCCAGTTGTAACTGAAAAATACATGTAACAGACTTCTTGTGAGAAACTGCAGGTTACATTTCAGATTTCCTTGACAATGAGTACACCTTAATTGGTACTTCACATGTAGAGTTCAAGGTGTTGTGATTCAAATAAAGGTAGCTGCAAGTGGAAACTTTATAATATAACTTCTCATTTGAAAATTGAGACATTGGCACACAACTTATAATACATTATCACCTGGGCCTGGCTTCTGGTTTGCCTTGAAAAAAGTGCCAATATTCGATCAGCTTGCATTACAAACGCTGGTTTTAGACAGCTGGTTTCAGACAGCTTTTTTATGCAAACCATAATTGTTCTCTAATCTTTGTTAGTAAGTAAAAATCCAAAGTGAATTTTTATGCATCCATTTTCGTAAGAGCCCAATTATC
>JAFMSR010000018.1:39048950-39358950 GCA_022818135.1 Saxidomus purpurata
TTAAAGATAATCAGAAGGCAGAAGAATTGTGAAAATAAGGTAAATGAAAGGACAAAATGCTTGCCTAGATTCAGACGTATACATTTGTTAGTAGGGCCTTCCGCTCTGATATTAATGAAACAAAATGCAGAAAGAGATTCATCCAAGAAAGATGTCAATTGTGTTTTTCAATAAGCTTCAACCTTTTTGCTCGTCATCCTATATTTTGGCCGCAAAGAATGTGAATTTTGTATGAATTAATATAGATTACAGATAGATTAATTTTAGTATAAAATGTACATTAACATGGTTATGTAACATTTCATATATCACAGTAAAACATATTATTATTATTATATTATAAAAGTGACACGAACTAAATCATGAAAATAACGATGGTGATGATGCAAATGATGATCAATGAGAAGATGATATATAATGAACCATGCTAAACACATTATACACCGAGGGTTACACAAAAAGAGATACAAAGTTTCCCTTATTCCCAAATAAATTGGCAGATATAATAACATTTAGTAGGAGAAAGATAACTAAGGATGGATAATGAGTCTAAGTTCAGCTATAAATGGGTTGGATCCCCTAGCGGCGATTGCAGTCAGATATTATCATCATATTTTATACCAGGCGGTGTTTGAAGTTGTGCCAGAGTAAGAAAATACTCATTAAGATATGTAATTAATACGCGCCATAAAGCATCTGGCAAAGCTTGTTTATATTTAGTATTTACGAGGGCAGTGAAGGCAACGCCTGGTCGTCTGTGCCTCAACAACTCAGCAGAAAAATTATAATTTATGACTTACTGCTTTCAGTGTAACAAAAAAGGTGAAACGATTATTATGTTTTTCAAAGTACTAGTAGCAGTGGAAAGTAGTTTTGCCACAGCTGCTGCAATGAATCAGAATAACGCTCAGTGAGTACATGTAAATGTAATTAAAAAGTAGTCTGTGATAGTTATTCAGTCAAAAGTACGCTCGATAATTGTTCTATGTTGTAACACTTCTTATTGGAGTAACATTTAAAGAGAGTACTGCTCACTTAGCCGCTTGAACGTCCACTGTACAGTGTAGAATCAGAATTGGAGATAAAAGAGAATTACTGCATCTTGCTTAACAACTGATTCATGTAGGTGAAAAAATTCAACGTATTTAGCGAAGCGTTAGAACTGTTCTCCGGCAGATACAATGTATTTGGCATATATCTATATCAAGAATATGATAAAACTGAATCTGGCATTCTTCTTCTATTAGAGCATATAGTACAGCGTTCATACACAATGTATCAAAATAATAGTAAATAGTAAGAATTTAAACAAATAAGAATATGATGGATGTTATAATTTAAAAGAAAACTCGTAAAAATTTCATGCGCGTGAGATGCTTCCATATTTCTTTGAGTCAGACTGAAATAGAAATATTTGCACGTGAATACTGAAACACAAATTAACGAAAGTAAATATCTTAGTAATCTAAAAATAAAAACACTTTATATTCCGTACCAGATTTGCCAACTCCTAGTGCCCCTAGCAGTACAATGTTATACTCTGACCGCTTCCTACCACTCATTGTGTACCTTCAGGTTCAAACACTTGTCATGTATCACTAAATCCAAACATTCATTGTGCTTTTTTGTCAGAGCTAAGGATGAACCATTAAATTCACGTAAACATTAATACCATCAACACGTGCAATCAGAATAATCTCTAGCGTTAAATGTGGTTTTCTCCCTGTATTCCGCAGTGTGAATAACACGTGTCCTTGTGTCAGTCACTGATTGAAAATCCATTTGCAAGTATCAAATATTTGTATATCTCCGTTTCTCTTTCACGAACTGTGAAATAATGTGGAACAAGTGAGAAGTACTCCGTAATATACTTTTATCTCAAGAAATAAACATTAAAATCCAGAGTTTACTGTCTACACACAGTAGCCTGTAACTGCTGCACAGAGAGTGCTTCAGAAAGATTGTCAGTCCGTAATTACCCCTGCACAGGTGTGTGTTCAGCCAAATGGCTTATCAGTCTGTAAGATGCTCGGATATTTTGATTCATTTCGTCTACAGCTTCTGATTTCACACTTATGTTAAAGTGGTATTCTTATCCATATTGTGTTTTTGTTTGTTTGTTTATTTGTTCTCTGAGTGTGTCTGGGTTAGCCCCATCTTGTTTCAATGTTTTGTTGTTGAAATGAATAAATGTTGCGTAGTTATGAACATGCCGTCGACTAGAGAAAAGTATAACATGAGCTGAAAGAAAGCAATCGTGTAGTGAAAAAATAGGTAATCCCATTCTCTACAGGTAGGTAAATGTGAAAAAATCTCTACTTGTTATAAATCAAAATGATAATAGTTATAAAATTGAAGCCCCAGTAGAAATAAATAGTTTAATATCTGGTTATCCTGCTATATGATTGCAGTTTATTTGCTATAATTGCAATTGAAGTAACACCCTTGGAGTTTGATAACATTCAAATAACTTTAGGAGTTTTTGTGTTGAAGTTTCTGGGTTTTCTTCTCTGTGAACTCGCACGTATATTATGAATATTCTATCATTATTAAAGTGACATTATGCGCATCTTACTGCACATATTGTATTTTTGGTAACAGTTTTATAAAAGCAATTTTTGGTTGCTGTGCATTTAAATTTGTTTAGCAGTGATATTGTGTTGTTGGTAGAGATGTCGGCAGATTTTTTATATATGACTGCCCTAGTCAATATAGGAGAAGTAATATTTGGAAAGTTATTATTTCGTACAGGTAGCAGGAAGAGTTTGGTATTGGGTAAAAAGCTACTATTTCCTCTACCCTTTACACACACATATTTCAGCTGGATTTTACTTGAAAAAATGCGCATAATTCCACTTTAACATTGCTCAATTTTCATTTATAATATATCCCTTTACAACGGATTGTAACGCAAGAAATCTGAATAGCACCTGTTATACTAGCTGAATATCCAAGAAGAATCCCTGTGGAATTTGGTATAAACGAGTTGTTTTTAATTGCATGTAAAATGAGACAAGCTAGAGTTTAGACTCTCGCTCTGCTTATCGATGCTGTTCCGAAAATTTAAATTTAAATACCATTCAGGATAAAGGAAAATAACTATGTAAGCATTGGTTCAACTATGAAAATACACAACAACAATGCAGTGCAGCATGACAGCCAGGAATATTTGTAATTTTGTTAGCCCTTCTAATTGAGAAATTATTCACCAAAACACAGGTGTTCTAAAAGCTACAAGCCTGAAACAAGCCTTTTGTTATACTGTCTGTTGAAATAGAAGACTAACAAGCCTAGAAGAAATAATTTGGTAACTAGCAGGCCCGGAGACAAAACAGTTGCTGCCTATGTCTGTTATAATGTTTAAAACAGCAAAAACGAAGCACGTGGCTGTTGTTAAAATAATTAAAAGCCTAGTCTATTTTAAAAAAAAAAGTGACAGAAGCATTCAGATACCGCCTATCTGAATATCTTACAAATACTGTACACCTTTTATTATTTCAAGTTTTTGTATTTCCGTTCTGAAATCATTACGCAAAACCATTTTGAAACTATTTTGGCGATATGTAAAACTTTTTATAGGGTGCGGTACCGGTTAACCGGAAAAAAAGCATTATAAAATGGATACGGCTGATGAATCTTTAGCTAATGTCGGATAAATAAGTCAATAAGATGTTTTAATGATGAACAAAGGTGAAATAGATGGCATTTTAGACCTTAATTCCAATGTTTCAGCTACGTAATTTACACCTGGGAACAACTTCACGAGAATGATTACATGAAATGGAGTGTGGAAATGAATGCTAAAATGTAAAGTTATTAAGGTGTCGGCAATTACAGGCACTACAGGTGGGTATCTACGTGCTATAAAACTGATATACCCACAGTTGTAAAATCTAAACATCAGTAGAACTTGATAGTTAAATATCTATTTTATTTCTGCTATAATTACAAATATAGGAACGCCTGAGAACTTTGACGTTATTCCAAGAAAATACAAAAAATAATGAGATGAGGTGTGTGCGTGACAGTGAATTCATATCTGAATATAAAAACTTGGATTTTCTTTACATATTCAAATTATACAAATATACGACTAAATAGTTATTTCACCGAGTAGAGTCGCTGCTGATGCTTCCTGGGAAATAATTTTGATAGAATCTGAAACAACGGTTTCCAGGGGGATCTCGAGTTGCGACTCGTGCACACATTTTCCCGCCAATGTCCTCAATTACCATAAAGCATATAACAGTTTGATGATGGTGTTACTTATTTCTGTTTATATTTGAGTTACAATCAAGAAAAGAAAAGTAACAATGCCCCTAAGCGCTATGCAAAGTTTAGAGTAGTTTCCAGTATCAATTTTCAAGCATTGCTATGGATAAATAATAAGCAAGCCCTTCGTTTCCAATGCAAACAATTTTTGGGAGACGAATGTCTTGGTATACATGGCATATTGTCTGTTAGTGGGAAACAATTGTTTGTAATTATATGTAGAAGTTTTATTATAAAGTCGTTTAAGAAGTTATGACCAAGCAAGGTCCGTATATTACACCAGGGGACCATACATGCATATTTCGGTAGCAGTTTAAGTCAAATCTAAAGATTGTCCTAAAATTAACAATTTCATTAAGAAGATAATTGAAAAGGAGTGTGGAGTTTAGTTAAAATAGATCTATGTAAGAAATCACTTAAAGTCCCAGGATCTCTTTGAATTTACTGATATTGTAAAATATATATACTGATAGGATAATGATAGAACTTGTTCTATTCACTCTAAAACAATGTTGACATATACATCCCATGCATACTGGTACCTAACAAAATTTGAAAATCTAGGGAGTTTGGTTTTACCCGACTATAATAGATCTATCCAGTCAGTTTTGTCCAAAGATTAATATTATTTATCAAAATTGAGTAAAAATGCCAGTATATATATAATAGGGGGGGGGGGGGGGGGGGGGGGGGGGTTTTTTTTTTGGGTTTTTTTTGTTTTTTTTTGGTTTTTTTGGGGGGGGGGGGGGGGGGGGGGGGGGGGGGGGGGTTTTTGGTTTTTTTTTTTTTTTTTTTTTTTTTTTTTTTTTTTTTTTTTTTTTTTTTTTTTTTTTTTTTTTTTTTTTTTTTTTTTTTTTTTTTGTTTTTTTTTTTTTTTTTTTTTTTTTTTTTTTTTTTTTTTTTTTTTTTAATTATATATTAAAATTTGATAAAAAAAATAAAATCAATGGATCTTACAATAGACATAGGCCATGAGATAATTAAAAAAAAAAAAAAAAATAAATTAAACATGTTATTTTTAGCAAAGGAAAAAAACAAATATCTTAAATAAACAAGAAAATGCATTGCTAATGCAAGTTTGGCTTGTGGGCTTCACTATTTTTCAGGATGGTCACGGAGTTGATTAAGGGATAAGGTTTTTTTTTAATTTTACAGATTCAATTTATCATTATTTTAACTGATTAAGAGTTATTCCACTTGCTCAAAACTCAGTTGGCAAATATAGCGTCAACATATGTGTAATTGCTTAGAAATGCACACTGTAGATGTTAGGTATAATAAACAACGTACGTCAATATTGATGACGTCAGTTATATTTTTCAGTATAAAAATATGACGTCAATTAACGCCATATTTGCCCTGATGAGCAGGAAAACGAAACCGGTTGGTAAATAATTTAATTATCTCATGGACTGTGTTTTTATCTTTTAATATATTTAACTTTTTTCCGGCACATGTTTTTGAATTTTTCACGTATAAATATATATAGATAGCCAAAAGATAGGTGTGCTAGCTTGCAGACCAGACACATTTCCAGCGTACATTGGTGCTTGAACCACTTTGCCTTGTTGTGGTTACTTTCATTTTATTTTTTTGGTGTTAGTGATGTGTTTTATTAAAGAATAATGTATAGCTTATTTTCCTCTATAATTATCTATATAGGAAAAGTTGTGGATCGTGTTAGAATGCATATTTAACTGCATTCACACATTTAAGGCCAATACCACAATTTTAAAGTTAAATGACTTCTTGAATACACCACAAACAACGTGATATCAAGCAGTTTTATTGTTCTTTATTAAGCAACATATATATAATACTGCTACAATGAAAAAACATGTGAAAAATCATGAACAACTTAACAGTATCACAGAAAATAAATACTGATGAATCTACTATTTCAATCATCTTTTTTTGATGATTACACATTCTTTAAAGAACAAGGTGTAAAATCTATACCTAAAATATTCACATGAAAAATTGCATGAAAACATACAATACTAAGCAGTTTATATACTACACAATAATGCTCTTTCATGGATACTGTAATACTAGGTTATTGAAGACACACACAGTTTTAAATACTATCATTTTTTCAAGAAGTCAATGACACCTAACAAATAAACATCAAGCTTCAGCCTAATACAGTTATTTTCTTTAAGTTTGGCCTTTTTATAATACTTCTTTAAAACAACTTTGAGTATGTTATGAGCTAGCCATAGTGTTTCATACTCACAAATACCATAGAAATAAAGATATACCAATTAACCATAGAAAAAGAGATATACCAATTAACCATGTCTTTATTACTTTTCTAAAAAAGACTTTTCCTTGTTTCGGTTCTTGATTGCAAAATCAAAATCATCTGCCACCAACCAAGTTAATGAAAAGCATTCATTGATTTGTTTGCAAAAAACTATTGAGAATTTTGATCCGATCCTTTGACATTTCAGAATGTATCTAATATTCAGCTTGAGAGTTAATAACATTATCAATATAAGACATATTACAAACACTACATATTAACTCTAAGGAGGTATACAGTGTTTCTTTGAATGCAATTTTATTTCACTAGATGTATATTACATACAACTATAACCTGTAAGAGTTCTTACCTTTGTGAAACAATTGAACATTCTATAATCTATTTTTGGAATCAAATGTCAGAAAAATTCAGATTCTCCAGAATGAAATAAGTAGCGAAAATATGGTGTCAAAATCATGGATGAGCCAATTTGCATATTTTGCTTAGCCTTGACTTGAATCTAATAGACAAAATAAAGGTAAATAAATAAATCAGACATAACAGTTGTGTTCTGTCAAAAAAACTCAAAAGCACCAAAACACCAATCCACTCACTGATTAATGTTCAACCCCCATAACCCTTCTCTACACACTTTAAATGATCAAACATTTAAACAAAACAAGTAAACAACACTGTATACGTTCAACTGAGCAAACAAAATAGATCTTGCACAAACCCGAACTCTTTTTTTACTTTCAACCATTAAAGTAAAATTATTTGCTTATGGTATGTGAATTATTCCTCTCATAGAAGCAGAGACATAGGATAGATCATCTCTTGTACAGGCTTTCTTTTAAATACAAATTTCTACTATGTTACTATCTCTACAAGATGCAGTCAGCAGATATTAAACACAAACAAAGTGTCATTATATGGAAATAAAAACATGGATACAAATAAAGAAATCTGACATTTTGGCTTTAAATACCTATTTTATAAGTCTATCTTTCAGTCACCCTATAATCCTGTTAATGTTTCCTAGGTTACTAACCAATCAGCTCTAGGTTCCTAAAATTGACAACTTACCCATTTAACCATTATCCTACTTGTTGCAAATATTTCTGTCTTTTTGACCAGTGCAGATCATGATCAGCCTGCACATCCTTGTTCTGTGCATAGCAGCCTGTTCCCTATTTCTAGACAGTAAGTTTTCACTGAGCAGGGCCAATTTAAATATAAATGGTAATGTCACATTGACATATGATTTAATCCAATTAAGAAATTTGGCATTGTAAAAATCAATTTGGTAGCAGTGTCACTATTTCTGCAGTCAAATTTCCTCCGGGCCAGCTGCCAATTGTCACTACCAGGGATTGAACCAACAACTGCAACATAACTGGTCACCACTCTGCCAACTGTGCTAGATGCATTGCACATAAACAATTACACATTATAATGAATCAAGTAAACATGTAAAATGGAACAGAACAACAAAACTCTCATGTATCATGCATTTTCCGTTCCCTCTGAACACATGACCACTCCTACAAACATGACCACTCCCACCATTAACAAAACCCAAATCTGTCTCCCAATTTCCAACAAAAATCCACTACATAAAAATATATCACACAATACAAATGTACAAGTATCACAGTGTAGTAAATTCAACATTTTCTAAAATTACTTAAAACAACTAGTAACGGAATACTCAAAGACTATCAACAAAGGCTAATATGGACGGTTTATCACAAACATCCTCATACTTTGATTTATCTACACATAGTAATTTTTTATATAATATGCAAAAGTTAACAGTTAATATGCTGACTTTGGTGTCAAATATCTATCACTTAATAATGAATCTTTATGTGTATGTAACTACAGCAATGTTATTAAAGGTTATGAAAAAATATTTTAGCAAAAGGTCACAGTGACCATGACCTTTGACCTGGTTGTCTCCAACATCATTATGCATTTGTTTTTGACAAATCTGTTCTTTTTTAGTGTATACACATTGTTAATCTTTCTGTGAACTTATTTTTACCACAATAGCCATGTGGTATCAATGGTTCACTCGCTATAACTGCATCAAAACACTTGAATGAAGTAGTACTAACGTCCTAATTCCTTTGCAATATTTGCATCAAAAGCACTTTAATAAGATGGTACTTACCAATACATACCATGGTATGACTAGTAACTGACTAATGTAAACACTGACTACCGAATATTATTTTATATGATCATGACATTGTAACAGTTTTTAAAGTTTATCAAAATAATAATAGCCCCATTTTTACTTTGAACACAGGCTAATTGTATAAAATTTTCTGAACAATCATTTTACCTTTTAAACACTCTAACATGCTTGATATAGCTCAATAATACTGTCAAATATTGAACATGAAATGATCTTTTTTCATATATTTGTGTATTGGCTAATGCCATATCCATTTTTAACTTTACAGTACTATGCCTAACTATTAATATAAAAGCATTTTCTTCTGTCAGCCATTTCTGAAACAGTTTCAGATGGTGACCTTTAACAGGTAAATTGGATACTGAAAACTTGGTACAATAAATACCAAAACTAAACATATTTTTAACCCAGCAGATCTCTGAGTGTTATATCAGAACAAGCATTTCCTTCTAGACTGAAGTTATTTCTACGCCTTTCATTCTCGAATCTTCTTTGTCTAGCGGCGGCATGATTATCAAGGTGTCGACGCTGCGGTCTCGGTGGTAGTCCAGTGGCTGTTATGTTGCCTGACATTGCTGGATGTGATCTTGGACTGTTACCCAGGTATAAATCTGTGAACAGCTGTAAATAACAGTCCATAAATCAGTCTAAAAATTAGCATAACTAGATATTTTACATGCATATACACGAACAATGTAATTGACCAAACACAACTTTAATTCAAATACAAACTGCATTATACTGCCTTTTGTAATGAAAATAAAGTCGAAGCTCATAATTGAAGAAATCTAGATAGCAAGAAAAAGTTGTGTAAATTTGTTTTGCTCTATAAACATGGTTATAGATTTAAGAACAAGTCATCTAGAAGCAGGCTAGCTTAGAACTTAGCATGTATAGGTAGGTCTACCTAAGTATTACTGGGTTTCCAGTTTATACTGTAGACAACAATGCATACATTACTACCTCAATTATGACAACATGGATTTAAAATAATTTTATATGAAAGCTTACTCATAACTAGTTGTAGATGTGGAGTCTAACTGTAGACATTTCACAACAAACTACAGCTTGTTTTGTCACATAAAACATAACATGTCTCTCACCAATCAACAAGAGCTGTCATTAACCAGAAAGTCTAAAATGGGTCATAATTCACAAAGTATTAAAGCAAGACTTATTTAACTTCATGATTTTAGTAGGTTTGATGATACAAAACCTATGTGTGCGATTACAGACCAATAAATGAAGTGGTAACCTAGATTACGGCCTTGAAATTAGGAATTTAACCTATTTTTCTTTTCTTAAGTTTTAAGTTGAAAAAGGACCACATTTTGCAAATTATTGAAGGAAGAGTTATCTTTCTTCATCATATTAGCTAGTATAGTTAATAAATAGGGAGCAACAACAAGGAAACACCATTCTGTTAAAAGTAATCTGACCAAATAAGACTAAATGCACAACTAGGCTTAATATCAATCTTTTGTGTGAAGTTTCATAAAAATCAAACCAATGGTTTGGGAAAACAAGCACAGTCAAACTTCTTGACATTCAGACGCACAGACAGATGTAAAGCACAACATCAAAATGTCTCGGAGGGGGACATGATCAATGTAAACCTAAAACAAAACTACTAAAGATGACCTGATATTATACATTTATACTCGATCTGCACTTACTGTCAATCTCTGCAGTAGATTTTCTCCCTCTATTGGTATAGGGCCATTACCCAGTGTGCCCGAAGCTCTTCTCTCCCTACTGGTATCCTGCACCCGATCTCTGCTGTTGCTACGGTTACGGGCCATACTGTTGTTTTGTGACCAGCCCCTCTGAGCTGCTCGACCCCTTTCTGATGACAAGATTGGAAAATGGTATGAAAATCCAGCAACTAAGGGTAGGGAAGAAAGTAAACAAAGCAAAAACAAGTTAGTGAAAATAGGAGAAAAGATGGTCAGACATGTGATATCTTTTTCAATGATTCAGCCTCTTTAGCAATATTTCAGGCAAAACTCAATTCTTTAGTTAGGAAAGATAAATATTTAATTATATTTCAAAATGTGAATACACAGTCTTCTCAAAAATAATGAAAGAAATTCCAGACTTTGGTAATCATTTTTCTGAAGATAAATATATTTGGAGTAAGCAGATAACTTCAAATATATATTAAAATATGCTATCTGTTAACTAAAATAAATAAATTGTTTTGACAAAGTTTTAGTCTTAGAAATAATTTTAGCATAAGCCACAATCTTATTTTATCTAGGACAAAGATATCACATGATGAACCAAGCATGCCAAAGATACATGTATCATGCAAGTTAGTGCCTAACCCTGACCCTGCTGGTTATCAATAATGGAATATTCTGTCTTTCAATCTGGACTGTCTGATCTACTGTCATAGGGGTGTTCAGTTAAATATTTATGATTAAATCATTCCACAATGTTCAGACTGCTCACAGCCTAATATATCACAGAGATAAATATTTCTGATACAAGCAGGGTAAGGGTTACATGGAAACATTAAGATGGGGCTGAAATTTTCTACTCATGCAAACTACATACACAACTTGTTAAAGGCCAATGCTCACCTTGAATGTTACACTTACTAATAGCATTTACAGTACCAAGAAAGAAAAAAGAAGTCTTACTAGCAAAACTGACCAGATTTAATATTTAAAAAAAAATTGCAATGCCTTCAAGTGGGTCAAAAGCTATACATAGCTTAGTTTATATATGTATGCAACATGCCGACAGAAAATAAACTTTGTATTTATATTTTTTAAAATCATAATACATGTTATAATTATAATATGGTACTTTTTTAATGATATTGAAAATATAAGGAACATATTCTGTCAGCACTTTTTGCTAGCAAACACGATATATACATTGTTTAAAAGAAAGACATACATTAACATTGTTTAACAGTAAATAAACAGAGTTCTATCATTAATCTAAAAAAGTAAATTCATAGTGATCATGGGGCTTTAAAGGTATCAAAAATTAGGTTTACACTACTTGACAAGTTACAGTATAAGGGATTCTATTATGATAAACAACATGTACAAAAGTTACTATAGAAACAAAACAAACAGCAGTAAGAGTTATTATATTCACAAAATGTAACAATTAAAACCACCACCAAGAAAAGTGAGTAGAAAAGACATGTTAACACAACAGGCAAAACAAAATAAATCACATCTGGGATCAAATTAAAAGAGAAGCCTAGACCTGGCATTGTTTTGAAAGATCACTGTTGTAAAGAAATGAAGTGTTAAATTGTCTTGGACTTTAACCAATGCCTATCTTTAATGTGTTAAAAGCTATTTACATTTTAAATGGAATGTGATGAAAGTGCAGAGTGCAGGAAGTGATGGAAACTATAGTTTCAAATGATATTAAAATAACTTGCATTTAATAATTCATGTATATTATGGAATATTACCAGTAAATAACTTGCATTTAATAATTCATGTATGTTATGGAATATAACCAGTAAATAACTTGCATTTAATAGTTCATGTAAATTATAGAATGTTACCAGTAAATAACTTGTATTAAATAATTCATGCATATTATGGAATAATACCAGTAAATAACTTGCATTTAATAATTCATGTATGTTATGGAATATAACCAGTAAATAACTTGCATTTAATAGTTCATGTATATTATTGAAATAGAAATAGTATCATGTATAAATCATGGGTAGAAATAGTTGTGTTTAAGAACCTAAATAATATAACTTGTATTAAATAAGCTTCACCTTGTGTTGGCCAGAAAAGCAGGAAACGGGGGGGGGGGGGGGGGGGGGGGGTCATAAATGTTATGGAATATTACCAGTAAATAAAACTTGCATTTAATAATTCATGTATATTAGTTTAATAGTTTTCATGTACAGGATTGTTAGATTTTATGTATTACCTGATAAACTAACATAGTGTGTATTAAATAGTTATGTCATGTATATGGTATGGAATATTACCAGTAAATAACTTGCATTTAATAGTTCATGTATATTATTTAATAGTTCATGTAAATTGTAGAATGTTACCAGTAAATAACTTGTATTAAATAATTCATGTATATTATGGAATATAACCAGTAAATAACTTGCATTTAATAGTTCATGTATATTATGGAATATTACCAGTAAATAACTTGCATTTAATAATTCATGTATGTTATGGAATATTACCAGTAAATAACTTGTATTTAATAATTGATGCATATTATGGAATATTACCAGTAAATAACCTGCATTTAATAATTCGTATATATTTTTTAACATTACCGGTACATAAAGTGGTGACTTTATGCTACTGAAACAGTAGCTTAAGTTGAATCTTGAGGTTTAACCTCTGGGTTTACACCCTGGCAGCTTACCTAACCATCTCTTCCTTAAAGGACCAGTATTACAAATCCCATCCTACATAAGAATCTAAGAATCTTCTCAATCAGTTTGATAGTTGAGCTCAACCCTGTAACCCACAATCATTGAAAGGTCCAATGATTATACAGGTAAGCTACCATAACCATTTGTCACAGAGGCAGATCAAAAGTTAAAAATAAACTATGTCAGACGTTATCTATACATACCTGGATTAGAAACTGGAGCACTTGATACAAGCTGTTGCTGCCTCCGCTGCTTCAAACTAGGCTGACCAGAGTTATTGCCCCTGGATGCATCATCAAAAACTATATGTGAGCTAGACCCAGTTCCTGTCCCCGAGTCTGCAAAAAGTCTTTGCTGCGGTGGAATATCTGCCACATTTCCACCTAGTGACATTGACCTTTGACCTTCACCTTGTCTCCCAACTTCCTCTGACCTCACTGAATCCAGCATCATCTGCTGAGAAGTTGCCTCAGCAAATACGTTTGGCATTTCTCTATATGGTGACAATCGTTCCATATTTGATAACAAAGCCGCTGTGGCGTCTGGCGCATTTTGTGTTCCATTTGCGAAGATTGAGCCATGGTTAAACTGCCTCTCTTGCAGTATATGGCCTGACCTTTGACCTTGTGACCCTACACTTACACCTTGAGGGTTCTGAGCAGCATTGCAGTTATCATAATTAGCTGCTACAACTTGATCCAGAGGATCTATGTTTTCTCGTTCTGAAACAAATAAGAAACTTAGTCCCTAGAAATGGTTAGACACAAGTACATCTTTAAAGGAAACACGAAATTAATGTGAACACCACAGTGTATATGGGTTACAAAAATTTTGACAATAAAGATAATACTTTGTTTGAAATATTTAGTTTTAGTGACTGGTATTTACTTCAGTGTTACAATGTTATAGAGAATAATATAACGCCTATCTGAAACAAATACCCCATCAATTTCTTAAATGGATTTTTCCATCTTTCATCTTAGACAATACATGTACTATCAAATGTTGAAAGTGGCATGCCCACTGAAATTTTACTGACTAAATGGCTAACATTGCAGATCATGATCAGACTGCATGGATGTGCATTAAGATCAGCACTGTTCACTATGACAGAATCATTGGCCACCAGCAGGGTGGAGATCAATACCTATCTGATGGGATTGTATGCCCACAGACTGCTCATCAGCTTGGTTTGTTCTCTCATTCATGATGGCTAACCGTTCATTTAGAGCTGCCCTCTGGTGACCTGCACGGTGTAACAACCGACCTCCTGGCAGTCTGGTGCTGGTTTCTAAATTGCTATCACTGTAAAAAAGAGATCACAATATTTAAAGTTATAAATACATTTGTCAGTTATATCTTGTTTGAAGTTTGAACTGGCTGTGGGTCATATAGATCTCAAGATATTGAGCAGAAAAGATTTTTAAAGTTCAAGTCCTGTGACCTTGACCTTTTACCCACTGACCCCAAAAACAATAGGAATCATCTACATGGTGCAGAAAACCTTTTGAGTAAGTTTGATGAAAATTGAATGAAAACTGTGACCTGTAGAGTGTTATCAAGGAAATGCTATCAGAGGCCTGACCTTGCCATTTGACCCACTGACCCTAAAAACATAAGGGATCATCTAAAGGTTGCAGCAAGTGTGATGAAAGTTAAATGAAAATTGTGAACTGTACAGCATTATCTAGGAAAAGTTTATGGACAGACAGACAACGGACAAACAACCATGGCATAAGCTCTGCTGGACTTCGTCAAGTAGAGCTTAAAACTATTCAACTAATCAAACGTTCTTAAAAATCCGTGAGTAATATTGTTGATAAGGGAAAATATCAACATTTGTTAAATATATTTGCATAAGAATATAATACCTGTTTATTAAGATATATATGCAAATGTTAAGCTGCGGCTTTCACACAGCGAAGCTCAAATATGCATATAGCAATTACATTATAAAGGTTTGAAGACCTACTATATGAATGACAAATAAACCAGGAATTAAGATGTTTATAAATGACCTACCTTTCTGATCCAACTGCAGTTCCACTTACACCAAAATTATTCTGAAGTGAGCCTAGAACCCTTTCAGCTTCCCTGTCTCCCCAATCACGTTGTCGCCTCAATGGCGGCTTACCCTGAACCCTGGCCAAGGTCCGAGCATTAGAATCAGATGGTTCGGGAGCTCGTGCAGCAATGCCAACACCAGGGATTTCTAAATGAACAACACTATTTCCACCGGGCTGCACAGAGGTATCTGTATTACTTTGCCTTTTCTTTGCCCTGAAAAAAGTGATAAAATTGTGTTCTATGCAATTTTTTTCTTCTCTGCTATACTGGATAAATTATAAACATGTAATGGTAACAGGAGAAAGCCTGTATACTTCTTCATACTAACCTATTTCTATTATTCATGTTTTCATCATCCTCCAGTTGAGCAGTAATCCTGTCCCAGACAACCAGACCATCTATAGGACATGTGGGCCGGGTATGTAACAACCAGGGATCTATACAGTCCCGATGAAACTTAAATAGAAAAATACACAAAATGTACAAGCCCTAAATTTAAGAAAATACAGAATATATCATATTTTTCAGATCATTAGCACTATATTTACTTGAATATTAAGCCAGGCAAAATTCTAATGACTGATTTCTAATTTGTAAAACATTGTTAATTGAAAGAATATCATAGACAATGCCAATTGCTGTAGTGATTTTTTCTAGAGCGTCCTTTTTGCCTCCCCGCCCTTTTGCCCCCTGCGTCCCTATTTTTGTCCCCCTGCTGCCTTTGGCTGTAACCAAATGGTCAAAAGGTAAAGAAACCATTCAAAATCCTTGGAGAAGCATCTCTCAGCATATTAACTAGAAGCTTTTCATATGTAAAGTTGTTACATCTTTCCAGTTTTCCATTTTTAAAGACAATTTCTACTTTTTAAGTGTTCAAACATGTGTAAACTGCCCTGCCCCTATCACAATGCACCCTGTCCATTTTTGAGGACACCCTTTCTTTTTGGTAGTCTAGAATAATCCCTATAATACTTCAACACAAATCTATAAAGGGTCAAACAACTCTGTGAACATAATTTTTAGCAAGGTGACTAGCTATCTCGAGTTAACTATATTTATTTTTTATTAAAAGGCAAGTAAGTACTAAACTTAAGTTTTCTTTAAAACATAAATAAAAACTACCTTATGTTTACATCTTGGAAGTTTTCTAACAACCTGTCCTAGCTGGTACCCATGTAAACATATTCTACACTGTACACCTGGCTGAAGCAGGGGACCATGCCCACGTATTTTCTCCAGTGGAAATGACTGGATCACTTCCTCAGGAATATCACTCCCTACAGCAGCATTATTACTGTAATGTACAAGAGAATGAGGATAAACTCCAATTGTAGTAACATTGGAGCTACCATAGGGCAGTGGTAGCATGTTTTTGACTGAACACTCCTGGGTTCAATCCCAACCATTACCATGGTGGTAGTGTCCCTAGGCAAGACACAATAATTCCACATTACCTCTCTCTGTCTTTGATGCTAATTCCATCTGGAGTGAGTCTCAAGTGTGACTAATCTAAGCTGTAAGAACTTGTTTTGCAATCAAGAATAAATAAATTAGTATATATTAGCTGTAGTATCTCTCTAGTACAAACAACAGTTAGATAATTGATATAACACAAAGGATGCAGAATCATTTGATTTACACCTGGCACCACACCATGTTTATTGAAAGCAAATACAACGGAAATATTGTGCTAACAAAACCTAATCTTGTCAAGCCTGAAAACTGAGCATCTCAGGTCATTTAATAAGTCAATACAAAATAATTACCGAGATGCCCACAGTCAACATTTCGAGTCTGCCAACTGTTACAGACTGATTGTTAACAATTGTCCCAAGTAAATTCAAAATCTTTTGATGCATAAGGAAATTTAACCAGAGTCAAGCCAAACAAGGTCTCATGTTCATTTTTCATTTTAAGTCTTAGTGTGACCTTGACCTTTGAGCTACAGGCCTGTTTCTCACATGCAACACTTCGTCCCATTGTGATGAACAACAAGTATATTTAAAATCCTTCAATGAATGAGGAAGTTGGAGCCCAGACAAGGTCCCATGTGTTCATTTTTCACTTTTAAACTCCAAGTATGAATTTTGAGCTACAGACCTGGGTCTTGTGCACGACATGCAGTCCCATTGTGGTGAACATTTGTGTCAGATCAATTCAAAAATTTTCAATGCATGAGGAAGTTACAGCCCAGAAAAGGTCTCGTTAGTCCATTTTTTTTTACCTTTTATCTCTAAATGTGACCTTTGTCAAGCCACTGCCAGCAGTCTGGTCAATAACTGTGTCATAGTTTATTGTAAAAACAACTGTTTTCAAGTGCTATTTTGATCTCAGTATTCAGTAAGATACTGACAGAAACAATGATACAAGTCTGTCTGGCTCTCTCAAGTACACTTTCCATTCCTTTTTCAATGACAGGAAACATTACATTTCCTACCTGTCTAACTGCGTCAGTAGTTCATAGTCATTATCCGAGATTTCTCTGTTCACCAGATCATCTAACACTGCCTGAGGTAAAACAGCACCATATGCCCTTCCTGCTGCACGCCAACGCTGATTGCGTTTCTGAATTATAAACATGTACCAAATTGGTAAAAAAATATATTTATCTCCTGTAAGTAATCTGCCTATAATTACTCCTTACACTGTTCTTGATTTATTTACCTTACAATCTGGTTAATGTAAGAAAAGAACTAATCATATATTTTCCCTTTACCTAGCTAGAAATATACATTTCAGCCTTTGCATCCAATTCAGTAATTATGGATCTTCATAAACATATAACAAAGGTGGGACGTAACCTCCCACAAACAAATATAATATACATTTATCAAATCATTTGGCACTTAATTTGCTTCACTTTTTTGCACGTTTTATTGTAAAAATAAAATATATCATAATCATTTACAGTTAATCACACTATAAAGTTTCTAGTTGTTTTATATAAATTACTTGTCTAAAGACTATAATCTGAACATTTCTGACTGAAGACTTTAATCTACAATGATGCTTACATGTCTGTACTCAAAGGCATGCTGGGTATGTATGGGAGTGTTGAAACATGACTGACACAGGTGGAAGTCTGCACATGTACTGCATCTGAAAGATAAAAACAATCAAGTGGTGTATATGTACTTGTATTAAAGTCCTACAGAATTGAAATGGTATATCAAAACAGGCACGAGTCATCTTCCTTTGTACATATTAGGCAATATCCAGTTACTGAATGACCTCTGGCTTACTATGCCCCAAAATCATTATGAGTCACCTAATAACCACAGCAACATACAGAATTTAAGACCAAAAGGTCAGAGGATTTTCGTTTTCATCCCCAAGATCCCTATTTAGCCAGGTAAAAGACTTATTTACTTAACGTAAGATCCATGTATAGCAAGGTAAAAGATATATATAAACTATTAAAGATCTATATTTTGCTAATGTAAGATCCATAATTAGCCAGATAAAAAATCTGCTACCAATACTGCCAATGTAAACAATCTGTACATGCAAAAACATACATAATTCCAAAGTCACTGATCACATGTCAGGTGCCCTAACTAAATAAAACATCATTTCACCATTCCTTGAAGTAAATATGCAGTATTTAGACATTTTATGGCCCATCATTTTATTTTCGCTACACACCATATTAAACTTACACATGAATGTCTCATGTATGTTATACCTGTAGCATTTTCCTTCCACTGGGCACACCCTACAGCTTTGGCAAGTCACACCTAAATGTCTGTCCATACGTCCACCTTGAGTACCTCCATCAGCATTACGGTTTTCATACTGAAAATTTAAATTTCATTTTCAACAGGCATGCATGCACACTTCAGTTCACACAAAGAAGACAAATGCCCAAAACGGTAAATATGAGATAAACATGTAAATATAACAGACTAAGTAACATGTATTTTTGAGAACAAATCCATCCTTCACAAACATTAACAATTTCTTTTTATCATTGTAGTTTTGAGAAAGAATGCTACTAACAGTGAAGCAGTTTATAAAGTTATTTCAAAAATACCTTCAGCATTTCAAATGGTCCAAAGTCTTCCCGGCAGAAGGGACATTTAACAGTTGTTTCCCCCTGGGACTTCTGGTGCTCTGCCCATACCTTCATACACTTTATATGTATACTGTTCCCACAACCAAACCTTTAAAATTCAAACAAACAATTAGTAAAGTGCATTGGAACACATGACCAACTGCATCTGCAGAAGGCCTAAGATGACTCCAGTTGACAAGTTTTGACCTCTTTAATAAAACAATAATAAAATCATTTGCTAAGGTAAGAATCAGAATAGGGGGTCACATGTAAAACTCATGTACAACTAAAGCCTTGAAATTTTGCTCAAGAAATTTAGGCACATGCACTAATAAAAGGCATCAGTTCAATTCTTCATATTGAGTCCTTTGGAAAGCAAGTATGTAACAATAGTAAGAAAAGTCGTTGTTAAGAAAGTACTCAAAATCAATAAAGTGTCCAAACTCAAATCAACTGAATAAGAGAGTAAAATGCTGATAAAGCACACAGCAATTTATCAAGTCGTTTCTTAAAGTTCCAGGATCCACTTACAAGTAGCTCTTATTTTACCAAGAGAGATGTCTTACAGGTTTACATCATGTTTATTTGTACCAAAATCATTCCTAACTTTACTTTTTAAATCAATGTTAATGTTAGAAATATAGGGCAGTATTTTTTCAATGATATTGCAAAAAATAAGAAAGGCTTTCTGGCAACTCTTTGTCATGTAGAAATGACTTGAATATGAAAGAAAGGCATATATGTAAACACTGTTTTAGAGTGAACAGAACATGGTTCTTAGTCTTTTGTCTTTTTTTTTTGTTATCATATCAGTAAATTAATTTTTCTAAATCAGTTAAATCGATGTGATCCTGGGACTTTAATGAAAACAACAACAAAGTTTCACTTACTTGCAATATGTGACTGGGAGACGTTTCGCCAGCAGCTCATCTTGACAAATGGGGCACACATCATCATCAGCAATATCACGCTGTGGAATTACTTCCCTTGCATCACTGTCCGATGACATTGGTCGTCTCCAACGTGTCACTGCTGTAGGAACTTTTTTACGCATTTGTTGAGTTAGTCCACGTAGTATTTCATTTATTTCTCTCTCTACAAGGCCTTTTTGCCAGGACACTGCAAATGGACAACAGTAAAAATTGCTTTGTGTCACATTCTTACTCACTTTGGCCGTATTGACATGTGGTCAGCTTACAATTTCATAAGGAATGAGTTACACTAAGTTCTTTCTCTAAGTGACATATATAAATCAAAATATACTAAACACAAAGGCTGTATTTTCAATTTTTGACTATAATAGTAAAAAAAGATCTTTACAGATTTTCTCTATATTCAGTTGGAATAAAACTATTATACAGAATCATATATTTTGGTTATCCATTGTTACTATGGCAATGTTTATTATTTTTGAATTATAAATCACTAATTCATGTCTTTCTTAAAAAAATCTTGAAATTATGATAGTGCCTTTGAACGGTAATATCACTTCAAATTTTAGCTTAACCTATTGATAATGGACCTGTCATGAAGTGGCAAATCTGGTCATAGTGCTTCACACTTTCCTCATCTTATTTGACATTGGTTCACTATTCTTTACTGAAGTACCAATAAGAAAAAAAAATTGAAAAAAATTGCATAGCTCTGTAGGAAGCTGTGGCATGCAATTTGACAGGTAATTTTTTGTGTGTACAAGTTACATAGTATTACTTGAGTCAGTCTGTGGTACACGGAACTTCTTCAGCAGCAGCCAACATATATGTTTACACAGATCCCGGTCTTTCATAAACTGTGAGCATGTACAGCTGTGTGGGTCCCCAAGGAAGGCCTGAAACATTGTTTAAATTATTAAATAAAACATACATCACTTTTTTTTTTTCAAGTGTATTAACAACTTTTATCATTTTAAGTTTAATATAAGGCAGAAATCATAATCCATTGACTCAAAGATGAAATGTTAGACCTCTTTGCTATTAAAAGTTAATATTTATGATATCTCAAAAAAAATTATCAACTGATCAATGTACCAAATCCCAAATTTTCAACATACTTGAACACACACTGTTTCCATAAATGAATAGTACAGAGCAGTATAGTCAAGCTACAAAAAATGTACATGTATTCAAACATATCTGATAATAATGATATCTGATATCCTTGAATACAATTTATACTGTAGGTATCTTATGAAATTTTCAAGTTAATCATTCATGACTTCTCACAGTGGTCTACTAAACCAAAGATGTTTCTATAATCAAACCTTGCATGGTCATTGGTTTCACCAACTCCTTTAGGAGAAAGCCTGTAAAGGTCCTGTCTCCCTGAGAATATATATAGTAGCATTTTGGGCTTGGGTCTGCCGCCAAAATACAAGATCATTACAGGTTCTTCTCCAAGGTACACTTCTAGCCATAGTCTAATCTGTCAACAATGTGCCAAGAACATTTAATTGGAAGTGTGTTAGAAGAACCTGCAAATGAAAAAAGTAAGCGATAGTGATATTAAAAACAGAGCCACATGCTTGACACTGTGGTAAAATATTAACACCATGTGATATAGCTGTAAAAACAGCATGGTATGGTCACCCTCGTGCTTGAGAAGAAAGCTCAATAAGTGCAATTCCCTGAGGAAAAACAGTTGCATTTATTGAGTTTTTGCACTAGGGTGACGATATCCAGTTTACATGTATGGGTAAAGCCAAATTTAACCAAAAAATATGACCTCACACAACCTGTTTCCATCCACAACCTGTTACTGTCTGACCTTGGAACAGGAAGTTCTTTCAAATATTGTTAATTTGCATATAGGCAACATGCGCACTTGCTGGATGTTTACAGAGGATACACACCTGTTCGCTTGTTACTTCAGTGTGCACAATAAGGAATGAAGAAACCTAAAATCAATGTCCGAAGTACTGGAACTATCCTTTTATGTCATTCTAGTTAGGCTCTATTTTTTATCACCGTTTACCGACTAACTATACTACAAAAATCATTTGCTATATAGTTTTCCATTCTTGTAACGTATCAATAAACTTAATTACTTTTTAAACATTTGCTTGGCCTGATCTAAGGAAAAAGGGGTCTTTGTATATGGTAAGTGCAATTATATATGTGTAATTATGACTTTAATTTGATTTTCAAAGTCACTGGGCTTTTCATACATTTGCACAGTGAATTTAAACACGAGGTCTGGCTCTGTGTCCTGCGTAAACATAAAGCAAGCAAATATCATAATGCTGAAAGGCACGAAGTACCTAGCAGGCAAGATTTGAAATATTTCAGTCAACAAGGGCCATTTAGGACGAAATCAAGAGTATGACTTGGATATATGATCGCGGCAGTTTAGTATAAAGGCAATATCATCCAATGGTTACTGAGACTTGCCTATATTCCTAGCAGGCAAAATTCAGATGAAATCGTTAAAAGTCAAACAAGGGCCTGTTTGTACTAAATTCAAGCGTTACTTTGACTTGGTTGTTTCCGGCAGCCCTAACAGGACATTAAATTATAATTATCTAGTCCATAAAATTATGAATACAGGTATTTTTACTTCTGTACATTTATTAAATTCAAAATATTTGCAAAGTCAAGTACATAATTGTATAGCTTGATAAGAGCATAAGCCAAAATTAAAACTTACTCCTAATATACATTGTCTAAGTTCCAACCCAGTTTTTATAAAGGTTCCAAAGATAATCAGACTTGTCACTACCTGGCAAAATATTCGGTTTTTTTAAGCCAACAGGGCCTAATTTGGATCAAACAAAACTTCAAGCGTTATCTGACGTGCTTTGATCTCGTAACACCTGCGGTTTATGAATACAAAGAAGTTACTGTAGAAATTATTTTATCTAGCAAAGGTAATTCTTTAAAGTAAATACATTGTCAAAGAAAAGTGTTACTTAGAAAAATTTCTTGAAGAGTCGCCGATTTTGTTACCTAAACATAATGTTTATTTTAAATAAAGAATAGTTGGAACTTATAAATGTTAATTAAGTTAATTGGAAAATACTTTTCGCATTCACAAATTATCAAACGTTACTTAATCAGTGGTGTCAAATAGCTCTAGATTCTCCAAAGTTGACGTAGTTAGATTGTCAACCTTTATGAATGCTTGACATTTTGCAAACCTACTTAGACATTAGCATAGTGACAAATGCTAATTGGAGAATAAACCTCGACATAATTACAGCCAGATTTTTAACGGAAATAAATATTTTAAATCCTACGTAAAAGGTATCCATTCACAACTATTTTTAGTAACTGGCAATGGAACTTTTTGAAACAATTATATTTGAAAAAAAAAAGGAAACATCACAGCTGCGATTTACAGCGATAAATAATTGGGCGAGGATGTCCGATTCTATTTTCTGACAATTTCGGAAAGGGACTCATTGTTTCATAGCTGGGACTCATTGTTTTGAAAAATGTGAGTCCCAGGGACTCATATAAAAAAAAACCTAGATTATGTAACTGCCATGCATTACATACAAAGCTGAAAAATTATATTTAATTGGGCACTTGGCTTGGAATGGTATTACAATGGTAATTAAATGCAAAGCACCAGAGGTGTCAAGTTGGTTTCCTTTGGATTTTTAATTAAAGTTTTACTAAATTTTCAGGGCACCTCCAGTGATTAAATAAATATCTGATTCACAGTCAAAAAATATTTTTTTCATATAATTATGTGTCCTGAAGTTCTTCAAACTGAAATTAATTTTAACTAATGATATTTTCATCTAAGTATTTTAAATAAAATTCTTTCATAAGTCTAGCTTAAAAAAGTGATAAAAATACGCCAGACGGGGAGTACAAAACACTTCATTTGTCTCCGTTATATTCTGGCCAAGGAGACTCATTGGAGCTGCCTGTCTGGGACCGGACGAAGAGACACTTCAAACACAATAAAAAGACTAATTTTAGTTATTGAAGCCACAACCACGGCCACAACTAATTAGGTGTCCTAATCATTTCACCTCCCATTGCTAAAATATTGAATTAGTATGTGTGCAATGAGCCTTTCTTATGGTTGATTGCAGACATCAAACATCAAGAAATTAGAACAAGCACCGACCAGAAAATTGCTTAGGCGGAACTAAAACAAGTTGTTAAAGGATATAAAATAGCGACATTAAAAGTTTTGGAAGCCAGATCTTGGGCTTTAAATACTACGTGTTGATGTTTTGTACAAATCTCTTTATATGAAACGGGTACGAGTTGTCTTTGGTACGAATTGTTCTGAAATCGTTTGAAACACCGGTCGAATAGATAAGTATATATATAACAATGACGAAAATGCTACAGCCTAGAATAATCGTATACTTTTTACTCCACAATTTGCTTTAATCACTTACATTAAACTCATGTTTTCCAAAGTCCTAGAAATACGTTATAATCAACAAACAAAAAAAATTGTGGAAGCCATATTGTTTACAACCTCGTTTTGGGATTGTTAGGTAAGGTAAAATTCTGTATTTCATTCTACTAGTTACAAAATGGACCTGGTCCGGCCCAAACTGTAAATGTGTTCTGTGTCAGTGAGCCTGTTTTAGTAATATGTGTGTCTTTATGTAAGTTGTAATCCATATTCTGTCTTTTTGTCTTATGTTTTATGCTGCTGATCAGGTATAATAATTGCTCATGCTACTTATTTCTCTTACAACAGATTGTTTTGTTACATGTCTTTGTTTTAGTCGTTAAATAGCTTCAAGCTAGTGTTGTATACTTATGTATGACTGACTTTGAATAAAGATTTTTGTATCTTGTATTGTAAAAGTTGAGTTTAGAAACACCGTTTAGGATCGACATCTACTTGATTATAAGCCATATTATGAAATAAAGTTAGCCTACTATGCGTCACAAATGAAGAGCATGCATCACACGTACATTACATGCGTCACATAATGTAGTGCAATTGGAATTTTGAAAATAGGATGGTGTATCGGGAAAGGCTACTTGTTACCCCGTATAATGCCAATGTATGTAAATGTGTGTATAACCATGGAAAGTTATCAGTTTTGGGTGGACAGAAATCTTCCTGATGATATCAGTATCAAGCACACTTCTCGTTGCTCCTGGGGAATTTTACAAGTGACATTTGCTACAACAAGGTCTTTCAAATAGTATGGTCTGGAAACGCCCTCTATAAATGTCTTATCGTACTGATAATCTTGTCTCGGTTATCGATTTTTACCTGGAAGCGTTTATCACGCCGTGCATTTATCACGCCGAGCGAGTAAACTGGTATTTGTCCGATAGTTGTATGCAAAACTGTCCGCATTGTGTCATTTAAATACCACATTTAATAAAAAAAATGGTATAATTGGAAAGCTGATGAAATTTTCTGTAAAACTGTGAAATTAAAACCTCTATATATAATTAACTATTATCTTTAAAGCGAGTTAAACACGGTCCATGCTATTCCGTCTTGTGCGTTTTAGCGATGGATGGTAATTTGACTCGCGATACTGTTCTTATAAAACTGTACGTTATTATGCTATAAAATAAAAAAATGAAAATCTAATTCATATCCGTTCAAAAATAACTCTTAATTTACATTTTAATTAGCAATTTTCCATCATTTGACCCTAAATATATAATGAAAACCTGTGCACAAAATATCACCGTATCGCGAAAAAAAATCACCATTGACGCCATTTTTAGATTTTGAACGGATCTAACCGTCCCAGAAAATTAAAATACGGGTGAAATACGAAAATCTAAGACATAACAGACTTAAATCTATGAGAAAAAGATGTTACATCAATCCCATGAACACCATGCAAGTAGGAAAGAAGCGCTAAAATTAGGTCGGTTTTCGGCTTTTGGTCATTTGTGAAAAAACCCGTTCGTATGAGGTCAACTTTCCAATGCGTAAATCCACCTAAAAACAAAAATAATATCAAACAGGGAATGCCACGTACCAAAAACGAAACATCCGGTAAAATATAATATTATGTAATGATAAGGGAATGCATATATTGTATTAAGGATCACTTTGTTGGTCAAATTGATTGGTAAAATATCGAGATATACGTAGATATAAAGTATCAATAATTTCTTTCTTTTTCCAAAATCTCGGGTACCCGGATGTTTGTCACGTGATCCGAGGCAGGTTATTTATCGTATTACGCTCGTTTCCGGACCATACTATTTGAAAGACCTTGGCTACAATAAACGCATTTTTATTTTGTATCACTCTTACTTTGTTGAAAATAACTTGAGAAATCACAAAAGGTTTTGAACGATTCCATATAACATCTTATAGCACATAAGGTGTGAACACGACCACGAACCTATATACCTGTAAATAAGTCCATGACACGACACATTTGAAGTGCATCTACATTTGAGCCGAGGAATTCTTTTCCATATCATTTTGTGTATGCATTTATCTGCCAAGATCAGCTTTGTACATATTTTCGAATATTCTTCGTTCATACCTCGCCAGAAATCCGAATTACAACAAAAACACGACCATTCATAATTGTTGATTACTTTCTTTCACATTTGTCAGACACTTTGTTCTAAGTTTTCATTGTCATGATTTCTTAACGTACATATGGAGTGACGCGGAATTGATACGAGGGTCGAATAGCATTCGAGTTTTTTGGCAATTCTTCTTTGATTATATGAAAATTGGGAAAATGTAACATCACCTTCTTTGTTTTTCCTTCAAAATCATCTGCATAAGGAGTTCCGGAAGATCCGCATATGATTTTTACCGAAGTGCATCTTCCACGGCGTGATAATGCTTCATTTTGATAAGTTTGCATTTAGAAATCTACTTTAAAGTGCAAGACGGTATTGCAAGAAAAATCATTTGGCGGAGATCGTTCCCGCCAAAACAGTTAGCCTCGGTGACGTATATTTTGATCTGAATCGCGTGTTCATGACAGAAAGTAGATCTATTAACATGTGTTCACCGGTGAAGTTTCGTTATTTTGCTTTAACACGTTTCGTGCTTTTCGTGTCGTCGCTCCTAAATAACAAACTACCCGGTGCCCCAAACGATGAAAGGTCATCAGAGATTCATTTGGTGTGTAGTTAGTCACTTGAACAGTGATAACAGGAAAACGGGAAAGAATAAGAAATAACAGACCAAGTCAATTAGAAAGTCACTAACGTATCCTTCGTTTTCACAGAAACCCAATCATAAACATTTAAGCGCTCCACGATGTTTGTTTCAATGCGAGAAAGCACTGGCTAGATTAATCTTTTCCATTGGATTATTTTACAGCAGTCGAAAATACTATTAAAGTGCAAGTAGTCCGGTAACACAGAACACCTATTTTGTTCTACATTTTACCCACAAATTCAAGACGTAATCAAAGACTTCATAAAGACAAAGACAAAAATCAATGAAAGTGTAGAACAATTGTTTCTCTCCCATTACGCAGAAATGAGTCCCTTAAAACCTTTTAATCAAAAGCCGATGCAAAAGTATTACATGTATGTAGTTGGGTTATGTATACAATGTACTTCTATAAGTATACGGAATTTTATACGTAAAACTTCGGCCTTAATTTTCCTGTTGCAAACAATGGTGCGCATCCCACGCATATTCCCATTTCAACCAATCGGAACTCCTCAGGTAATTCCGTCATCCTTCATCACACGGAGATGCATTCATCACCGAGGAATTCTATAATTCTAGTATTTTTGTTACCAGTAACAAACCTTCTTTTTTTCTAGTAACAAAAGTAACAACATCAAAATCTGAACTTTTTAAGGACAGTACTTTTATTAATATTAGCTGTAAGTTCGGATGGATGTTGTTACTTTTGTTACGATTTGAGCCATATCTACCTTTCTGACGTTTTTACATTTTGCAATATTACTTTAATAAACCTACACAGTTTAAGAAATTCAGATTTGTTACTTGTACACATTAATTTTATCTAATTTGAACATATTTGGACGGCGATAAAATACGGGCTTAAGATATTGCTTTCTTTCATCAGAGAATTGAACACACTCAGAAAGGTACTACATTTAAGCATTGCAATGCTGCAGGCAAGTGATACTGCCATTGAGATCAGAGCAGATTATGGTCAGTTTGCTCATCTGTCTACTGTAATCTGCACTAATCCCTTTACAATCAGTAAATTCTAATTGAGCACTCATGTGAACAACTAATGGTACAGTCCATATTGTAAGATGGACCAGTCAAATTTAAAATGTTTTCCCCAAGTCATCGAACCTGCAAAACATATATAGTATTTTTATTCATAATGAAAGACTGCATGTAGTTGGTAAGCGTATACAAGTGCGGAAAAGTGATGAGAATATGAACAAAATATAGAGGTTACAACTTTACCAAATATCACTGTTTTATATGGTGGTTCCGTTCGGGCCATTGTTGTTTCGCCGATTGTAAGGACAGAAAGATAATTCAACACGAAACCAGTATGATATGACACGTTAACAGGATGCAAATATACGCCAAAACGTTCCAAGACGCGAATACAGATTCCAAATGCGGGTATATTTATTTCTTTTCGGATCGTGTCCTTCCGAGGAGTGTTCTGTTTTCTGTTTAAGCATCGAACATTAAGATATCATCGTTTTATAATGTTTTTCTTGTCCAGATGCGTTGTCGTACATTAAAATGACGATGGTCCGAATGGAACAACATACTGTAGAGAAATATTAATTTGATCTATGAGGGAGTAAAGATCTATAAAGACTATCAAACTGATCCTAAATTTATTTGAAAAGAAAACAAGAAGAAAGAGTTCCATTTTAGCATACCCCCTATATG
Source organism: Saxidomus purpurata (assembly GCA_022818135.1). NCBI lineage: Eukaryota > Metazoa > Mollusca > Bivalvia > Venerida > Veneridae > Saxidomus > Saxidomus purpurata. The sequence continues at coordinate 39,077,950 of JAFMSR010000018.1, forward strand.
GGAATAGCAAAACATTCTATAGTTCTATCAGTCATGGACCATGTAATGTGACTGTATTACAAAAAAAGAACAAGAATACCATTGATGCAAAGCATCAAAGGGCGCCGAAAATAGTTTTGTACATGTGTGGCGTTAAATAGCTAAAATTAGCTTTTTGATAAGCAATCATTATTAGTTTGATTTGAATGAAATATTTTATGAATATTTGCAGAAAACATTTAAAATCATGGTGGTTTTAAAGCTGAAAAAAAACGGAAGAAAAGTTATTTTAAAAAATTGGGTTTGACCGGGATTCGAATTCCACTCGTAAAACCAGGCGGTCATCAGCTTACACACTACACCACGGAGACTGACTTTAAGCACGTGGTAAAAAATAAGCTGATATTGTAATTTTGCAAAACCGATAAGGGAGAAGTTGTTTTACGTTTTCGTATTTTTTCTAAACGATATGAAAAGGAACATTATATATAAACAATTACGTTTTAATGAAGGAAATGTGTATAATCAATATTTTAATGTCTATTTCGTATTATTTTAGCATACAGTTAAAACCATTTTTCTTCGCATTCTAATAACCGCTCCTAGCATGTACTTCCGGAAAAACTATTCCATAATAGGCCGCCGCGGCGCCAACAAATCTAAACAGAATTTCTTTGGTGCCAATCACAGGGGCCAGTATCAAACTCTTTTTGGAGAAAAATGAACTATATTATGTTATATTGTTATAATTACACTACAGCATATAAATACATTTTTTTCGCCAAAAGGAATATGATACCGGCCCCTGTGGTGCCAATGAGACAGATTTCGAAAGTTTCTTTTGAAAACGAGGCTGAATAAACACTTGAGCTAAATATTAAATGTTAGTGTTACTCAGGCAGGGGATTCGTGCCCTTAACATCGCCAAATGAACTCAGTTTCAAGACAAGAGACTTTGAACTCGCCTGTCTCGAACTGAATCACAGGGTTGTCCACATATCAACCCCATGACACATTCTGGCACTAAAATGTCATGGACTCTTTTTCGCATCATCTCCAACATTTTGTCCGTCTTCTTTCTATCAAACACTCGATTCCTTTTATAACCACTAAGTAATTCATTAAACATAGACAATAGTTCGACCGTACGCTTCGTATATATAAACGTGTTAAAATTTTCTGGAGATTTATATCGAAGCGTCATCCTATTGCGTAGTCTTCTACAGCGAACGACAACTCTTGGACCTTCTTGCAAAAGCATAGACAGAACATGGGATAAACGACGTCTAGTGTAAGGTTCGAGTCTCTCCGCCAGAAGGTTTCTTGCTGGTATCATATAGTAGGGGAGATAATTGTTGTCGATGGAATCTTTAAGGAACTTCAGACCTGCCAGTACCATTGAAAGAAGATTTTCCTCACGGAAGCAATGGCTTCCATAGATTTCAGATATCCAGAAGGTTATGTTTTTCATAATGTACGACGATATTTCGCTACAAGCTTCTTTAAGTATATCACTTTTAATCATTTTCAGAACAATATACACTTTGAGCTGTGTATCGTTCAAACTGGAAATAAGTTTCTGTTCCGTAAGAATAAAGCAGAATCTCCATTCCCCCCAGTGATTGCTACTGCCTTTATATCCGACGGGAACCAGCTGGCACAGCCTGGACAACGGATCATGTATTATATTATCAGGGGGCCAGTCGTGTTGTCTGCGGCGTGTTCTAAATGGGTCTAGAACTTGTGGACATACGCCCACGAATGCGAAGACCATGTCGAGCATATGTTCCCCTTCTACAACTGATAAAGCTGGTCCTGACACGTCGTAGCAAATTTGATCACGCCCATTACATAAATATCCCTTCATTTGCGACACAAACAATGTACTTGATGCAAATACATCTCTCTCTCCCCGTTCTGATATTTCTTCGTACAAACTGTCATTCAAATGTGAAAAAAACTCGTATGGGAGATTTGCCCTGTCAAATTTGAACTTTTTCAGTCTGGCATATCCAGGTGGTGCATTTACCATATCTATTTGGAAGACAACAGGCACCTCACAATGCGGCCTTAAATTGTCTGTACATATTATATTGTTGCTTAAATACATTATATCGACGTCACTTTCACGATAACATGCTATACCTTCACCTTTACTGCCTGCAACTATATGAAATATATCTCTTTTATTCTCTTCAGAAAGACTCCTCTGCTTTTCATGCCAAAAGTTTCTTCTGATCTTTACGATATCGCTACTGTAACCAATCTGGTCGAGTATATGAGACACATACCGCGAAGGATCCTCCATTCTGCCACTTCTGCTACTCAGCTAGTTTTCAATTTTCACCTTGGCCAACCTTCTGGGGTTCCTCTAAGTTTTCAAATTGTCAAGTTTTCTAAAGTTTTGAATCACCCTGTTGTCTAAGCTTTGAAATTGAACAGTTTTCTAGCTTTGAAATTGCGCAGTTTTCTAAGTTTTCAAATTGCTTAGTTGTCGACGCTTTCAAATTGCCTAGTTTTCGAGGTTTTCACGGGCTTTCAAGGCATTCCTTGTTTTCTAAACCCTAAAGTTGTCCAGCATTCCCATTTTTCAAATAGCCCAGCTTTCTAAGCTATCAAATAGCAAACTTTTCAAATCGCTCTGTCGGCCGTCTTAGCCAGGCTATCTCACTTCCCAGTCTACTTGGCTTTGAAATCGCTCAGTCATTTAATCTTTAAAATCGCTTAAAGTCTTTTCATGTTCCTGGAATTTACATTTATAATTTTACGGTAGTTCATCAGTCACATTATGCAAAAACATGTTTGCACATGCCGAACTTAATGATAGTCTTAGAAGCCGTATATTTATCCAAATAGGTTTAGAATAACAATGAAAATGTTGTGCTATTGAAACCGTATATAATTATAATGACTTGGCTAATAAACAAACAGGAAATTCTCACTTATTACTTTTTTTAATAACAAAAATTTTCTAAGTATTTGTTTTCAGAGAACTTCATACATGTATATATTTATATCACGCTTTCATTCCCAGTGACTCAGAGAAGCCGAAAGTCATTGTTTTAACCAATTGCGGAAATAAAACAGAAAATGATCTTTAATAATACGGAAGACAATTACTGCATGCGCAAGTGCATCGTTTTTTTTTTTGTTGTTGTTTGAACTTGTTGTTACCTTAGGTATCAACATGAAATGAGTGTAAATAAAGTATTGAATTGAATAAGTATCACTTAATTTACATTAGACATGTATTTCATATAATTCATACACAATTATCAGGTTACAGTGTACGTAGTTTGATGAGATTCAGGTAAATAAATCACTAATATACATATGTTTTATTGTTAATCTTATCATGAAACAAGAGGGTCATGATGGTCGTGTCTCGCTCGCCTGCGAACCATAGGACAAGTAGGTCAATAAGTCAGAAAAAAAGTCATTTAAGTAAATATTTTAGTTAATATGCAAACTGTACACATGGTCCAGATTTCATCTCTGTAGTTATTGTTGGATGTCTTTCGAAAAAGAAAATAGGTTTACAGGTCAGGGTCAAGGTAATCCAAAGTTTTTACTGAAATCCTTTTGCAAAGATGGGGGCGGGGGCAATTGGTCAAACTTGGTAGAGGTCATCTTGGTACTCGGGGCTATGTCCACACTGTAAAATAATTTCTATGCTCAATTAATCTGCTCCATCATATTCCTATTCTTTTTTAATGAACAGAGTGGTAGACATCGAATCAAACTAGACATAATTTCTGTTAGAAAAGTTTGTTTGTCCTTTGATATTACTCTATCGTTTTAAATGTTTTGAGAAATATATTGATATTTGTAGCTTGAAACTCTTTCACTGTTTGTGAAATTTTCTCAGGTTTACCTTCCCATTATAGAATATTTACTGTCTGTAGTTAGGTTTTCAGCCAGTGGATTGTCTACCACTGTCCATGGAAGATTTTTGGAAATGCGTGTGTTTTTTATAATGATCATTTATTCTAAGTTCTAAGTTCTTGTTACTCCATTTGGTTTAGCATGTTTAGTTCATAACATTAAACTGTTTACCTTAGTTTAACGTAGGTCGCTTCTTCTTTGAAACTAGTGATGATGATACCCTGTGTAGAAGCGTTGTCTTTCAGTTGCGTAGAGCTTCATTTTACAAAACATCTGTATATAACCTATATAGTTTTGTAGTTTACATAATACAGAAAGTAGGATATCGCATGGCCAACATATATGACCACGACCGATTTCACAAAAATCAAGGGAATTAAGTCAAATTTCATGTGTCATCATGGTGTCTCCAGAGTTACCCTTCTTTTATCGATATTTGCTAGCGTGTGTGATTTATGGGCACGTGGAACTGCGCCTGCCAAACATACATACATGTACTATTCTAACACTACTGAAAATTTCTCCCATATAGGCAAAGAAGGATTTGAGCGTGATATACCTACCAAGTATATCACTCTAGGCGTCCGGAACTATTTTTGACTGCTGAAATTCCCTCCCGCGTAATTTTCACACAACATCTACGAGTGTGCATGCGCCAATACGCTTGGATTGTTGTGAATGAATTCACGTGATGTAAAACAAAACATAGTAAAATTTTCTACACTTCCGGTATCGCCAGCAATATCAGCAACAACAAAAATAAGACGAATAGTGTTTTATTTGAGGAGTAAAAAAGAACAGCCAATATTTCACGAAATGCAAGGAATGCACGGAAAACTTCAAGTTTCAAGACAGCGACTTCATGTAAGTGCAGCAAAAAGTACCCCATCGAACATTTTTTGTTTGTTTAAATTAACGTGTTAGAATGGAAATAGATTTTACTTTTGAGTGATATACCGGTAGCTATATCACTATGTACTAATTAACCGGTATATCACTCAAAAGTGAAATATATTTCCTAAATATATCATGCGGTTACAATAACAATATGTTGCAAACGAATGCAAATGAATACATCACATGAATAACAAATGCTTGAATCTGAAAACAACTGTTTTTAAATTTATGATGTATGGAATTTTATTTTTCTTCAAAATTAAAAAGTGAATAGAACTGTTTACCACAAAAAAGGCTAGTACACGTATCGCCTCAGCTTGTTACTGGTCAGTTCTGTACATTGTACTATTTTTATCCAATAAACAAAACAAACAATTTATCACAAGTTTTTTCCAGTCCCACGGAGGTCTTACTAATCTTTACATAGAGCATCTGAAATCACATTACCTCCCATTCTCTCTCTCCCCTGTCTCTCTGATTCTGTCTCTGTCTCTGTCTGTCTCTGTCTTCCTCCCTCGTATATATATATATATATATATATATAATATAATAATATAATATATCTCTCTCTCTCTCTCTCTCTCTCTCTGTCTCTCTCTCTCTCTCTCTCTCTTTGGGGTTGATTCCATCCGGAGTGAGTCTTGAGAGCAATTAATCTAAGTCGTAAGAACTGTTTCGTAATCGAGTGTAAAGTAACAAGTATTATATAAAAAAAGAAAGTAGCTGGGCGGCCATGAAATTCAGAACGCTCAAATATCCTTCCCTACACTTGTTGGTTGGATTTTTGTTGGCGGTTATTGCAAACTGCAATATAGTTTTATTGCAGTTCGCAATATGAGACGGCTTATTATTGGCAATCAAACTGCGGAATTAAGTTACATTGTATTAATGCAATACTCATTTACCGGTTTTTCAATAAAACATGCATAATACTAGTAGATACAGAAAAATGTATATTTCTCTTTATAATCTGTTTGTATTGTTTGCATATTATGTTGATAATGATAAACATTTTTCAAGTAACTTGTCGTTTATAAAAACTACATGTTTCATTTTCATTGGAATATGTGTTTTTCTTTATCCCTTGCAATCAAACAGAGAATAACCCCAACAAGTAATCGGCACACATAAACAAGAGCTGTCACATGACAGCACGCTCGACTATTCGAAAGCTTGTTGGTAAAATGGGGTTTTTGTCTAAGAACAGGAGTATTGTGTAATTGTCTATAAGAATTAAGGTCAAAGATATGAAACTTGTTCAAAGACCTTTGTAAATGTACATAGCATTCAAGGCCTTACTCTGGATTCTGCAAGCCAACTGGAGGGAGGATGGGGGGGGGGATAATTTCAAAGAAATACATGACCTTGTATATTTGATCATGAATAATTTTGTAACTTTTCAAAATTGATATGTATAGAATTAAAAAAGCATGACCGCTTCATGCTGCATAATTATTCTATGACATTTCAAAAGAAAGCCATTTTGAGTATTTCCATTTTAGTCTGGAAAAACTGTGACAAAATTCTAAGTTAAAAAGGGCATAAATATGTCAAAAATCGAAAACATTGGTGAAGATGTTGACAGTAAATACGTTCGATAGCATTCTATCTTTAACAAAACATTCAAAGTTAAAAAGGGACACAAATCTATCAAAAATCAAAACAGAGTTATGGGGATTGTTTCCTCAGGTGTAGATGTTGATGGTAAACATATATTTTGAGTTTCAAGTCAATACCTTATATAGTATTCAAGATATTTGAATTTACAAAAAAAAATATACCAAAACTTCTAAGTTAAAAAGGGGCATAAATCTATCAAAAATCAAAACAGAGTTATGGGAATTGTTTCCTCAGGTGTATAATGTTGATGGTAGACACATACTTTGAGTTTCAAGTCAATACCTTATACAGTATTCAAGATATTTGAATTTACAAAAAAAAATACCAAAACTTCTAAGTTAAAAAGGGGCATAAATCTGTCAAAAATCAAAACAGAGTTATGGGAATTGTTTCCTCAGGTGTTTATGTTGATGGTAGACACATACTTTGAGTTTCAAGTCAATACCTTTGATAGTATTCAAGATATTTGAATTAAAAAAAAACTTTAACCAAAACTTCTAAGTTAAAAAGGGGCATCAATCTGTCAAAAATCAAAACAGAGTTATGGGGATTGTTTCCTCAGGTGTAGATGTTGATGGTAGACACATACTTTGAGTTTCAAGTCAATACCTTTGATAGTATTCAAGATATTTGAATTTATAAAAAACTTTAACCAAAAATTCTAAGTTAAAAAGGGGCATAAATCTGTCAAAAATCAAAACAGAGTTATGGGGATTGTTTCCTCAGGTGTAGGTGTTGATGGTAGACACATACTTTGAGTTTCAAGTCAATACCTTTGCTAGTATTCAAGATATTTGAATTTATAAAAAACTTTAACAAAAATTTCTAAGTTAAAAAGGGGCATAAATCTGTCAAAAATCAAAACAGAGTTATGGGGATTGTTTCCTCAGGTGAAGATGTTGATGGTAAACATATAGTTTGAGTTTCAAGTCAATACCTTTGATAGTATTCAAGATATTTGACTTTATGAAAAACTTTAACCAACGCAGACGCCGACGCCGACGCCGACGCTGGGGCGAGTGCAATAGTCTCCTTATTCTTCGAATAGTCGAGCTAAAAACTATGAAACTGTATAACGAAAGCAACAGCTTTTACAAACAATATTACTGTCATCGTACAACAATTTAAAAGTATTACAACATTGAACCCGAAATTCTGTTCAGGACGTATTTATTAGCCGTGTTTTTCAGTTACCATAGCAACACTACAAAAAGAGTTCATAACCGTCAAAGTTTCTTCGTTTGATTGCAAAACGCAATGAACTGTTTCTTTTCTTTTTAATGTGTTTTCTTTTGTCGTATTAATTATTATCTATTGTAAATCGTTTTAATACTTTGTCCATTGTAAATTTTAGAAGGCGAAACAAAGTTTAATATATTTCAAACAACAACAACAACTACTGAGCAACACGGCGGCGTTGAATGTCAGTCAGTTTATTGACGAGGACTCCGTAGATTTCCGTATTGAACGGCTGGTGTTCAGACGGTGTGTAGTGTTCGCGCCGCAGCAATCATTTAGACACAGGATCTCTTTCACTCTACTCCTAAATGCACTGGAGCAGAGAACATAGAAGAAAAAGTTGACTGCGTAATTGATTTGTTCCAACATCTGGGCAATCTCTCTGTAAAGAAAGAATCCAAAATTGTTTACGTCGAAAGCGCTAACTCCTGCGACAAACGAATAAAGATGTACAGTGGTGATCGGGATTATGAGCACAATGTAGGCTATCATCACTCCAAGAACCATCACACTTGCGCGCAACAAGTCTTCGTCTTTCTTGTTACGTTGCGTACCCGTAGGATTGCTCGATGTCTTTCGAACTGTTGATTGTGCTGTAATTCTTGACATTTGGCGTCGAATTCTGGTATGACGAATCAATCGCACGATGATCTGGGGTGTAAAAATCAGAAGGAGTGCAGTTGGGATGAATGAGTAGATTGAGCATCCAAAAATCACAAAGTATTTGTGTTTCAAACTAGGTAAGTCTGGTTTACAGATGCCGTCCACCATGCCTGAGGAAAACGACCAAACAGAGTTGTAGACGAAATTCACAATGTAGTCGACAGCAATGGCGGGTAGGATAAAACGTTTCCGAATGATCATTTTCGCTTTGAGAGGAAATACGACTGCAACGAAACGTTCAAAACATAGCATCACTACAAGCCATGATGACGTCATTTTTGAGGAGCGAAATATGACGAAAAAGGTCTTGCAAGCGGTGGTTGATAGTGCTCTAAGATCTGTTCCGAAAAGCTTAATGACCCATAGCTTGTTGAAAGGCTGTGTTAGGAGCAACACGGTATCTGATATAGCCAGAAAGATCAGAATATATCTTGACGTAAGATGACGGAATTGCCGTGATGCCATGGTAACAATGGTGAATAGATTTCCAAAGATTCCCGTCACCAGAAACAATGGCAGTAGTGCGTACTGTATAGTAAACATGACCTCTTTCACCGTCTCCAACCTGTCGTCAGTAAACGTTTCTAGCGTCGTCGTCGGAAAGGTAGCATTGTTGGTAGCATTTAAAAACCACTTTGTTGTCGCTAAGTTAATGTTTCGAGAATGATTTGCAAACCCTTGTGATGTCGGTAGCGTATCTGTATTCTCAAACCACTGGCTATCGTTTTTCAAAAAGTCGGACAAACTGTTCATCGTCGATATATTTGCCATGACGATTGACTTTACCTAAAACAGATGAAAAATAGCTATAAATTCTTTGTACATATTATTATAATTGGTAAATAAGATTTTGCAATCAGAGGCATAGGATCGGATTCTGTTTTTTTTTTCAAATTTGTTAAAAAAACTGTCCCGGCCCTTGAATACACAGAAAACGGCACACCACTCTCATCTGTATGTCCTGGTACAGAAATAAAAGAAAGAAACGCAAGAAAGAATAGTACCTTATCAGAATACTATAATATCCAAAATAGATCTGTTCTAAAAGAACGCTCAAGTTATTTCTTGTCTATTTGGAATGTTTATCCTTCGTTTCTGTAAAGGCATTACATAGTGTAATGATGTAAAATTATAGGTGTTCTTCGTGCTGTTTAATGGCGATCTTCGAGCCACTAATTGACAATTACAGCTTTAAAATGGCTACTTTAGTGTCTATAGGACATTTTAAGATGACCTTTCTGATGACGCTTAATAATTAAATCACTGATTGAGATTAGAGTAAATCACATGTTTTTATATAATCTTGTATAAAAATCCAGAACGCTATTGTGCGACATAGTTTTCGATTTCCGAATATTACGAATAAAAACAGGCTGGAAATATATACTAAATTGACAATATATCGAAATTATGCTGTTAGCTACCCGTATTCTCTAATAGATAAAAATAATCCAAACTGGTTTCGTCTATCTATACGCAATACTTGAACTGTAACTATACTTTAAAGTCACATTTTTTTTTCGAGAAAAATTAGCTTTTCGCAGATAACATTTTCTTCGTTTTCAGCAGGCCTGTTAAAAGATTTTGAGCGAGGTATTGATTTCAAATTTGTTTTAATACGAATGCACCTCAAACTCCTTTCTCGAATTCTCTTCTCATATTTGCACCATGTATATTTCAGCATATTTCCGAATGCACAGCGATTTTTTTACATATATCTTGTAAAGTTTTTTTTCAGGAGTGCTTCAAACATAGCTGTAGCGCTTTGCCTTTGTAATATATTTCCAACATACTAATTTCAATACGTGTGGTCGGAACAAAGTGAGGTATTTTAACTTTAAAATTCGGCGAAAAGTAACAGTTGTAACAGTACAGTTGTCTAATATAAAAGTCAGTTTTAACATGTACTAAGGCCTTGAAATTACATGTTATTGTAGATTAATGTACATGTATATTCTAAGAAAAAAGGACATTTGACAATTGTCCGCGACTGTCTGCGAGTACGTACACTTCCGCGAATGTTGGCCTGACCTTTAAATTTAGATCTTAGGTTTTAAGTGCGTGTTTTCTCTTGGAAACAAGTTATACTTTATTGCGCAATGATTCTGAGACCTAATTCTTTGTCGTTAATTACAGCTGTGGTCTTAAAATGTAGCAACAGAACACACTAATATGTTACCTGTATGAGCAATTGTAGTTTTAGAGCAAAAAACAAATCACCAGCAACGGGAAAAAAACTGGTTTATCAATCGATTGAAGATTTTCTACCACTTAGTAAAACCTGAGAAAAAGACAATATGACTATTTTACAAATTCCATTTTCTTTGTGCAAAACATTGTTAAACGAAAGAAAACTTGCCGGAAAACTTTCGGTTAGCTGGACTAAGGGACTAAGGGCTGACGATAAACTTGTATCCCGTACCAAGTCGAAAAGAAACAAGAAGTAACTGTTCAAAACTTTTCAATTATCAACACTTAGTTCAAAACATAGATTAAAAATGAATGTTCAAGACCATATTCTGCCTTCACATAACACTACGTATTTCACAGAAGACGATGAATGAATTAAAATGCATGCATTATACGTCATATATGTGACGCCTGGACAAGAGATCCGGTTTTTTACTTCCGTAAATATCTTACTTCTGTGTAAGCAAACAAGCCGTTCAAAGGAACTTACCTTTTTTTTAGCTGACTGGTTCAAAAATCCAAAGTTCCTGGATTAGAATTGTTCTTTTTACGCCCGAAACGCCCAAGTCCATGTAACAAAGCAGTGACTATGTTATATACCCGTGCCTAATCGGAGATGTTTCGTAAACACGTGCGTCATCAAAAATATATGTTATACAACCGTACATGTAATATGTTATTTGAAAATAATATGTTTTGCCATAAGAAGTGCTAAAAGATACTTAATATATGATTTTCATCTCGGCCAGAAATCAAATAAATTCATTGTTGCCGTTATTGTCCGTCCGCAACCATTTATCAGTTATAGCGACAACGTATATGATACTGTTAACACATTGTCATAGCACTAACAGGCAAAAACGAGTCTATATTGCAGTCATTGGGAAAACAGACGAGTTATTTAGCAAGTGGCAAGAAAACTTATTCATCAATGCCGCTTACCTAACGAACATTTAATAGGGTATTTAGCATTCTGAGTGAATAACAGAAAGCACATAATATAAGATGGCATATATAATCATGTAATATAACTACTGTGGGGGAAAAACATTAAATATTCAGACACCTACGTATTTTAGAAAATTGGATTTTCTTCCGGTTGCATTTCTGCTACGAGCAGACCGGAGTGACTGTGTCACTGCCAAAGTTAATGCAGAAGTCAGTAACGAAATTCATCTGTGTATCATAGAACTTTGAAATTGTTGAATGCCGTTTCTATTTTATATCAGACCGTCCTCATGGCCGGACAACTTATGCCGAGTATTCAATCGGCCGTAGCTCTTTTACATTCGTTTAACTCAGGTGATCAGAGGTGGTGAAATCCATGTCGTGTCTGTAGTACTCGCATGTGACGGGATTACTGGCTGTATCAGTATAAGAAATAGTTTTTGACTGATTCGTCAGGTGAAATAAGAATAATCATTCGACTCTATCACTCTGCAAAACGTCATTGACAATAACTATAGTCAAAGACATAACTTTGGTCCTTTCTAAAGCAGATAATCTGCTCAGTTGCTTCAACGTGGGCAGTCACATTGTCCAAAAGTTTCTTTCCTGTATTATTTTGCAACATTTAAGAATCAGGATGATGTTTGAGCATAATTTCAACAAACATGATCTGAATAGTTGTTATCGATAAATATATCACCAGTGTTTTCCATAGTCACTTAAAATGCATTCAATGTAGCACATCACAGTGCAGGTAATGCATTGTTTGAAACTTTGACAGCATTTACTGTAAAATATACATTATCAGAATACATAGGCATTTCAACCAGAATATTCTCATGTAATTATACATTATCAAATGATTACCATTAACGACCATTTGCATTAAGACTTCCCCCGACTTAAGGTAGGACGACTGTAAAGATTTCCCGCCATAATTTCGAAGATCGGTAAATGTCGGTAAACTTCCGTAGATTCCGGAGATTTTTTTACATGTGATTTTTTTTTCTGCGAAATAATATTTCATTAAGTTACTTATGTCTGCCTGCCTGTCACAATTCGTATCCGCTCAGTAACTTGAGATTCATATGGCCCACAGTCTTAAAACTTCAAAGGAAGATTGGTCTTACTGAGTGATGATCCTCTTTGGCTACTGTTTTTAGGATCAGTATGTCAAAGGTCAATGTCACAGTGACCCGAATTTTGAAATTTTTTTCTGCTCAATAACTGGAGCCGTCTTCAAACTTCAAAGGATGATTGGTTCAATTGAATGAATGATCCCTGTTGCTTGTCGGAGCGGGGTGGTGGTGGTTCAGTAGGTCAAAGTCACAGTGACTTATACATTAAATTTTCCGCTATGGCTATGCCGTGGGGGAGACATGCCTTTTCTCTTTAAAACAGGTCTACTTTCTTATGAGATCACATCTACGGTTTGAAAAAAAGAGAGTTCAATATCGTTGAAAACGACGGCTATTCCCTGAAGCACCCCACAATAAGCAAAATTATTACATGAAATAATTAATAGGAGAGATGATTCTAATAAGGGAGATAATTAAGAATAAGGGAATGAATTGATAGTCTATATTTTTTTCAATACTGGACTTCATTCTTTTTTAAAGAATATGTTTATTGTTCCAAACTGGTTAAGTTGACTAGTTTCATATTTTAAATGATACCAATACAAAATGTACTACTATTTCAAATTTCAATAATTTTCCTCACAAATAATGCCAACTTCATGAGACGAGTCTCATCACAGCTTTGAAATAATCGTTGAAAAGACACTACATTTGATACTCCAAAACACTCGGGTATGTATTTCATTCTGTCTAAATTAAATAAACTGGCAATCCAGAATGTAATGACACTCGTCCCCTAAAGAAGTATTTTTACATAGATAACAAGTTCTATCATTACGCTCAATATTAAAGAATATTCCTTTCTCCATTGGCAGCTTATTATTCCATCTAAAATGACAGATGAGTCGGTAATACTCTAAAATCATTTTTAAATTCAAAAAAATAATCACATGGGAAGTGCCGACAACAGTTGCATCTCCTATATTAATACTAAAGGTTGCCATAAAGTTTCTGTGAAAAACGTCCAGTTTGTGCTGAGAAATAGTGTGGAAACAAATGGAGCTCTATATATTCAATACAGCAAAATCAAAGGGCAATAACTCTGTGAAAAGTAATCAAACTTGTACACACGGACACTATTCGCATCATCTCTTCATACTGAACATTAACATATAAAGTTTAATTGAATTTCCACCAGTAGTTGCTCAGAAATACCCAAGAAATTAATTCATATATAACAATAAATTCTTTCAAAATATTCGTCAGGGAATAATAAATAGAACTGTTTTTCTATTTAAAGTGACATTATGCGCATCTTACTGCACATAGTATATTTATTCTTTAAACTGCTGCTCGCATAGGAATTTGATAATGCGTCTAGAGCCTGCACTTTGAGAAGTTTGGTCATGATCTACACTTTATCCAGGGTCTGATTTTTGAAGGGGTGTGTTGTCCTTATAATGGTTTATATTGAGAAGACTGACCAATACAGGGTTCCCCCACATTATTTGTAGTTAGTTGTGCCAAATAAAGTTTGGTTTTTGACAACAACTTCTGCAGAAAACCAATTTTACTTTACATATACATTTTAATATAAAAAAGATATTTAGGCCTATAACTCTAGTGTCAGGAATTATGAGACAATCAGCAACTTTCAATGGATACAGTTTTTCATTCTATAGAATAATTATATTAGTACATCCAGGGTCAAAATTTACTCTGTACTTCATAAAAGTGAACCATTATAAAATTATTTCTAAATTATATTTTGGATTTTACAACAAAAGCAAAGTGGTGTAGAGGTTAAGGTGTCTGCCACTCATTCCGGAGGTTGCTGGTTCGAGCCCCACTGGGGTTACGACTGTACCTCCTCATATGACACCAGTACTGGTTTTTTCAGGAAGTGGACTCGAGAGTGACTCGACAAACTGCAAGCATTCTTCACAATCAAGCTAAAATAAATTAGTATAAACTGACAACAAAATAAAAAAAATAACCGTTTCTTCAGACTTTTATTTTGGTAGTTGTTGTTCCCTTGCCAACATACAAACATTTCATAAACATTTATCCTGAACTAAATTTGAATGCTATCATAAAATTGTTAATAATTAACTTGAATAGTTATATATGTCTTGTAACAGACCTAAATAAAATGTGTTTATAGGTCGGTGGTTTTGTCATTTAAATCCTGTTGTTATTGAAGCTTTGGTTGCATTATTATGATATTACATGCATTTATGCCAAATGAAGTTTGATCCAGCAACAACTGAAAAAAATCTCACTTTATCATATGACAGTTTGAAATTTTTGATGTCATAACTTACTACATGTATATGCCTATAGGCAACTCATGATGTGAACTGGTAACAAAGGAAAGACAAGAGGGCCAAGATGGCCCTATATCGCTCACCTTGGTACAAGTCCACTTGCCTGGTGGAAGATCACTAGATAATGTTATATACCAAATAAGTTTTCCTATATACGCCTTTGTAAAACAAATGATCCCCCCCCCAGGCAAGGTCAATTTTGACCCCACGGGCATAATTTGAACAAACTTTGAAGAGGTCTACTAGGCAATGCTACATGCCAAATATCTAAGCTCTAGGCCTTGTGGTTTCAGAGAAAAAGATTTTTAAAGTTTTCCCTATATAAGCCTATGTAAAACTAAGTGACCCCTGGTGCGGGGTCAATTTTTACCCGGGGGTCATAATTTGAACAATCTTGGTAGAGGTCCACTAGACAATGCTACATGCCAAATATCTAAGATCTAGGCCTTGTGGTTTCAAAGAAGAAGATTTTTAAAGTTTTTACTATATAAGCCTATGTAAAACTAAGTGACACCCCGTGCGGGGTCAATTTTGATCCGAGGGTCATAATTTGAACAATCTTGGTAGCGGTCCACTAGTCAATGCTACCTGCCAAATATCTTAGCTCTAAGCCTTGTGGTTTCAGAGAAGAAGATTTCTAAGTTTTTCCTACATAAGCCTATGTAAAACTAAGTGGCCCCCCGTGCGGGGTCAATTTTGATCCGGGGCTCATAATTTGAACAATCTTGGTAGAGGTGCACTAGCAAATGCTACATGCCAAATATCTAAGCTCTAGGCCTTGTGGTTTCAGAGAAGAAGATTTTTAAAGTTTTTCCTATATATTCCTATGCAAAACTAAGTGACCACCCCCGCGGGGTCAATTTTGACCCGGGGGTCATAATTTGAACAATCTTGGTAGAGGTCCACTAGACAATGCTACATGCCAATATCTTAGCTCTAGGCCTTGTGGTTTCAGAGAAGAAGATTTTTAAAGTTTTTCCTATATATGCCTATGCAAAAACTAAGTGCCCACCCGCGTGGGGTCAATTTTGACACGGGGGTCATAATTTGAACAATCTTGGTAGAGGTCCACTAGACAATGCTACATGCCAAATATCTAAGCTCTAGGCCTTGTGGTTTCAGAGAAGAAGATTTTTAAAGTTTTTCCTATTTGTTGCCATAGCAACCAGAGTTCTGCATGGAATGGAATTCTTTGAACAATTTTGGTAGAGCTTCATGCAAGGAACATTCCTGCATAGTTTTATCAACATTGGCCTAGAGGTTTCAGAGGAGATGTCATTTGAATCAAAATGTTGACGGACGACGGACAATCATCGATCAGAAAAGCTCACCCTGGCGTAGCCAGGTGAGCTAATAACTTGCTCCCAGCAGGCTAAATATTTACATGTGAGAACATAGACAAGGACATAGACAGTGAGAATTAATTATAAAAGCCTCAAATTTTCCTTCTGATCACACAATATAGTTGATATATGTTAGACAGAACAATTCTCTGATCACACAATATAGTTTATACATGTTAGACAGAACAATTCATTGAAAGACATCTGGGTTAACAATTCAACAACAGTAACAATAGAACTAAAATCAGAAGTTATTGACAGGCAATGTACATAAACATTAATATACATAGAGTGACAATACCGCTATTCCTATCAAAAGACTAATTGGATTTCTCTCAAAGTCCAAAGAACTTTTATCACCTTCAAAGACATGTACATGTACATATATATACAGACAGCAAGAATATCCTGTTACAACACAGGTATGATAAAATTTCATTGATCACATCATGCAATACAGTCATACTAAACAATGTTACTGTGTTCCTTCTGTAACGTAAAATCTTCAACTTGCGCAAATCAATGATCTACTGACTAATACAGTCAACCTGTTGTTTGAATTCTACAGGACTTCTTCTTTGGACAATAGCAGCAGGCCCTGTAAAATAGACACGAACTTTCTTCAAATTTAACAAAAATTAGGAGCCTTGCTGAAAATACAAGAATATATTATAATGTTTCTTGGCTTGTGAATGAAAGAGCTAAGGTTCAAATAAAAATCAAGAAACTTACTTTAGATCTCAATACTTAGTCTAGAAATAAATGTACCTATACAAGAAGGATAATTGACAATGTATTACCTATACATAGTAACAGTGAATTCAAATCTAGTAACTTACCAGTTTGGTTGATGTTGCATTATGTATGGTGCCACATCATGTCCTAAAATACAGTAAGATTATATAAATCAATTAAGTGACTACAGATAAACGTTTGTGAACAGTCATCTAGACTATGCAACCAGCCACTGTTATTATATCCAGTTATAATATATAAATTTATCATTATAAATGTTATTTTTACCATGAATGCTGCTCTATCTGAAATACAGCACAGTTTCAATAGAGTAGTATAAGAAATAGGCCATGATACAAATCAGATAGAGTACTGTTTGCTCTAACAATTACATTATTAATGTAGGCTACACCTCCTTGAAATAACGTAATTATTCTCGCAAACACTAAATAGATATATTTCTAAAATGTTTCCAAGACTGCTTCATAAAATCTTTCCAGTACCTGCAATATCGAACTTTTGGCCAGGGGTCAAATGATCTTAATTAAAATGCTCTTTCAAAATACTATAAGTGTATTAAATTAACAGTACATTCATTTTTATATTTCATCCTGTTATGCAAACATTGAGTTGGCTAGTCAAGTACTGGTAGAAACAAACAAGTTATACGTACCTGCATGACAAACCTCCATACAAGATCTACATATCCCTGTAAATACAATAAGTCACAATAATAAATGGTGATCACAAGAAATAGAAACAAGCTATTCCTATAATATGTCACAGATTCTTACATATTAATGTTTGCCATTTTTAAAAAATCATGTGACAGTATGAATGAAAAGCAAATAATAGATTTCAGATTTAAAACAGTAAACACAAAATCGTCTGAGCATGTGCACAACTCAACTCCTGCAATAGGTTTGCTTCAAATTTATAGAGGATATGGGTTCCATTCCCTATCACCTGACACCACAATGGGTACCAGTAGTCCACCTAGTGGTGAATGGGTAACAGGTGTCCACCTAGTGGTGAATGGGTACCAGTAGTCCACGTCCACCCAGTGGTGAATGGGTACCAGTAGTCCACCCAGTGGTGAATGGGTAACAGGTGTCCACCTAGTGGTGAATGGGTACCAGTAGTCCACCCAGTGGTGAATGGGTACCAGGTAGTCCACCTAGTGGTGAATGGGTACCAGTAGTCCACCCAGTGGTGAATGGGTACCAGGTGTCCACCCAGTGGTGAATGGGTACCAGTAGTCCACCCAGTGGTGAATGGGTACCAGTAGTCCACCCAGTGGTGAATGGGTACCAGTAATGAAAGCTGATGGCTCTTTGTCTAAAGTGATTTGTTCAATCATAGATGGTTATGGTGTCTTGATATAAGTTGAGAGTACTTGTTTTGTTGTCATACTTGAAACATCACTACACAATGTACAGTTTACTATAAATACAAACTTACATTTAAAATTACAACTATTACATGAGAAGTAATCCACCCGTAGACTGGCATCTCCTTTCTTGAACACTTCAACAAAACACTTCTTTGGTAGGTCACTCTCTAACTTTACTGTGCCATGTATATATATCACACTTCCTGGTTTCTATAGAAACATAAACAAGTAGCAACTAATATGTATGACACTAAAAATTCAGTTACATGTAACCATGCCAATACAATAAATACATTTACATTTACCCCCCAAAATTTCTTAAATAGACTAGTCCGTCTTTCAATATGAATAGTGTCATTTGTTGTTCAAAGGGGTGCTCAGCCCCCAAAAAAATTCTGACTGAATAGAAAACACAGCAGATATTGATACCACTTAAAGCTATAATACTGCTCAAAATGACCAGAAAAAGTAGGGTCAAGAAAAGTTCCTAAAACATGAAAAATGTTTAGAAAATTCAAAGAAAATAAGTTATTCTCAACTATTTCTTTCATTAGTACATGCAAACACAAATTTATCATATCAAATTGATGGAAAATCATTTTATGACCCGGCAGGTCAAAAAAGATTTTGTCATTTTTCAACTATGTTCAATAGGAGTAAAACTGTTGTATATATATTTATATTATTTAGCTATATATATATATATATATGTAACTTTCGCTATGCTTGTTGAGTATTGATACTAAACCATTGGTGTATCACACTAAATTGCAATTATAATATTGAAGGGTATATTCACTTTAAAGTCCATTCCAGAAATAAGCAGGCTCATTGTAAGTGTTAAGGTTAACATGATAACTAACTGCTAACAAAAACGCATGAACCCAAAATGGTCCAAACTACCATCATGACGATTCAAATGGTTCTAACTCACTCATCTGAACCAAAGTCCTAACTTTTCAAAATTATATTAAAACTTTAATAAACAAAACAAAAACTTGTCTGAGATTTCATGAACAAAAACATTGTAAGCTCAAAATATTCTGTATACTTACTATACCATACTGCAGACCTAGCATACATCCCTCTGTAACAACCTGTACATCTTGTATCAGTGTGCCTTTACTCAGGTAGTCACTCACAATCCGTTCCATCTCACATTCACTGCACTTTGCAAAAGGTCTAAAAATACGGAGAAAATAAACAGGAATAAAAACACTGAACAGATTTATCTCCACAAATGATTCTAAATTGTCTGAACAGATTGAGGCACGCTGTTTGATGAAAAGTAAGCGACAATATGTTACTCCATGGTTTTCGAGACAGAAAGCTGATAAGACTGGTCGAGAGAGAAAGATGTGGTTCTGGTAACATGCTGAAAGGTAGTAAAGTGAGTAGGTAGAAAATAAATGACTTTTACAAGTAAACTGAACCATTTGCAGTTTTGCACTACTCCAGGCATGCCTTCACAAAGCTGACAGTATGTGAAAATGATCTACACACTGAAAAGTAGTAAACTATTTATTTTTAATCAATTGATGATCAAAGTTTCTCTAAGATTGAACTAATACACATATGTCTTTTCAGGAACCATTTTGGGGTTTCTGCAATTGCAAACCTTATTACATACAATTACACAGATATATTTGACCACTGTAAAGTACAAATACAAAATGTAGAAAAGGATAAAGTGTCGCTTTTTTTTCTTCTTGACCATTATATTAAGGGGAGCCATGGTGTAGAGGTTAAGGTGTCTGCCACTCATCCTGGAGGTTGCGGGTTCGAGCCCCACTGGGGTCACAACCATACCTTCTCATATGACACCAGTACTGGTTTTTCCAGGAAGCAGACTAGAGAGTGACTCGCTAAGCTACAAACTTTCTTCACAATCGAGCTAGAATAAAATAGTATAAACAGTAAAACTAAAGGTGAGGAAAAGAATGCTTGGTAAAGTGTCAGTCATACTTTTCCTATACAAGTTAACAGATTTCTGTATTCATGACAGAACCACTTACTTTAGCTTAGACTTTTCAATACAAAAGCGAGAAAGTGACTAAATGTAAATTACCCAAATAAGAAAACTTTCACGTCGTCCTGCCACTTATGTACTGGGTTGTGTTTCTTTATCATGAGTGACTCCACATTGTCACGTAGCTGTTTCAAGCTATAATATATAAATATTTATATTGATATTATTAATATAATTTCCTAATAAACACAATTTTTACTCATGTAAAGTTGGTATTAATTAGTTTTAATTAAGGGCTTCTATTTGCTGAAAGTAAAGTATCCAAACTTAAAAACTGGTGGTTCGAATCCTCTCAAGGGCAGGAAAGCAAATGCAGTTGAACGAAAGTTACCAAACCCAGACAAAACTAGGGCTATCACTAAATGTGATTAATACCCCCAAAAGACTGCTTTATAAACTGAGGAAGTTCGTAGTAACAGAATACCTTGCAAACAAACTAAAGAGAGATATTGTTCTTGGCAATAACTCTGTAATTTGTCAAGATAGAGTCATGGTTCTTGTACACTGCACTTTCTCTCTTTCGAATTATGCTCCGGACAAGTAAAAGTAACAAAGGGCAATAACTCTGTAATGAGTAAAGATAGAGTAACTGTTCTTGTGCACTGCACTTCCTCTTATTGTGCTTGACCATTGTATGAAGTTGTATTGAATTCCAACCAGTAGTTTACGAATTATGCTCTGGACAAGGAAAAGTAACAAAGGGCAATAACTCTGTAATTAGTCAAGATGGAGTTATGGTTCTTGTGCACTGCACTTCCTCTCATTGTGCTTGACCATTGTGTGAAGTTGTATTGAATTCCAACCAGTAGTTAACGAATTATGCTCTGGACAAGGAAAAGTAACAAAGGGTAATAACTCTGTAATGAGTCAAGATAGAGTTATGGTTCCTGTGCACTGCACTTCCTCTCAATGTACTTGACCATTGTATGAAGTTGTATTGAATTCCAACTAGTAGTTTTCAAGTTATGCTCCGGACAAGGAAAAGTAACAAAGGGCAATAACTCAGTCAATACTCAAGATAGAGTTATGGTTCTTGTACACTGCACTTCCTCTGATTGTGCTTGATCATTGTATGAAATTGTATTGAATTCCAACTAGTAGTTTTCAAGTTATACTCCGGACAAGGAAAAGTAACAAAGGGCAATAACTCAGTAAATACTCAAGATAGAGTTATGGTTCTTGTACACTGCACTTCCTCTGATTGTGCTTGATCATTGTATGAAATTGTATTGAATTCCAACTAGCAGTTTTCAAGTTATGCTCCGGACAAGGAAAAGTAACAAAGGGCAATAACTCAGTAAATACTCAAGATAGAGTTATGGTTCTTGTACACTGCACTTTCTCTGATTGTGCTTGATCATTGTATGAAATTGTATTGAATTCCAACTAGTGGTTTTCAAGTTATGCTCCGGACAAGGAAAAGTAACAAAGGGCAATAACTCTGTAATAAGTCAAGATGGAGTTATGGTTCTTGTGCACTGCACTTCCTCTCACTGTGCTTGACCATTGTATGAGGTTGTATTGAATTCCAACCAGTAGTTTTTAACGTATGCTCCGGACAAGGAAAAGTAACAAAGGGCAATAACTCTGTAATTAGTCAAAATGGAGTTATGGTTCTTGTGCACTGCACTTCCTCTCAATGTGTTTGACCATTGTATGAAGTAATATTGAATTCCAACTAGTACTTTTCAAGTTATGCTCCGGACAAGGAAAATGCAACAGACCGACCGACCGACCGACCGACCGACCAACCACCGGGTGACTCCTATATACCCCCCTAAACTTCGTTTTGGGGGTATAATAATGAGTATTAGTCAGAAATTCAGCAAGCAATAATCAAGTAACTTAATTTAGCAGTTGTGACAACACAATTATGTTTATTTTGCCATTTTAATGTGCAACTTCCATTTATATACCTGATGGTAAAAAACTGAATGCTTAAAGTCCCAGGATCACTTTGAATTTACTGATATGATATTGATAGAACCATGTTCTATTCATTCTAAAACAATGTTGACATATACCTTTCTTTATATTCAAGTCGTTTCTTCACGAAAGAGAGTTGCCAGACAGCCGTTTTTATTTTTTGCGACATCATTGAAGAAAATGCTACGCTATATTTCTAACACTACCTATCGATTTAAAAAGCAAAGCTGGAATGTTTTTGGTACAAATAATGGTCATTTACGCCAGTAAGACATCTTTCTTGGTAAAATAAGATGTACTTGTAATTGTGCTTCTGGGACTTTAAAGTGACATTATGCGCATCTTACTGCACAAAGTGTATTTTTGGTGACAGTTTTATAAAAGCAATTTTCGGTTGCTGTGAATTTAAATGTGTTAAACTAATGATAATGCTGCATTAGTATTTGAAGTTGGTGCTTTAAAAATAAATATAATGGACAAATAAAATAATAGTTCCTTTCTTCACAGTGATCTCCCTTGTGTTGTTGTAGTTGTTGGTAGAGATTTCGGCAGGCAGTGGAAGGGAAGCAACTCCTGCATGCAGTTGTTTTTTTTTTAATTGACTCTCCCAGTCAAAATAGGAAAAGTAATATTTGGAAAGTTATTATTTCATACTGGCAGCAGGAAGAGTTTGGTGTATTGGGTTAAAAGCTATTATTTCCTCACACCCATTGTAGCTGGATTTTTTCCAGAAAAAAATGTGCATAATTCCACTTTAATTGTACCCTTTCTGAACTAAGAAGCTGTATCTGGTAAATATTCATTTTAAGTGAAAGTCAAAAAATACTGAGTAAATCTTGTGCACCTAGTTCATGTAAGAATAAAACAAGTATAATTATGTACCTGTCGGTTGGGTCAAATACTATGTCAGGTAGGAACATGTTTTTACTGGCCAGCAGTACAGTTGCTTTTACAGGTAACACAACAAGACTGGGAATGTGACTGGTTAAATACCTGGAAAAGAATATTTGATTCATTTATAAGTACACTCGTCTGGTGGTCATCAGATTCTGCAGAGTTTGCACAGTAATTTTACACTAGCGACAAAAAGGTTTACATCAGACAAATTTTCAATTACAAAATGTGTTTGTACGAACAGGACTGTTTTGGTCAAAATATGGGTACAGATTTTCACTCCTCATGGCTCACTCTGCTGTGCTCAAGGTTAAACAATGCAATAACATTGTAGTTAAAAAATGATTTTGTATGAATATTACCAATTGCTTTTTGAAGAACAGAAATTTTGAAAGTTTCAAAGGGCTCATCTTTAGTTTAGTTTAGCTTGATTGTGAAGAAAGCTTGCAGCTTATCGAGTCACTCTCGAGTCCGCTTCCTGGAAAAACCAGTACTGGTGTCATATGAGGAGGTACGGTCTTGACCCCAGTGGGCCTCGAACCCGCAACTTCCGGGGTGAGTGGTAGACACCTTAACCTCTACACCACTGCTCCCCTAAAGGGTTCATCTTTATTCTAGAAATGTTGGTGAAATAAACATGCACTATGTACTTGTCATATGTGTCCGCTACAAGGTGAGCACATCTTTCTAACTCTCTATGAAGTTCTTCTTTCTGTCTATCAAGTGTAATCCTTAGATCTTGTGTTTGTAGAGTGATCTCTGAAAAATCGAACATAACACATGCATGCTTCCCTTTGTAACATTATAGATCTAACATTCATCCTACTACACAATAGGCAGTTTATACAGTAGGATATGACAACAGTTGCTCGAGTTGCTTTCAAACTGAACAGAGTGAGCTCCCTGTCTATCTGAGATGAAAATTCCATGGCAACTACATGTGTATATTTCCAGACTTTCAGTGTGATTCAAACCTACAATAGTATCAAGTCACATGACAAAACAATGATCATTCTCAATAGAGAATGTCCTGCAATGACTGATAGAAGTTGCTTCAAAAATAAGCATCCACAATTCAAGTCAATTGACTTCGTAGCCTCAATCTGACCCACCCTAAAATGGAACTATTTTTTTCTACATTTTGAAGTGAATGGATTCAGATTTTACAGTGGGAAACATTTCTACAAAATTTGTTCAATTAAAATGTATGCCTACTAGGAAATAGAGTTGATGGACAATAACACAAGAGACTATCTATCACAATAGCTTAGCTTGGACATTATCTGGATTACACATGTAAAAAAACTTGAATAGTACAACCAACATCTGCCTCCGTGGCCGAGTGGTTAGAGACTCTGACTTGTTATCACTGTAACCTCTCAAAGATTGAGGGTCATGTGTTTGAGCCCTGTTACCAACCATGTCTCTTTATGTGAGAAAGTTGGCAGTTTCTTACGGAGGATAGGAGTCTGGTACTGGTCCTACCGAGGAACTTTGGTTCTATGAACTCACCTCTTTAAATGACCAAAAATACATTTGGCACGGGCGTTAAAACCACTACAACAACAACAGTAGTACCACAAACCTTGATCTGAGAGTCCATGAGAGCCAAGTTCACAGACAGCTTTCTCTGTTGTAGTTTCAAGAATATTAATCTTTGTCTGGAAAGACTTCCGCAAGGTCTGTGAAAAAAGTAATAGTAAGTTCATACAACTATCTGAAGCATTTAATGTTATAGGTGAAGTGCCTTCCCTGCCCTGTTCTCTTGATTTAATAAAGTCGTAAAATTTGCGTATTTGTCATATTACATGTTTGTGCCACAAAAACATGGGCTGCAAAAATCATGACGACTTAAGTTTTACACACTTAAAGCATTGACCAGCTGGTTACTTTTGATGAGAGCTTTTGCAAGGCAGAGCAGGGACTCTATAAAAGCAATGAAACCTCAAAGGCCTTGAAGGCACTGAATATAAATGAAAAGCCTGTAACTTAGACATACCTGAAAGTATGTTTCATGCTCCAGCAAGCCTTTCTTCAAATGCTCTGTAAAGTAAACAGGAAAATCATGTAACAGTTTTCATCGTGGTCCTTACCTACTCTTACCTGGTGACGCTTGAATCTACCTCAGTAACCATGTAGTCATGGTTATAATCAGCACTGTCCACTATTCAGTCAGCAAATTTTTTAACTGGGTTCACCTTTGAAAGCCTAATGGTACAGCCCAGGTTAAAGTTACTTTTACAAACATAAAGATATAGCAGTATGAGACCTATATCATATATATACCTATATCATATACCTTATTGTCCTCTATCACTCACAAGATATAAAAGAGAGCATACTTCTAGAACATTTGCCCTCCTATTTCAGGGCTTAAAAGTCAGCAACCAATGATTAGGCTGGCATGGTACAATGAGACATGTAAAATATTGTTATGTATATTGAACCAGACCTGATTAAATTTCAAGACAAAACCCAAGATTCAAACCCATACCATATGGCCACAACACCTAGGACTGGAAAGTTGGAGAATGCTATCGACAACTTGACCACTGCAATTACCCTAATAAATTTGTGCAAGAAACTTATATCTAAGTGACTTCACTATACACTAACCTTCTGACCAAACTCCTGGCTGCTAATTCTAAACATCATTACGACGTTATGACATGTTACATTGTACTTTGACTTCAGATTTTGCAAGAATAAATCATTTTCTTATGAACACAAATTGTAGACAAACTTCAGACAGCTTACTTTTAAGAACAACTTCTACAGGTGTCATAGTTCTGCTAGAGGTGTTCTCTGGTTGGGCAGCTGAAATTTACAAACTTGAATCAATTACTAAAGAAATCTGAAAGTATCAAAGAAACTAGAAAAGTACCAAAATAAGCAAAACCCTAAAAACGTCTTTACTTTGAAATGTAAACTAGATGATATTACTAAAGTAAAGCGCAAATATTTCTTAGTACAAGTATGATTTTTAATCTTTTTATTTTTCTAACAGTCAAAAATTATAGAAAGCAAATGCTGCGGCAGCAGGTATATACCTTCAGTAATCAGGTTGTCAAAGTACTTTGATTCAGCCTTCTCTTTCTCTCCCGTTACAGTGCCTAGAAAACAAAGCAGAACATCGTCCATATCAAATGAATTAAGGCATAATACACATCACACAATATAAAGCCCTGGAAGTGTTGACAGCTATCTGTGGAACACTGATCCACCATTGCCTCTACTCTGTAATAAGTCTACCATATTAAACTGTTCAAATCTTAAAATCAGTTAATCCCTTGCTGGGAAAGACATAGGGTGATTTACAGCTGAAAATCAAGGAAATGCCATCACATATATATAGCTGAATCAGAAATGCCATCACATATATATAGCTGAATCAGTCTGTTAAATATTGGCTTAAAACACATTTAAGAAGCAAGTGAACAAAGAATTTGGATCTTGTTCAGCTTCTGGTCCAGCTGAACTAATACATTCAGAAGGGAAGTAACTCCATCAACCTTATAAGGTATTCTGGTAATCTCCCTTTTATAATTGCATGATTAAAGTGAAATCATAGGTCCGGTGAATTTGGCCATGTGGTATGAAGACAGTACTGAAAACTGATGAATAATGTCAACAACACAGTCAGCACTCCAGCTAAAATGTTACACTTACTGATCAAGCTATCAAACTGGTGATCCTTAATGAGTTGATCAGCCGTCAGAGGATGGTTGCAGCATGGACATTTATGTTGTCTGTTTACCCACTCAGAGATACATTTCTCGCAGAATCTGTGTCCACATACAGTGATGGTTGATGCCAACAGATTACACATACATATAGAACATTGTAAGTAATCATTTAATGATGCCAACTGAAGTGAAACAAAATATTTTTACAACTTTTACACAAATTCATCGACAAAGCAGACATATGATACAGAAGAAAAATAAAAATACAAAGTCATGTAAACAAGAAGTCTGCAAATACAGTGTAGTATCTATCTTCCATTCAGTCAAACCCCTACTGGAGGCCTAGACTTTGCGCGTCTACTAGCAAGAATGTTAAAAAGAGTAAAAGTAAGGAAAAGTAAAAACAAGAAAGAGAATGGTTAAAAACAAGTTAAAAGCAGGACAGGTGTATCTATGGTGAGATGTGCTCAATCTGGCTTACAGCCTGACTGAACACTGGTCCAGACGAGATGACTACATCTGGAGGCAGGGCATTCCAATGGATAACTGTGCGTGGGAAGAATGAAAATTTATGGTAGTCAGATGACGTTGGCACATGGACGAACGATTGGGAATGAGTGGTTCTGGATGATCTTGTGTTGGATTTCAGGTAGTCCGGTAAGGGAATAGCAACCTGGTTATGGATGATGTTATAGAACATAACTAGGCGCTGGTCAATGCGTCGGAGTGCAAGAGTTCGCCAGTTCAGAGAGGACAGCATGTTGTCAACACTAGAAGTACGCCTGAAATCACGTTTGACCCAACGGGCAGCCCTGCGCTGCACTGACTCAAGTTGGTCTATGAGAGTTCCAGTGTGAGTTGTAGAAATCACTGAAGTACTGAAGAAAGATTCCATACTAAATTTAACTGTTACCGTTTTATCTAGCATGTTATCTTTTTTGATTTAGTATGTAGTAGCACGGACATATATGGGGTATGTACGGACATATATGGGGTATGTGTATACAAGTGTGTGGTAGTAGTAGGACAAGGTGTACATGTCACTATGAATTGATTTCCACTGTTTTCACACAGAAAAATTCCTGTCACGATGACTACAATTTATGAAGAGTTAAGAGCTATATTGCATATTTTCATGATGTCTGTAAATCACACAGAGAGGTGAAATCACTGTGTCAGAAAAGCAAGCTCCTGCTCACATGCTGTACTATTAAACTCAAGCAGCTACTTAGACCCAAAAACTTTCATAAATGTAGCTACAAGTCGGCATTATTTCTCAGTATCCTTTTATTATTACAATCTACTGATGTCGAATCAAACCCTGGCCCTGGACCTACCCTAATAACAGAAGTAGTAGGTAATACCTCTACTGTATTTCCATGTGGTAATTGTGAGCAGCCAGTAACATGGTCTTGTAAGGGCGTGGAGTGTGACTTCTGCTTCATATGGTACCATGCAGACTGCCAGAACATATCTGACAGTATGTATGACAGACTTGGTAATGATTCTCGAGTTGGGGTCTGGAAGTGCATTGCATGTGATAACATGAATATAACAACATCAAGTCTCTGCAGCCTCGACTCATTCCACACACCAAACAAATTCGGTAATCTTACCAACACTTCTAGTTCTATCGATCCAAACTTTGAAAATTGCGAGCATCCAGTCTCTACATCTACGCCGAAAAGTAAAAGTAATAACAAGAAAGCAAAACATAGCACAAAAAATAATATTAAACGTTCCTTAAAAATCCTGATTGTAAACTGCAGATCTATTGTGGACAAAAAATTAGAGTATGAAAATATGGTAACATCAACAAACCCAGATATTATAATTGGAACCGAGTCTTGGTTAAAACCTAAACATTTTGATAATGAAATTTTCCACCCAGACCTAGGTTACACCCCCCTACAGAAGAGATAGGAAGAAGCAGGCTGGGGGAGGAGTATTTATTGCTGTTAAAAACTGCATTATAGCACAAGAAGCTACCAACCTCCAAACTGATTGTGAAAATCTATGGGTCAAAATAGAAATGCAAGGTTCCAAACCTCTGCTTGTAGGTTCTTACTACAAACCCAAAGAAAATGACCCCTACAGCCTGGATGAGTTCAATAAATCTCTATCCATGGCTACCAAGTCAAATGCAACAGTATGGGTAGGCGGGGACTTCAACATGCCAAAACTTGATTGGTCAAATATTACTCCAACCCCAGACTGCAAACTTCAGTCACATTATAGAGATTTTATTAACATACTTTTTGATAATAACCTTACTCAATTAGTCAAAGACCCAACCCGAGAAAACCATATCTTAGATCTGTTCCTGACAAATAACCCCTCCATTGTAAACAGAGCCAACGTAATCCCAGGTATCAGTGATCACGATGCTGTCCTGGTCGACACAAATACCTCCGCCCGTATAAAGCTCCAAAAACCACGTAAAATCCATTTATATAATAAGGCAGACTGGGACGGTCTTAGGTTACATATGTCCAACCTTCATGATTCTCTTGCCAGGTCAAAAAGTTATTCCAACAAATCAGTGGAAGAGTTATGGCAAACTCTCTCCAGCTCAATTGAGGAAGGGGTCAATACTTTCATCCCATCAAAATGGTCATCCTCAAAAAATAAACTCCCCTGGATCAAGGTCAACCTCAAACGTCTATATAGGAAAAGGGACAAAGCCTACAAGCAGTACAAGGGCCATAACTCAAATAAATCTAGAGAAAAATATCTCAGCATTAAACATCTCTGCAGAAAAGAAACTAAGTTAGCCTATCAAAATTACTTAGAAGATATACTAAACATTAACAACAACATCTCTCAAGAACATGAACAAACACAAACCAGACCAAACACCAAAAAGCTATATTCACTATTAAAACACTCAAAACAAGATTCTTTTGGCATTGACTCACTGAAAAAACACAATAAACTGTATACATCAGATCAAGACAAGGCAACAGTACTAAATGAACAATTTCAATCAGTTTTCACTTCTAAATCCCCTGTTTCTCTTAAATTCCTTGCTGATATGAAGGTACAGGATCAGGCAGATACAGGTAGAGAGGTTCCCCACACATCATTTAGCCCCCATAACCCCATGCGTGATATTGATATCTCTGTAAAAGGTGTTGAGAAGCTTTTAAAAAACCTCAACCCCCATAAGGCTGCAGGACCTGATCAAATTAGACCCATTGTGCTCAAAAATACCAGTAAAGAATTAGCCCCTATAGTGTCCAAACTTTTCCAGAAATCACTGCAGTCCAGCACTCTACCAGACATCTGGAAAATGGCAAATGTCGCCCCTGTCTTTAAAAAAGGTAGCAAGTCAGACCCAGCCAACTATCGCCCTATCTCTCTTACTTGTATCTTGTGTAAAACCCTGGAACACATTGTCTCCTCCAGTATAACAAAGCACTTTACTAGATCAAACTTGTTCTATGAATTGCAGCATGGTTTCCGAGAAAAAAGGTCATGTCAATCCCAATTATTAATGCTTATAGATGATATCCTACAGTCAATAAATCAGAGAAGCCAAGTAGACTTAATCCTTCTTGACTTCTCTAAGGCTTTTGATATGGTCAACCATGAAAAACTTCTGTATAAGCTGCATTTCTACGGTATAAGGGGTCAAACTCTTAAATGGATCAAAGGTTTTCTTGATAACAGGTCACAGTCCGTGGTGGTAAATGGCTCCACATCCAGCTCCATACCAGTCTCCTCCGGTGTTCCCCAGGGCTCGGTCCTCGGACCTCTTTTATTTCTTATATACATCAATGACCTTCCTGAACATGTCCAATCCTCTAAAGTCCGCCTATTTGCTGATGACACGGCCATCTATCTATCTCTGACTGTTGCTTCTCATTCTAGCTTACTGCAACATGACTTACACCAACTTGAACAATGGGAGACAAAATGGGACATGCAATTTAATCCATCAAAATGCCAGGTTATCCAAATCACAAAACGAAAAACAATCATTCCAACACAATACCTTCTACATAACACCACATTAGAAACAGTTCCATCTGCAAAATACCTTGGCATTACAATATCAAATGATCTAACATGGAACAAACACATAAACAACATCACAACAAAGGCGAATCAAACACTTGGTTTTCTACGCCGAAACATCAAAGTTCATTCAGAAAGGTTAAAGTCAACTGCATACAAGACACTTGTCAGGCCCCAGCTTGAGTACAGCTCCACGGTCTGGTCCCCCACACAGGAACTCTCATTGACCAGATAGAGTCCGTCCAGAGAAGGGCTGCTAGGTGGGTCAAACATGACTTTGGCCGTATGTCAAGTGTCACTGACATGTTGACTTCCCTTCAATGGAGGCGCCTTGAACTTCGGCGTATTGACCAACGCCTGGTCATGTTTCACAACATCTTGCATGACCAGGTGGCTATCCCTTTCCCAAAATATATCATCCCTCTTACAAGATCATCTAGAACATCCCATCCCCATGCATTCCAACAAGTCCAAACCAAAACTGATTACTATAAATACTCATTTTTCCCAAGAACAATAGTCCACTGGAATGCTTTACCACCTGATATCATAAACTTGTCTGGCCATGAGTTCAGTCTGGCTGTAAGCCGGATTGAACATACGTCTCCCTAAAATACCTTCTCTATTTTTAACCTGTTTTTAACAATATACTCATTTCCATTACTTTTATATTCTTTATTTCAGCTCTTTTACTAACATTCTTGTCAGTTGACGCGCGTCAAGTCTAGGTCCCCAGCAGGGGTTTGACTGTATGGAAGATAGATATACAATTAGTTTGGCTAGAGTGTAACTAACTGTATGTGGGTTGAGATGCATCTGATTAATTTGATGTGAGAGCCAGTAAGATAGCTACAAGATTGTAGTAAATTTTGTAAAACATAACCAGTTTGGAGGCTTGACACCTGTTCTCAAGGGTGTTCCAGCCACGGACCTATATGTGTATATAGGTCTGTGGTTCCAGCCAAGGGTGTTCTGCAGGTCTGTCACACTGGTATCTCTAGGGTAATTTTTTTTTTACCAATCTGATTGTGCATCGCTGGACCATTTCCAGCTTATGAATATTAACCTGGGTGTGTGGCGACCATACAAATGAACTAGACCTAGGTTTGCACATTACAAAAAATATCTCGGAACTGAATCAAGATGTCAAATTATTTTGAGTAAATCTTTCAGTTTCAATAAATAGATACTGTAATGTCGAACTATTGAGGGGATTGTGTCTGTTCTCAGGATTCTGGTGGAGGGGAACCAAAATTCAGCTTGCAGTGTGAGAAAACTGCTCCGTAATCATTAATGAATATGCCTTAATTTCATTGAAAAAAAAATACATCCCAATCAGGTACGACTTGGTTAGGGTACGAATTCGAATATATGACATTAACAAACGAACTTCTATGGATCCGAGTTGTTTTTCAACTCTTAGAAAATGAAGCTAAATATATGAATATTTTGATACTTACAGGAACAAGCAAAGGTAAATCGCTTTCAGTCCCTTCCATCGTGTCCATGTTTATTGTCGATGTTTTTCCTACTGCTGTCAGTCTTTTCTATTCTTAGTAACGGGGATTTCCATTTATATTTATGACGTCATTTGAATGACCGTAATAATACAGTATTGTGAGAAATGGTCAGCCAGGTAACATAACATCAAATCTAGATCGGATAGTGATTTCCTCGCAAGACTTATATTGTCCTCGGACAAATATAGCAAGTCAGAGTGGATTTATCCCATACACTTATCAAGTCAGAATGGATATAGGACCCGAACACTTAGCAAGTCAGAATGGATATAGGACCCGTACAGTTAGCAAGTCAGAATGGATATAGGACCCATACACTTAACAAGTCAGAATGGATATAGGACTCATACTTAGAAAGTCAGAATGGATATAGGACCCGTACACTTAGCAAGTCAGAATGGATATAGGACCCGTACACTTAGCAAGTCAGAATGGATGTAGGACCCGTACAGTTGGCAAGTCAGAATGGATATAGGACCCATACACTTAACAAGTCAGAATGGATATAGGACTCATACACTTAGAAAGTCAGAATGGATATAGGACCCGTACACTTAGCAAGTCAGAATGGATATAGGACCCGTACACTTAGCAAGTCAGAATGGATATAAGACCCGTACACTTAGCAAGTCAGAATGGATATAGGACCCATACAATTAGCAAGCAGAAGGGATATAATATGAAAATAGGCAAAACCTATATCGGGCGAAAGCATAACAGTAATTTATTTTTAAAAATGTTACAGATTTTCAGGGCCCAGGGGTCGCAAAAGCGTTTGAAGTTACGAAAATAATGATATCGAATATCCATTGAATCATGAATCAAGGTATTGACTGCTAAAAGAAATGTTACTTTTTATGGCGTAACAGGAAGGGTATCAAACTTTAGGAATGTGTACATAAATAGAATCTCTTTATATTTCCAAAGTACAAACCTGCATTAAATGGAAATGTGTTGCATTTTTTCAAAACAAAAATGGCTGACATTTAATGACGTCACATAAATGACGTCATTTGCCAATCGGAACACCTCGGCAGAATGCTTCGTTTGATGTAGGGTAACGGAATCTACCGAGGACTTCCGATTGGTCATTTGCAGCGGAAGTTAAAAAACGGTGCATCGTTATAAGTATGTTTTCGTATCGTCCATGGGTGCGGACAAATTGAAATCTTCCATGGGTAATCGTGAATTCATTAATTTTATTGCTTTCAGTATTCAATTAAATACTCGTACATACGTTAACCTATGGTCGGGCTTTGCCCGAAGGGCGCTTTGCGCCCTTCAAGCTTTCGCCCGTATTACATACACTTATCAAGTCAGAATGGATATATCCCATACACTTGTCAAGTCAGAATGGATATACCTCATACACTTAGCAAGTCAGAATGGATATATCCCATACACTTAGCAATTCAGAATGGATATATCCCATATGCTTATCAACTCAGAATGGATATATCCCATACACTTATCAAGTCAGAATGGATATATTCCATACACTTAGCAAGTCAGAATGGATAAATCCCATACACTTAGCAAGTCAGAATGGATAAATCCCATACACTTAGCAAGTCAGAATGGATATATCCCATACACTTAGCAAATCAGAATGGATATAGGACCCATACACTTAGCAAATCAGAATGGATATAAGACCCGTACACTTAGCAAGTCAGAATGGATATATCCCATACACTTATAGTCAGAATGGATATATCCCATACACTTATCAAGTCAGAATGGATGTATCCCATACACTTAGCAAGTCAGAATGGATATATCCCAAATACTTATCAAGTCAGAATGGATATATCACATACACTTATCAAGTCAGAATGGATATATTCCATACACTTAGCAAGTCAGAATGGATATATCCCAAACACTTAGCAAGTCAGAATGGATATATCCCAAACACTTGAATGGATATATCCAAAAAACTTAGCAAGTCAGAATGGATATATCCCATTTGTAAGATAATTGTATGTTGTCTTGAGCAAAAGCCTGTTTTTTGTTGTTTTTTTTTAAAAAACAAGAGCTGTCACTCAAAGTTTGAATAATTCCCTTTAATACTTCTGGAGTTATGCTCCAAACAAGACAATTAAATAAAGGGAGATAATTAAAAAAAGGCTGTATAGGGTTATGGTTCTTAGGCATTGCACTTCCCTTTAGTGTCCTCTCACATTGAATGCAATTTGAACAAATTTCCTTCAGTACTTTTAAAAAGTTAAGCTCCGGACAAGAAAATGTAACAAAGGGATATAATTCAAACTTAAGCAAAGAAGATTTAGGGTACTTGCACACTGCATTTTCTCTCATTGTGCTCTATCACTGTATGAAGTTTCAAGTGATTTCCTTCAGTACTTTTGGAGTTATGCTCCAGACAAGGAAGTTGGGACGGATCGACATTCCTACGAAAGGGCATTTATTGGGTACTCTCCCATTGCTTCCCATTATAAGATACACAACAGCGCACTAACCATAAGCATTAGACCTAAACAACAAGTTCCATTTCCTTGTTGGGTACATATACAGAATGAAGGATATTGTACCCAACAAATACCCATTCCTAAACACAGATGGACAGACGAGTCAATTTCTATATGCCACCAAAAGTTCCTTCAGGGCATAAAATCCAACAATTTTTGCTGTATTCCATGGTTGACTGTTTAAAAACAGCTTTGCCCTAAGATCCATTAAAATTCACAGGGAAAAAAAGGGAAGAAAAGCAAGTACTTAACATTTAATCAGCTTTAATAAAAATGCATGAAATTTAACTGCTACGGACACATGTAATGGTAACATAAAAAATAAATACATCGCTTTCTTATATGACATCACATTATTTTGGAATTTCATACTCAGTAACAAAGCACATGTAAAATATGATTCAGCACTGAAATAAGAATACAAACTTAGCACTTTGTTTTTGCTCAAGATCAATGGTGCCCCAGCCAAGAGCTAGTAAAGCTTAATGAAACAAAAACATATTTACTAATAAGTTATTTCAACTATTAAGTAACATATTTGTATGGGATAATTGCTTAATCCAACCTTTACATTGCAGAAAACGCAAAGAAAGTTTCTCTAATTTAGTACACATGTACTGGAAACCAATTTTTCTCCTCGGTATTAAGCAGAGATAAAAAAAAAATAAAAGCCACATTTAATTTAATGAATAATATATCCTAACTCTACTGTGACTTGTAAGAAAGATTACTACCACTGATACTGGTATTCATACCGACTGTGGCATTGAGCAGCAAAGTACTCTATAAAATACTCCCTAATCAAGGGCAATAACTCTTCATCATGCTATAAAAACTAAAACTGGCAATAATATGCCCAAAAGGATTTGTAACTGATTGCTTGACTTGGATAAAAACTAGTCAGGAGAAGATGTAAATAGAGGTTTTATTCATACAAAGGGACATAACTCTGCCTAACACTTGACATAACTCTGTCAAAGATTCAACTGAAATTCTTTAGTGGTAAGCCAATATATAGAATAGCCAATATGTAAGTTTCAGGAGACTAGCGATGACTGCTTTTCTCGTTAATAACAAATAACAAAATCATTCAACCATAAACAGATTAGCTCGGCTGAACAATGACAGTATTTTCTAAATTTGGTCATACTGGGTAATTCATGTGACTTTACGAGTATCAGCACCTTCTGTGTAGAATTCTCTAGGGAGTTCTGGGTTTACACTGGGTTTACCAAAAACAATGGAATGTGTAGCACTCAGCTATGGATTTGTAAATTCATAAAAATTCTAACTACTGACTACATCTAGTAAAAATTGCTTGTTTCAATTTCTCATTCCTATGGAAAATGTCATGGTTAACTTATCTTTATCCAGCAAGGGGTCATAACCCTGCCAAAAATCAAATGAAAAGCCTGGTTAAAGAAGGTTTTGTAAGCTGTGAAAATAATATAACTCATTTAAAATCTGTTAGAACTAGAGCTATCACTAAATGTGATTAATACCCCCAAAAGGATTGCTTTATAAACTGAAGAAGTTCGTAGTAACATAATACCTTGCAAACAAACTAAAAAGAGATATTGTTCTTAGCAGTTCCTCTCATTGTGCTTGACCATTGTATGAAGTTGTATTGAATTCCAACTTGTAGTTTTCGAAAAATGCTCCAGACAGGGAAAAGTAACAAAGGGCAATAACCCTGTAATTAGTCAAGATGGAGTTATGGTTACTGTGCACTGCACTCCCTCTCATTGTGCTGACCATTGTTGAAGTTGTATTGAATTCCAACCAGAAGTTTTCAAGTTATGCTCCGGACAAGGAAAAGTAACAAAGGGTAATGAGTAATGAGTCAAGATGGGGTTATGGTTCCTGTGCACTGCACTTCCTCTAAATGTACTTGACCATTGTATGAGGTTGTACTGAATTCCAACTAGTAGTTTTCAAGTTATGCTTCGGACAAGGAAAAGTAACAAAGGGCAATAACTCGGTAAATACTCAAGATAGAGTTATAGTTCTTGTACCTGCACTTCCTCTGAGTGTGCTTGATCATTGTATCAAGTTGTATTGAATTCCAACTAGTAGTTTTCAAGTTACGCTCCGGACAAGGAAAAGTAACAAAGGGCAATAACTCTGTAATTAGTCAAGATGGAGTTATAGTTCTTGTGCACTGCACTTCCTCTCAATGTGCTTGACCATTGTATGAAGTTGTATTGAATTCCAGCCAGTAGTTTTCAAGTTATGCTCCAGACAAGGAAAACTAACAAAGGGCAATAACTCAGTAAATACTCAAGATAGAGTTATAGTTCTTGTACACTGCACTTCCTCTGAGTGTGCTTGATCATTGTATGAAGTTGTATTGAATTCCAACTAGTAGTTTTCAAGTTATGCTCCGGACAAGGAAAAGTAACAAAGGGCAATAACTCTGTAATTAGTCAAGATGGAGTTATAGTTCTTGTGCACTGCACTTCCTCTCAATGTGCTTGACCATTGTATGAAGTTGTACTGAATTCCAACTAGTAGTTTTCAAGTTATGCTCCGGACAAGGAAAAGTAACAAAGGGCAATAACCTGTAATTAGTCAAGATGGAGTTATAGTTCTTGTGCACTGCACTTCCTCTCAATGTGCTTGACCATTGTATGAAGTTGTATTGAATTCCAACTAGTAGTTTTCAAGTTATGCTCCGGACAAGGAAAATGCAACAGACCGCCCGACCGACCGACCAACCACCGGGTGACTCCTATATACCCCCCCTAAACTTCGTTTTGGGGGTATAAAAAGATAGAGTTTTGGAAAACTTTCATTGCCAACTACAGACAAAATTTAACTGGATAATTGTCATTTGTAACCATTCTGACACAAATAAGTAACTTCTGCATTCTCTTACTTGCATGCAACAGTCATAATTTTTCTTCCAACATTCAAACTTGCGTATCGAAAACATATTTGGCTCATTCAATAAAACAGACAGTTGACAGGTCAACAATATATATGTAATGCTGTATGTACCTTGTTGTTTATTGTTCAAGGTTATTTCATTTATGCTGATATTTCCAATTTTAAAATGATCCGGGGGTCAAATGTGGCCTCTAGAGTGTTAACAAGGTTTTCCTTTGATTCACCATGGTGACCTAGTTTTTGACCCATATTCAAATTCAACCTAGATTTCAAGAAGACGATCACTCTGACAAAGTTTCACGAAAATCCAAAAGTCTGTAAGACAGCCAGCTTGACTTTTCTCAGTGCTTGCCAATTAAAAAGACTTTTGGCAAGAAAAGGCAAAATTAGTATCTGTGCAAGGCAAAACAAGAATATGTACAGACAGACATTCTGGCAAATTTCACGAAGATCCTACGAAAAAGTGCAGTCTTTTTGCATACGCAAGGTCTTCCTATGATTTGACCTGGTTAAGAGTTTGTCCCAAGAAAACCCATATTTGAACTCGACCTAGATTTCATCAAGACACTCGTTGTTTCATATTTCGTGAGGATCCAGTGAAAAATGTAGCATGCATATAAATGTAAATGCATACCTAAGGTTAAGTGTGGACAGACAGACAGATGAAGACATCAAGCCATCACTTTCTGCTCAGGTGAGCTCAAAATAGTTTAATATTGAATGATATCTTGAACAATAAATAATACAACAAATACAGCCAAATAAAAAGAAAGTGAAACTAAACACTTGATACTATTTGTTAAACAAAATAACTCTTAATCACATTTATATATATGTATGAAACTCTAGTCTAAAATCAGTATCATTCTACTTTATAATGTCTTGACACATTCTAGTTTCCATTACAAACATTCTATGAACACTTGAATCTGATTCAGCTAAGATCAACATGTAGACTGTATCACCATGAAGTAAGTTTCAATATAAATATCATATGTACCAACTTCTCATCCTCTGAAAGAAACTTCTCACATAGATCAGAAGATTGGCTCGAACTCTTGCCCCTAGAGCACTGACAGTTTTCGTGATTACAGCAAACAGTGTAGATCACTGGGCTGTTAGGCAGTATGATCCTGGTGAGGCAGAATTGCATATCTCCCCAAACCAGATGCCAAACTCAAAAGAGCTAAACAATGAAAATTGTAATGATAATGAAACAAACCAGCTGCTTTTGGAAAAAAGAAAAGCATTTCTCCCTCACTGCATAGCCATAGGGGAAATTTAATGTGTAAGTCACTTTGACCTTGACCTACTGACCCTCCTCCCCCCCCCCCCAAAAAAAAAAAAAATAAAGAGAGAGAAAAAGCTACTTTATAAGACCAATCATCCTCTGAAGTTTGAAGACTGTGAGTCATATGGATCTCAAGTTATTGAGTGGAAGCGATTTTCAAAGTTCGGGTTACTGTGTCCTTGACCTTTGACCTACGACCCTAAAAACTATAGGGATCATCTACTCTGTAAAAACCAATCCTCCTATGAAGTCTGAAGACATCATGGGGTCATATGGATCTCCAGTTATAGAGCGGAAATGAAGTGTGACAGACGGAAAACAATTGCTCACAAGATGGAGATTGTCAGGTTAAATTTGATCTTTCTTTGATATTTTTTTAACCCGCAATACAATTCCAACTCCCTAACGATGGAATGAACTCGAACCACTTCATAACGCTAAGTTTAACTTCAACCCTAACCCACTAATGTTTACTGGGTACATGTATATATGGACAGGGCAAAAAAAATATCTCTCCCTGTTGGGGCGAGACCTTAATGAAATGACTCACCGCATTAGTAACAAGTGAATACAGAGAATTTTCAGTAAAATTAATTGCACAAAAATGTCATGTGTAAAAAGTGAATAACTTAAAGACATAGCATTAGGACTGAAAATACACACAATAAAAGTAAATAATATACAGTTCTCTATTTCAGTCTTTCTTTGGTTAATGATGTTAGTTGCACAGAATTCATGTTCAGTGAAAAATATGTTTCTAGACATTTTCTTAGTGAGGGAAGGACTAGCCTAACCAAGATATGTTTTGCAGTATACAGAGAAAACATAACTGGAAACAGCTCTGTACGCTGTGCTTTTTGGTTACATTGTAATTTGTTCTTTTGTAAAAAAAAAATGAAAAAATGAAAAATTGTATACAACATTACATCACATCTGCTTTATATTGTTATTCTGATGAAGGCTTTTGCCAAAACGTTGATATAAAAATGTTGTTGTAATAATGTGTTGTTGAATTTTCCATTCTTCTTCTTTTGTATACATTAACAGGGCAGCTATTTTATTTGATAAAATCTCCCTCCTCCACCTCCCTTTTCACACATGCACGTGCACACTAATGCCCAATTACAACTGACATAGGCATAAAGCATCTTTCATCTGAACAAGCTTAAATTAATTAAACACTGGCACTATTGTGTTAACTTATATAATTTCTGTTTACAATTACTAGATGTACTTGTATGTATGTATCTTTTCTATACTGTGTTTCTTGTTAACTTGCTTCTTCATATACAAAAGCAGTGAGTGTTAATTCTTCCATAGGAAAATAACAAAAATATATAGAAATATGTAATATTACATATGCAGTAACTCCATTTAAGGCGTGTAAAAAAATATGTTTGTTTCAGGTTACCCGAACTACCGTATTTTTTCCCCCCACCCTAGAACATTTTTTGCAAAACTATGTTGAAATTGGTTTGTTTGAGAGGGAAATTTTTTTTTTAATTTCCCTACCTACATACCCTATTTTTTGGGGCATGAAACCTGAAACAAACATTTTTTTTTTTAGGCCTAATCTGCAAGTCTGACAACAGACTGAATAGATTTTACACATCACAACCCGGTTTTTAATACTGCTTATATTTCATAATGTATACACAATACTTATGTTCTCTATATCAGACATGTATAGCGACAGACTTGAGTATATCATTCATTAAGACTAGTATATCTCCAGAGTACACTTTACCTTCAACTAACATCCAACTGTTTCCAACAACATAATACAGATACAGTGAAACCTTGCTAATTCAGCACCCCTAAGGGACCACCTGATCATGCAGGTTTAAAACTGACTGCCTGTTAATGCAGTGTTTCCATTATACATTTTATGTGAACCATACTTAGAGACACAGCCAGATGTAAGATTTCGTTTTCTGTTAAAACCACAAGTTTTACTGTACTTGTAAATGAAGAAATCTTGAGTTCAAGAAACAAGCTTGTTTTGCATGACCTATTTAATATGTATGAAATACAGTTTGCTCATTATCTTAGTAGATGTATGACATATATTTCATATATGCTAAGGTGAACTAATAAAGTTAAAGCTTGGGTACATATTATATTTAATGGCAATTTTTTGGGAACATTATAAAAATAAAGCTTAATGGAGAACAGTACAGAAAAACATACTAAAAAACAAGAGCTGTCCCTCACAAGTGACGAATGCCCCCGAAAGAGGTGCCTCACAGTCTGTGTCCTCTCCATGTGCTCAATAAATGTGCTATGTAATTTTAAAATCCTTCCATGCATGACAGAGTAATCATGCATACAGTATTCCATTACTTTAAACACTAAGTGTGACCTTGACCTTTGAGGTAGGGACTTGGGTCTTGCCTGGACACATCCGCTTGATGTGCTAGACATTTTTGCCAAGTTATTTTAAAATCCTTCAAAGCATAATAAAGTCATAGTCCGGACACAAATGTATGCATATATACAGGATTCCACTACCTATAAATTCTAAGTGTGACCTTGACCTTTGTGGTAGGGATGTGGGTCTTGCACGCGACACGTCGTCTTGATGTGCTAGACATTTGTGCCAAGTTATTTTAAAATCCTTCAATGCATGACAAAGTTACAGTCCGGACACGAATGTGTGCATATATGCATATATAGAGGAATCCGTTACCTTCAAACTCTAAGTATGACCTTGACCTTTGAGCTAGGGACGTGGGTCTTGCACGCGACACGTCGTCTTGATGTGCTAGACATGTGTGCCTAGTTATTTTGAAATCCTTCAATGCATGACAAAGTTACAGTCCGGACACGAATGTGTGCATATATAGAGGATTCCATAACCTTCATACTACAAGTGTGACCTTCACCTTTGAGGTAGGGATGTGGGTCTTGCACACGACACGTCGTCTTGATGTGCTAGACATGTGTGCCAAGTTATTTTAAAATCCTTCAATGCATGACAGAGTTACAGTCCGGACACGAATTTGTAAGTGGGGACGCATGGACGAACGGACAGACGGACGGACGGTGCGATTTTAATATGCCTCCCTTCGGGGGCATAAAAAGGGTTTAGCAAAATCATTTTGAGAAAAATTGTTATTAAACACCATATATCAATTGAAAATTTGCCTAACCTAAAACTATCAAGTTACTGCGAGACCATTATTAATCATGGGGCACAAAATGACATTCACTGACATCTATCAAAATAAAATTTTACATCATTGAACACTAACTAAATGGGCTACATATTTTCAATGTATGGGCAAAATGGAAGAAGCCCTAATATTAAGGGACAAAGCTAGATCGGGGAAGCTTTTGGGTAAAATGTTTATAGCACTTACAAATCATTAAATATCAAAACAGTTTGCATTTGAGACAGAACTTAATAAAATCGAACCTATGCAGCTCCGTGTAACTGGAACATTTTAAACTAAAACAGTACTAAACATGGTGCAATTCCTGCTTGTATTTATTTTTGTAGCACCCAGAGCAATAGTTATCAGTTCCTTTGCTGCCATAAAAGTCACAATCAGGATTACGGCATTTCATTCCAGAAATACCAGTATTTGTGAATAATTTCTGGGATGGATTGGAGGGCTTCACGGCAATTGGTGGACCTTTCACTGGTCCGTTACTTTGCTTCGAAACCCCGCCATAGTCTACATTGTCGTAATCGGGTGATGGTGTTCTCGGTCTAGGTTTTGGAGCTATTTTTTGTGGTTGTGAGTTAAGGTCCACAACCAGCTTTGGCTGAATCTTTCTATCTGTCTCTCTCGCTTCTCCATCATTCATGTCATAAAATTTCGATTTCCCGAATTTTGCTTCCTTTTCTAACGTACCACTTCTATGCCTATGTTCATATTCTTTTTCCTGATCTATGATGTGTTTTTTCTGATCAGTGTAACATTTTGAACACAGATAATGAGTGTCAGCAGAACCATAAAGTGAACATCCAGCTGTCACACAGAGTACTCTGTGCTGCTGTATTTTACCATTCCTACTGTCAATTCCTATATTGTCTTTACGAC
This sequence comes from Saxidomus purpurata, assembly GCA_022818135.1. Lineage (NCBI taxonomy): Eukaryota > Metazoa > Mollusca > Bivalvia > Venerida > Veneridae > Saxidomus > Saxidomus purpurata. Next base: position 39,121,041 of record JAFMSR010000018.1, read on the forward strand.
GAAGACGTGGTGACGCAGGCTCCAACTTGAACCTTTCTCCGGCGTCATACAGATAGTTGTCTACCATTTTCTGGTGAGTTTCACATTTTGTCATTGTGATCCTACAGCACCACACAGACTGCTGTTCAAGCTCACCCAAATTAGATATAGTCAAAGGTACTCTAGAGTTCTGTGACACTGAACTCTTCTTCTTATCCTCTTTATTACCTTTCCCAAGATTTTTCAACTTTTTCCCAACGCTTTTCCCAAAACTTCCAAACTGTTTGGTAACTGAGTGTAACTGTTGCGACATTTTGTCCTTCTTTTTCCCTTTTTCGATGAGACCATCATCAGACTCAAAAGAGCCTGTGGAATTTCTATCATCACTATTGTTGTCAAAGAATGCACTGCTAATCGCAAGTTTTTCTAAGTCCATGTAACGTTTCAGCAGGTTGATTTTGCTCTCGTAACTCATGGAGAACTCGACATTGTTCTTCTCCCAGTTAAAGCTGATACCAGGATCCATGGCAAAGTGAAGAGGTAGAATAGATAGTTCACTACTCACAATCGGAATTGCAACTAAAAACAAACGTAACAAATTTGAATAATTTTCAATGGTCTTCTTCTTAAAATGATGTCAAATGTTACTAGCAATGAATGACAATGTTGGTTAGGAGGTTTAAGAGGTTATTTATGGCAAGTTAACTTCATTTAATATTAAACATGAAAGAATTTTATTATTAAATGTGTAACTTTTCACAAAAACTAATTTCTACAAGCTGGATTCAAAACAAGAAGTTTCTGTTGATGACAATGTTAACTACTTCTTGATAAAACAACCCAAAGGTGGTGTATGGTGGTCAACTGAATATTTTGCTGTATTTTTATCTATATAACTGACCTGGCAAGGCATGTCTTTCCTCCTCTTTGCTGACCTCCATAGGCACAAGAGCGGAGAAGTGAGCGGCATCATAGGTCAGCAGTAGCGGAGATCTGTAACAATGTGAGGCTTCACATTCTACGGGCAGATATATACCGCCGAACGGTATCGGAGCCATGGCGTCTCCGTTTGCATCACGTAAGATTGTGTCTGCCACAACAATGATTGGACGTTGTATAACATGTGCAAGGACGAACACGTGAAATTCTTCTAAACTCTCGTAAACTACTGGAGAATCACTGTCTGTTTCCTTATCACTCTTACTGGAAGACCTGGTTTCAAAACACAGAAAAACATCTTACATATACACTGACATGTATAAAATAACAAACTTACAATTTATTCCCATGACTTACTACCTCTCACTTGTAGTGTATAACTAGTTATATTAATGTACAAGTCTACACTTCCCATTCATATAATTTATGTGTAACTGCTATTTTCAACACACATGTTTTTTTTCTGATATTAAAGTCACAGAACAATGACTATGTTATGATCATGAAGTGGTTTTTTGAAAAGAACATTCATCTCATGCTCATCCATTAAACAAAACGCCTTAAAAATCGAATAATGAAATCTGGTGATAAAAACTTAATAAAACTTGTCTTTTGTAGCCAGTGAAATGAGGCCAATTCAAGATGATGGCAGCTTAATACAAGTGTATCTAACATTAAGAACGTCAACTGGGATACATTTGTATGAGTTGCATAATAAAGGTGACCACTAACACATGTTTAACTGTACTTACTTTACATGAGCCTGAGTTTTAGCACTATCACAGCAGCTGTTTCTATGCATAGTTCCAGGTAAGGTTCTTGGAGTGGTTGAGGAAAGACGTAACACATTGTCCCACTCACTCTTCCACTCGTCTTCCGAAAATATCAGCCCTGCCTACAATATTACAAAGTTTTATACATCTTCCAAAAGTATCAGCCCTGCCTACAATATTACATAGTTTTATACATCTTCCGAAAATATCAGCCCTGCCTACCATATTACATAGTTTTATACATCTTCCGAAAATATCAGCCCTGCCTACAATACTACACAGTTTTATACATCTTCCGAAAATATCAGTCCTGCCTACGATACTACACAGTTTTATACATCTTCCGAAAATATCAGTCCTGCCTACGATACTACACAGTTTTATACATCTTCCGAAAATATCAGCCCTGCCTACGATATTACAGAGTTTTATACATCTTCCGAAAATATCAGCCCTGCCTACAATATTACACAGTTTTATACATCTTCCGAAAATATCAGCCCTGCCTACGATATTACACAGTTTTATACATCTTCCGAAAATATCAGCCGTGCCTACAATATTACACAGTTTTATACATCTTCCGAAAATATCAGCCGTGCCTACAATATTACAAAGTTTTATACATCTTCCGAAAATATCAGCCGTGCCTACGATATTACATAGTTTTATACATCCCTGAAAATATCAGCCCTGCCTACAATATTACATAGTTTTATACATCTTCCGAAAATATCAGCCCTGCCTACAATATTACACAGTTTTATACATCTCCAAAAATATCAGCCCTGCCTACGATATTACAGTTTTATACATATTCCGAAAATATCAGTCCTGCCTACGATACTACACAGTTTTATACATCTTCCGAAAATATCAGCCCTGCCTACAATATTACAAAGTTTTATACATCTTCTGAAAATATCAGCCCTGCCTACAATATTACAAAGTTTTATACATCTTCCGAAAATATCAGCCCTGCCTACAATATTACAAAGTTTTATACATCTTCTGAAAATATCAGCCCTGCCTACAATATTACAAAGTTTTATACATCTTCTGAAAATATCAGCCCTGCCTACAATATTACAAAGTTTTATACATCTTCTGAAAATATCAGCCCTGCCTACAATATTACAAAGTTTTATACATCTTCTGAAAATATCAGCCCTGCCTACAATATTACACAGTTTTATACATCTTCCGAAAATATCAGCCCTGCCTACAATATTACAAAGTTTTATACATCTTCTGAAAATATCAGCCCTGCCCACGATATTACAGAGTTTTATACATCTTCCGAAAATATCAGCCCTGCCTACCATATTACATAGTTTTATACATCTTCCGAAAATATCAGCCCTGCCTACAATATTACATAGTTTTATACATCTTCTGAAAATATCAGCCCTGCCTACAATATTACATAGTTTTATACATCTTCCGAAAATATCAGTCCTCCCTACGATATTACATAGTTTTATACATCTTCCGAAAATATCAGCCCTGCCTACGATATTACACAGTTTTATACATCTTCTGAAAATATCAGCCCTGCCTACAATATTACACAGTTTTATACATCTTCTGAAAATATCAGCCCTGCCTACAATATTACATAGTTTTATACATCTTCTGAAAATATCAGCCCTGCCTACAATATTACACAGTTTTATACATCTTCTGAAAATATCAGCCCTGCCTACAATATTACATAGTTTTATACATCTTCTGAAAATATCAGCCCTGCCTACAATATTACATAGTTTTATACATCTTCCGAAAATATCAGTCCTCCCTACGATATTACATAGTTTTATACATCTTCCGAAAATATCAGCCCGCCTACGATATTACACAGTTTTATACATCTTCTGAAAATATCAGCCCTGCCTACAATATTACACAGTTTTATACATCTTCTGAAAATATCAGCCCTGCCTACAATATTACATAGTTTTATACATCTTCTGAAAATATCAGCCCTGCCTACAATATTACACAGTTTTATACATCTTCTGAAAATATCAGCCCTGCCTACAATATTACACAGTTTTATACATCTTCTGAAAATATCAGCCCTGCCTACCATATTACACAGTTTTATACATCTTCTGAAAATATCAGCCCTGCCTACGATATTACACAGTTTTATACATCTTCTGAAAATATCAGCCCTGCCTACAATATTACACAGTTTTATACATCTTCTGAAAATATCAGCCCTGCCTACAATATTACACAGTTTTATACATCTTCTGAAAATATCAGCCCTGCCTACAATATTACATAGTTTTATACATCTTCCGAAAATATCAGCCCTGCCTACAATATTACAAAGTTAAATACATCAAACTGTCACATAGAACTTTGGAATTGATGAAATACATAATTACAAAAAAGATTTCCATAAAATTTTCATATGCACTTTCATACTTCAAAAAGATACATGTGTAGTAGAGCTTATCCACTGTCCATCACCTAAATTTGTATCAAAAAGTACCCATCTAATAAACAGAGTCTTGGATTTAAATCCTCTCCGCAGAATGTCTTATCACAAAGTCATTTACATTTTGGCTCAACATAAATAGTCTGCCTATGTAAAAGTAAAAACATCCTTAGAACATCCAGCAGTTATTTAAATGACAAAAGTTCTGAAGACAAATTCTGCAATACAGCCAGTGTGTGAAGTAGAGATGTAATACAGCATTTCTTTCTTGTTCACTGGCTAGCTTTTATATCTATTGTTTAAATCCTGCTTCGCACAAAGCAATTTATCACTATTTCATACATAACCTTAGATACATGACATACAATTTTAGTCATTATCATGCTGGAAGTAAATGATTGTTTTTTGTGACGAATGCAGATCCTGACCACCTGCACACCTGTGTGATCTGATTATGATCTGCACTCTTCTGAACAGGTAATGGTTCTGTCCGGTTTAAAAATGGTCAAAGACATTTGAGAAAATAAGCAGGTTACTGGTTAATGCACAGTCAGATGTGTCCAGTAATTTACCTGTTTGTTAGCTTGTGTTTGCTGAAGTCTCCATCTTCTATAGAGAGCTTGCCTATAATACTTCTTGGTAAGAGTGTCATACAGGGCACGCCTCAGTAACAACTGTCTGTCATGTATACCCCACATAGCTACAAAGTACATAACATGTGAGCATATAATACTGGTCAGACATGTAGGAATTTCAATATATACAATCAAATGAAGACAAACAAGGTCTTGAAATAAATGTATGTTTCACCTAAACTGTGTGAATAAAATCAAGGTTTCACAGCTGTTTAAGGTTTATTTAACTGTTCTTTATTGACCCTTACCTAGTGATGCAGCATGCAATAAGCAGTTGCCATCTCCTGTGGTTGCCATTGGCAACAGTCTTTGACAAATTCCAAGCTCTGCCCACCAATTCAGCCGTCCTGGAGTACACAAAAATACCAGGTAGTAATACATATATATCAAATGCTTACTCAGTGCATGTTTCACTAGTTTCATTAAACAATTAATGTGTTTACATTCTTAACTTTCTATTCCCTTGGCATTTAAATTTCAACGTAAACAAACATTTTAATTTTAATTATTTTCTCCGAAAGAAGAAAAATACAAGAGTCAGTCAGTATAATTTAAAGCACATCTGTCTTCTTTAACAGACCAGTGACGTCATATTCTCAAACAGCAAGACATTTTCTATCAGACATGAGGAATTCAACAAAGCATTACTGTGACCTATGGATTAGACTGAAAGATTTCCATATGAAATGATAAAAATAATGAATTCTGTACATGTAAGTTTCAATTCACCTAAATTTACAATTTTACAAGGATTTCTATCTTTATGCAATGTGGGTGACTTAACCCTTACTCTGCTGGCAGCCTTTTTGATCAGTGCAGATCATGATCATGATACACATTATGCATGTCTGATCATGATCTCTCCAGGACCCCGTTGTTCGAAACTTTAACCAGCCTTTAAACCAACAGTTGGTTAAATTTGAGGGTCATATTTCTGCAGTTATAACGACTTACTAAAACAAATGTATGCATTCATGAGAATAAGGGCTAAAAACTCTTCAAAGCAAAACTAATATATTCCACTAGTGTTCTCCACTAAGAATAATCTTTTCAATCAAAAGTTAATTTACTGTAAGCTTAACAGTCTGTTAAAGTTTCCAACAACTAGCTCTGACAGTTGTTCAGTCAATTCATTTTCAGTGAGCACTCCCTTTGAAAAACAAATGGTACAGTCTGAATAGAAAATGAACAAGCTGGTAAGAACAAATTTAACAGGATAAAAGTCAAAGGTTATCTAAAATTTGGCACTTCATTAGTCAGATAATAAAATCTGCCTCTTGTTTTCTCAGCTTCTTGATAAAAAAGAAACCAAAACCACTCCTGCCAAGTCCAAGTACATGTGCACTTACCTGCCTGCTCTAACGAGACTAAAGTAGACATTTCAATTAAATCTCTTTCCAGAAATTCTTTGAAATCGTCTGAATATCCCGTAATGTCTGGTAGAACAAATGTCTGCACATACATGTTGTCATGGCAATCCTCTGTGATGTCATGAAGCACATTTTTCCGTTCTTCATCCACTAAGAAAGCATTCTGGGAAATCTTTGAAATCCCACGTTTCAGTATTTTTGGTGCTGGAAAGATTAATAACATTCTCTTAAGTTTACAAACAAAACATACTCATACAGTAGAATTATAATCTCCCCTCTCCTCTCTTCAGTAACTAATTCTTCAGTAAGCGTCGTCCATACCAACAAACTATTTAATTTGAAAGACGGATCTCACCATACTGGAAATTTAGTAAAATATTAATTTACAGACTTGAAGATACAATATCAAAGATAAAGATAAAAGTCAACACATATCTTAAAATACAAAATGATGAATGGCAAGCAATGTTTTCTGAAATCTCTAGTGACCATTGTTAAATAATTTACTAATGTATATAGAAACTTAAAAAGACCTGGGTGGTCATTTTGCTGTTTTGCTGAGAACAGTCAAAAGTTTAAATCTCTTCAGTCTTGCAATAGTAGCACTTCATTCCTGCCAATGTCTTAATTAAATTACATGTTTCAGCCAATTATTGGATACAACATAAACAAGAGGGCCATGATCGCCCTATATCGCTAACCTGACTACCTTGGCTATGATAAAAGGGGTCATGATTCTAAAATAATTCGTAGAGGTCCACAACACAATGCTAAGTAACATTCCAAATATCTATTCTCTGCCTGTCGGCCTTATTGTTGCTCAAAGTTTTCCCTGTATAAACCTATATGAAAACAAGTGACCTCCCCCACTCCCGGGGAGGGTTAATATTGACCAGGGGGTCATGATTTGAACAATCTCTGTAGAGGTCCACTAGGCATTTCTACATGCCAAATATCTAAGCTCTAGACCTTGTGGTTCCAGAGAAGATTTTTAAAGTTTTTCCTATATAAGCCTAAGTAAAACCAAGTAACCCCCGGGCAGGGTCAATTTTGACCCAGGGATCATAATTTGAACACTCTTGGTAGAGATCCACTAGCCAATGCCACATGCTAAATATCTAAGCTCTAGGCCTTGTGGTTTCAGAGAAGAAGATTTTTTAAGTTTATACTATATTAGCCTACGTAAAACCAAGTGACCCCCCGGCGGGGTCAATTTTGACCCGGGGGTCATAATTTGAACAGTTTTGGTATAGGTCCACTAGACAATGCCACATGCTAAATATATAAGCTCTAGGCCTTGTGGTTTGAGAGAAGAAGATTTTTTAAGTTTTTCCTATTTGTTGCCATAGCAACCAGAATTCTGCATGGAATGGAATTCTTTGAACAACTTTGATAAAGCTTCATGCAAGGAACATTCCTGCAAAGTCTCATCAACGTTGGCCCAGTGGTTTCAGAGGAGATGTCATTTGAAGGAAATGGTGGATGGACGGACGACATACGACGGACCCCGGACGGTGAGTGATCCTAATAGCTCACTCTGGCACTTTGTGCCAGGTGAACTAAAAAGTCATGAAAAATTACACCTATCAGCGGCTTAGAATTGGGCCTTTAATGACCAAAAGAGTAGAAGAAAACATGAAAAACTCACAAACACTTCCTGCAATCACAGTTTTAGGTTCAGGGGGAGACAATTTCACATCTTCACCTCTTGTAATTTGTGGCTGTAGTGGATTATTCCCCATGTTAACCTTTGGTTCTGGAGCCACAAACCCACCTAGAATATTACAACACAAAAATTAAAAAGAACAACGAACTGATTCCGATCAAAAGTCATCCATATAATTTAATCATTCAGTGAACCGTGTTAATGTTAAGTGAACCATGAATTTCTTCAATGATGCGATATCACACAAAGGATTGTATAAAATGTGAAACAGCTATCTGAAACAAGAGCTGTCCGTAAGACAGTATGCTCGACTACTAGCCAATAAAACAAAACTTTTACCAGAAAATAGCAAAACAAAATTCTGTTGATGTTTTAAGTATAAACAAGAAAACTGTATTCATCAAAAAAGTCAAAAGTTATCGATGGTATCTAAATTGTTTGATACCCCTGAACACTATTTCTAAGTTTCAAATAACACCCATAAGTGGTTACAGAAGTATGTGCATGGTAGTACCTTGAAGGCAAAACTTCTCAGTTCAATAAGGGCCGTAATTTGTTATAAACTCAGTCAAGAGTAATCTTACTTGATTGATGGTGACCCCTGAACATTTTAAAAATGTTTCCAATCAATTTCTGCAATGGTAACTTAGATATACATGTATGCCTAATAACAGCTTGCACATAAATATTTTTTCCAAATTCAGCTTGCATGCGAAACTTTATTCAAACTTTTTAAGTTCAACAAGGGACATAATTTGAATCAAATTCATACAAGAGATATCTAAATTAACAGTCTGATACCCCTAAAGATTTCAATGAAGTTTCAAATCAATATCACAAGTTACAACTGCGATATGTCTATGATAGTACCTTACATTAAAAACTTAACCACATTTTCTAAGTCAAACAAGGGACATAATTTAAATCCAATTCATACAAGACTTATCTAACTTTACAGTCTGACACCCCTTAAGACTTTAATGAAATTTCAAATCAATATTATAAGTGGTTAGTGAGATATGTCCATGATAGTACCTTGTATGCAACTTTACCCAAAGCTGCAATGCCGACACAAAAAGAGACTGTAATAACTCTCCTTATTCTTTGAATAGTTGAGCTTAAAAAAACAGTTAAAATAACTCATTATTTTAAATCCTTACCATGCTAGCAGTTATTGCTTTTGTCCTTGTGAGTGGTGCAGATAAGATAATGATCATCAGGCACAATCCATGCACTCTAAATCATGATCTACACTGTTTATTATTCAGACATTTAATGTTCGTCAGACCCCACCCCCCCCCTTGATAAATGAATGGTACTGTCCCAAATAATCACCAAGACAGAAAAGTCTTTAGTTTTTTTTAGAAATGAAGCTTTGTGAAGGTCAAAATATTTACTTTTAATGTACGCAGTGTTGTCTCCCCTGACTTGGTGTGGTTGTGCAGTGTTGTCTCCCCTCACTTGGTGTGGTTGTGTCCCCTGTATGTCACCTGGTCGAGGTACAGGGTATGTCTGTGATTTCGGCAGACTATTGTAGGTATTGTTAGGGACCGACTGGCTCACCCTGGATGGTGTAGACTGAGGTGGTGGGGTAATTCTTCCACTCTTCATAACAGGCTGTCTGGTTTCTATCTGTTTATTAACATTCAAATAATTTTATGATGTCAGGTGGTGTTTTTGCTTGCTTGTATAAATAAACATCAATTTTGAACTTTTACATTTTTAAACAAGTGGAAGATTTAAAGCTTGCGGCAGCGAATAAGTGTAAACAAACATGTGAATGAAAAGCATTACAAAATGTTGAGTTTTATTATGAAATGACTAAGTCAAATGATACATGGTCACAGATGAGTCATACATTTTTTATGCAAAGGAAAAGCCTTGTGACCTGCAATTACACATATATACAATAACAAATATAATCACAGAATGACACAAAATTTACATGTCCCAGGGATGATTTTCTTTTTGTCCAACAGATCTTCAAGACCTCTGAAATTGACTACTTGGATGTTACAGAAACAGACAAAATACTCTGGACATTCCTTGAAGCACTGACAACTAACATAAATATGCACATAAAAAATGTTTACAGTAACAAAGATGAGAGTAGAAATTACAAAAGTACAATGGTGTGCAGGTCCTTCAATGCCTGAAAACATCATAATCATGAAGTTCATTTCAAGATACATGTAGTGTCATTCTGTAAAAGAATGCTTTACTATCATCAAATTTTCCTTTTTTGAGATGTTGTTAATATTTCTGTAATCCGTTCTCTCCCAGATTGCCTGTAAGAGAGATCGTGTTTGCAAACAAAACCCTGTATTGCACAATATTTTCTTCTGAAACAAAAGATCAGGGGGGGGGGGGGGGGGGTGTTTTTTTTTTTTTTTTTTTTGGGGTTTTTTTTTTTCCTTATTTTTTAAAACAAAAGACATTTTAAAACGTTTTATATCACTGGAAAGCTAATAAAATGCTCACCTTATTCATTATTTTCAATTTTTGTTTAGATTCAAAATGAAAAATTCGCAAGCGCATATAAATGTTAGCATTTTGTAAATGGTTATAGCAGCAACAAGCTGTTTTGTAAAATCAAGTGTCATTCAGAACGGTATTTTTTTTCAAAAGAAATATTTTAATGTGAAAATTTGAGTATCAAAAGGGTAAATAGCAAAAAAGTTTATTAAGTTTTTAAAATTCAAAAATTCCTTTCCATTACACAAACATTGTAAACACAACTGTTATTGCCCACCAGCAATCTTATCAAAATTGCCGTGCGATGTCACGGCGATCTCCTATTAGTATCTGCTTGTGTCAAACAAACCTCTTTCTCACAACAACAATTACCATTCCTAGGAATCATCAAACAGATTTGTAAACCACTTGAGAAAATTTTACAATGAACATGTTCAACAAGTTCTTTAACAGTATGTTATCTTTTAATTTCCTTGACAATCAAAACTTAAAAGTACAGTCTTAAGCCTCCATACAGGGGAACCAGACGGTGTGGTCTCTAAGCCAGGTGGTCTCTTAACTTGGGATAAATTGTTACAAGGGAGGAAGATAAAGTGGTTGCATATGTCAGGTTGTTGCTCAACTCAGGTGGTCGCAAGGGAAGGGTTTACTGTATTATAAGGAAACAAGCAAAAATTGTAGTGTACTAGGACTTTAGCTATTGTTTAAATAGATACTGGCAACATATAAGTGGTTTTCTGTCCCATGAGATTTTAGTCACTTTTAATATAATAAAAGCAAAAATGTTTTTATAATTACCTGAATAGGGATAATTCTTTCTCTTTCTACAGGAAACTTTGGAACGGGCTTTGGGGACTGAAATGCTGGATGCACACTGCCTCCTACTGCCGGCCCCATTCCAGTCAACACAGAACCAAACACATCAGGCTGCTGAAAGTTGGTGACTGGTCTAACATACACGCCACCCTGGAGCTGTACCGGACGTGGATGAGTCTGGACCGTGGGATGGGCATACCGTGGCTGGCCGACAGGTTTCTGGAAACCACTCTGCGCCATTTGATTGCTTTTGTACGATCGGTATGCTGCGTCTACATTCCAGCGAGATTCTGAAGAAGAATGATTCGATTAGAAGCTTGGGATTTCTTAACATACTGTTTTAAAATCCTTACAAATAGTTCTGACACATTTTATTAGTTGTATAATAATGACTGCATGATAACAGTACATACATGAAGACTGTATAACAGCAAATTTGCAACAGATGTTTCTTCTAAATCTATTTTCCCCTATCACTTTAGTCATTAGCAGCTATAATTGAACTTATTTAGAACTTGTTTAGTAATATAGACTTATTAACATACCAATTTCCTAGTATTAAATGAAATGTAGCAAAATGTCTACTTTTTTGTCTACAATGTTTTGCTTTAAGACTTTCTTACATAAAGTATTTTTATTTTCATAAAGCACGATTTCATGTTTGCTTAGCTTTAAGCTCTTCTGACCAATTTTATGAAAACAGAACAGAAAATGTCACATGGACAGTAAACAAGCTGACAGCTAAACTTTCTTCTCCTTCTGTATATGTGTTGCAAGTCTACGTAAAGTAAATGACTCATCATCTACTAGTGTGGCAAAGAACTTGAAAGAAGGTAATCAATCAGTAAAACTTACAGTTCTTCGGTTTTAGAAAAAAAAAAATTCTTCAATTTTTTTTATATAAACATAATGCAAAACAAGTGACCACATTATAGGGCCAAATTTTATCCCCAAGCATAAGCTGAACATTTAGATTAAGGACCACAAGGCAATTCTTACATCACTTGGATAACATCTTATTTGTAAGAAAACATCACGTCAATAACATATCTCGAACAATCTTGGTAGACAACAAATCATTCAAATTATTTCCAAATTTGTTCTGTAATTTGAGTAAGAATCTTATAGTTTCCCCTATAGGTATATTGTTCTTGGTGGTTAGTCTGGAAGAATATAATCAGATTCATACAGCAAGATGAAGACACCATACAAAAATGTACAGACATCTAAAAATCAGAAAAGCTTAACATGACCTTTATATGCTCTAGTGAGCCAACAAAACAAAATACATGTCATTATTCATCATGTTCATTAACCTGAAATAAACAATTTATATGTTTGCCATAATTATATCTCAAAGGACATTTAACTCAAATTCCATTATTTTGTGGGTTTACAAATGAACAGTGTTTTAAGCACTCAAAGAAAAAAAATGATTACCTTTCTATTATTCATAACCATCTAGTAATAAAACTGTTTAGTAACATTGTTATGTTGTTAAATTATTCTACTCCAAAGAACAAAACACTTTTATACAAGTAAGCTTCAGTAAATGCAATGTTCCTTTCCAACTGTTACAGGTAAATAAGAGAGATGAGTAATGTTTGTGTGTACCTCTGTACACTTGGCCAGCTGACACATGACAAACAACATTCAATTAGTACTGTATGGTACACGCCCACTGTATTTACATGCTACAGGTAAACATACTGATCATTGAAGCTGAAATAATGTACATGTATAATTGACCTAAAAAAAAGTAAGTAATTTTCTGCAGCAAATCCGCATTCATGCATACGCAAACTTTCAAAATATGCAAGAAATATGGTATAAAAGATCTAACTACAATGAAATATCAAAACAGTATCTAACCCTTGCAGAGGTAAGTGAGTCTGCCCTAGCAACCATCACACTGTACATCCATGCAGTTTGATCATGATCTGCACTGTTACCAATTCATTAAAAACAAAAATAGAGCATAGCCAGTAAAGCTTGACCAGTCCATTTTACAAAACTAGCTCAGGGTGGATTAAAATGCTTTTCTTTTACTAAATTTAGACGGGGGGGGGGGGGGGGGGGGGGGGGGGGGGCAGACGGGGGGGGGGGAGATTCCTTTTTTACAAAAGAAATTTAAATGTGGCTTAAGAAAGAACGGGGGGGGGGGGGGGGGGGGGGGGGGGGGGGGGGGGGGGGGGGGGGGGGGGGGGGGGGGGGGGGGGGGGGGGGGGGGGGGGGGGGGGGGGGGGGGGGGGGGGGGGGCGGGGGGGGGGGGGGGGGGGGGGGGGGGGGGGGGGGGGGGGGGGGGGGGGGGGGGGGGGGGGGGGGGGGGGGGGGGGGGGGGGGGGGGGGGGGGGGGGGGGGGGGGGGGGGGGGGGGGGGGGGGGGGGGGGGAGGAAGAAAAAAAAGAAAGAGAGAGAAAAAAAAAAAAAAGGAGTAAAGGGGGGGAAATGGGGGGGGGGGGGGGGGGGGGGGGGGGGGGGGGGGGGGGGGGGGGGGGGGGGGGGGGGGGGGGGGGGGGGGGGGGGGGGGGGGGGGGGGGGGGGGGGGGGGGGGGGGGGGGGGGGGGCGTTACAAAACTAGCTCAGGGTAAAGGATTAAAATGCTTTTCTAATTACTATAAGGGTAGGCATCTTCAAGGACAAAGGGGGGGTTACAATTTCAGACCAGACATTGGGGCTGTAGATTCCTTGTTTACAAATGAACTTTAAATGTGGCTTCAGTTAGCTTGTGGTAATAAACTGAACTACGAAAATGGGAGTCTTCTTAATTAAAAAGCTTTCTTAATTAAAAAGCTTCAAGGATGCAGATCTAATTATAATAAAATATCTTGTTTCCGTACATTATTTTAATATGTTTTTCCTTTGAACATGCAACACAGGATAGGTTCTGAAATTAATGAAATGTGCAACTTTATCTTTCTTAATGAAACAAAAATTCAAAAGTTGGCAAAATGCAGTTTATCTAACAGAAAGTAGTGATGGCGCTCATTTTTTGACAACTTTCTATAACATTTTGATTATTAATTCGCATTCAAAACATTTGAATATTCCATAGTATTAAATTATGCAAATTTGTGCATGAATTACCATTGATTCTTTAAAGTAAACAAGAGAGTAGACAGGCTTATATGCTGCTAACCTGAGTCAACAGAAAATACAGATCTACAACAGTGTAATCTGGTATGTCTACATTGAATAGACATGAAATGCATATTTGGTGGGGGGGGGGGGGGAGTTTGGGGGGTTTATGGTCAGTTAGGCAATGATCAGCTAAAGTTGGCAAGTTTGGAGAAAAAGTCTCCATGAATTTTTTTTTGGGGGGGGGGGGGGGGGGGGGGGGTTTTTTTGTTTTTTTTGGTGGGGGGGGGGGGGGGGGGGGTTGGTGGGGGGTTTTTTTTTTTTTTTTTTTTTTTTTTTTTTTTTTTTTTTTTTTTTTTTTTTTTTTTTTTTTTTTTTTTTTTTTTTTTTAAATAATATAAAAAAAAAAAAAAAAGGTTTTTGTTGGGACCCCCCTTTTTTTTTTTTTTTTTTTAAATAAAACAAAACTTTGACAGTTAAGTAGTCAAACTTCTCCCTGTATTTCAGGCAACAAGTGGACAAGAAGAAAGTTTAAGTAAGTTTCGAAAAAAAAAAAAAAGGTGGGTGGAAACAAGATTCAACTCAAGATACTGGACGGTAGCAAAAGGGATGGACGAGGGGGGGGGGGGGGGGGGGAAAACAACCAAATTTTGAGTCATTTTGGGCTGCCATTGAAAAAAAAAAACAAGAGGGGGGGACTTTTTTTTGTTTAAAGGGGGGGGGATGGTGTAAAAAAGCATTCAAAGATTCAAAGCAATATCCAAAGGGTTAAGGCAATAAGTGGATTTTACTCATCAAGATTTTCTAAAGGGGATCACCTGAGGAGTTATGTACTTTGTCATTAGGCGGGTACTGGTAGTTCAAAGCAATTCAATTATAAAGTGAGGTCGAAAAACTTAACCAACTTAATACATTTTCTAGAAAAAGGGCCATAATTCTGTAATATGCAATGCTGAATAGTTCAACATACAGTCAAACCTGTGAAGGGGGGGGGGGGGGGGGGGGGGGGGGGGGGGGGGGGGGGGGGGGGGGGGGGGGGCCGGGGGGGGGGGGGGGGGGGGGGGCTCCCCTTTTCATAGAAAAGCACTAAAAACCACTGTTTGGAAGCTACAAATATGGTCTTTATTTGCAGGTGGTCTTTAGTCAGGTGGTTCTACTACAGATAAATAGTACACTGTGATCTTCATGCTGATCTTTATTCTGAGGTGGTCTTTATTCTGAGGTGGTCTTTAACACAGGTTTGACTGTATTCAACAACAAATGAAAGTCATTGATTTGATAATCTGAGACAAGTGTCAATTTAATACAAGTTCTCAAATATCTTAACCTGTCAATGATGATAAAGATTTACTTAAATTACAGTCTCATCTAACTCTATGTATACATGTAAGCTTCCAGCTGTTTCCTTTAACTTATTATAATATTACAACAGATCAAAGAGGTGTGATTGAACATCTATGAATGAGATGTGAATGGTTGTTGCTACCTGTATTTCAGTAATTAGATCTTGATCTTATAAATTTTCAATAATATTTTCTTTCAGAAATGTTTCTCGAGTTCAATTTAATATTGTTGAATGTTTTCTCCTTGCCAATTTATCTGTTTTAATTTATCCATCAAAACACCTAACCTGAATCAATATCCCCAACAAGTTTGGAAAACTTTATTTATCCCAAACAAGTTTGGAAAACTTTATATAAATTCAACTTCTAATCGCAGTTGACATTTGACCTATTGACTCAAAATCAATAGGGGTCATTAACCTTTCATAAGCAACAGTCCCAGCAAGTTTGAAGACAATAGGTCAGTAGGTCATAGCATTGTTGAGTACTTATGCAGAAATGGTTTTTCAAATGCAACCTCACTGTGACATTGACCCAAAATTCAACAGTGATCATCTAGTATGTTCTCAGAAAGTCCTAGACTGTAGGTCAAAGCACTGTATAGTTACTGAGCAGGAACTATTTTTTACTGTGACCTTGACCTTTGACCCACTGACCTCAAAATCTATTGTCTGTAACCAAAGTGCCTTCATAGTTTGAGACATATGGGTCAAAGCCGTCTCCATTTATTGAGCGAAAACCAAAGTTCTACTCACTGAGCAACCAATATACCCTCCACTTCTTCAAAGGGTAAATTATAAAACAAGGCCTTCAACTAAATGACTGGGTATACTAGAAAAATTATTGCATTTGTTCATTGCTCCAAGCTTGAAGGAAACCTGTCAAAAAATTTAGACAATTTTCTCAAGCTATCTGAAACCTTATCAAAGGTCTCACAATTAACAGCCTGTCTCTTTCATTGTTAATTGCTGTTTCAAGCAAAGTGATGTATGCACATCTGCAGTGTTAGCTCTGGCAGTAGCCAATGATGAAATTAGCTACAACAAGTACAATTGGCACAAAAACACTGAATTGGCTACACTCTAACAGTACTAAATGTCTTTTCAGTGCTATCTAAACAGTGTAATATAAAAACAAGAGTCCCAGAAGGGCCAATATCGCTCTACTGTTTTGAGAAAGTTTTGTGAAAATCTATTGGAAAATGTGACCTACTATAAAAATTCGACCTATTACCTGTTATCAGCACAGGCTGTCCCAGTCTCTGTACAGATCATCGACAGCTTGCTGGCAACCTTACTGAGCAAGTTTTGTAAAAATCCATTGGAAAATGTGACATGCAGTTTTTTAACAGTGCCAGTAGAGCTAACAAGAGCTGTCTCATGACAGCACGCTCGACTATTCGAAAGCTTGTTGGTAAAATGTTTTTTTTGTCTAAGAACAGGTGTTTTGTGTAATTGTCTATAAGAATTAAGGTCAAAGATATGAAACTTGTTCAAAGACCAATGTAAATGTACATTACATGCAAAGCCTTACTCTGGATTCTGTAAGCCAACTGGGGGGGAGAAGGGGGGGGGGGATAATTTCAAAGAAATACATGACCTTGTATATTTGATCATGAATAACTTTGTAACGTTTCAAAACTGATATGTTTAAAATTAAAAAAGCATGACCGCTGCATGCTGCATAATTATTCTATGACATTTCAAAAGTAAGCCATTTCGAGTATTTCTAATAATAGTCTGGTAAAAACTGTGACAAAATTCTAAAAAAAACATTGGTGAAGATGTTGATAGTAAACATTCATTTTAAGTTTCAAGTCAATATGTTTGATAGTATTCAAGATATTTGACTTCATAAAAATCTTTAACTAAAATTCTAAGTTAAAAAGGGGCATAAATCTAACAAAAATCAAAACAGATGGGGATTGTTTCTTCAGGTGAAGATGTTGATGGTGGACACAATTTGAGTTTCAAGTCAATACCTTTGAAAGTATTCAAAATATTTGCCTTTATAAAATCTTTTACCAAAAATTCTAAGTTAAAAAGGGGCATAAATCTGTCAAAAATCAAAACAGAGTTATCCAGGTATGATGGGAGAAAAAATTTTTTTTTTTAATTTATATTTTTTTTTTTTTTTTTTATTTTTTTTTTTTTTTAAAAAAATAAAAAAAAATTTTTTAAAAAAGGGGGATAATTTTTTAAAAAATAAAACAGAGTTATGGGGATTGTTTCCTCATGTGTAAATGTTGATGGTAATCATATGGGGGGGGGGGGCAGTTTGAGTTTCAAGTCAATACCTTTGATAGTATTCAAAATATTTGCCTTTATAAAATCTTTAAAAGGGGCTACTCAAAAAGGATTTTCTTTTAAGTTAAAAAGGGGCATAAATCTGTAAAATATCAAAACAGAGTTACAGGGGATTGTTTCCTCATGTGTAAATGTTGATGGTAAACAGCCCAACCCTTACAAATTTAAAATACAATAAGGGGGGGGGATCTCCAAAAAAAAAAAAAAAATGTGGGGGGTTTTTTTTTCTGGTGAACATGTTGATGGTAGACACATACTTTGAGTTTCAAGTCAATACCTTTGATAGTATTCAAAATATTTGACTTTATGAAAAAAATTAACCAAAATCTAAGTTAAAAAGGGGCATAAATCTGTCAAAAATCAAAACAGAGTTATGGGGATTGTTTCCTCATGTGTAGATGTTGATGGTAAACATATAGTTTGAGTTTCAAGTCAATACCTTTGATAGTATTCAAGATATTTGACTTTATGAAAAACATTAACCAATGCAGATGCCGACGCTGGGGCATGCGCAATAGCCTCCTTATTCTTCGAATAGTCAAGCTAAAAATGACTCAAAGAAAACCTGGGCCAGTGCTAACCCTGTATCTGTAACTAAAATGTTACTGCTGTCTGAATTGTTTCCCTGTTTTAAGGATACAATTAAATTTGTATACAAAAATTGATTAAAGGCTTAAGCAAACTTGAATCTTATCATTTTACATTTTTTTGCACATTTATGTCCATTGATTTCAAGATTATAACACCATTTTGTACAGGTATTGGCAAAAGCATTCAGTCAATTTTAACAGTTCTGAGAAAATATGTGGACTTGTTAATTAAATCTTTCTCTAAAATTGTGTAAAATCTGCTGGAAGTCTTAAAACTGTATTTCTGATAATAACAACAACAGCATGCTGGACTATTTGAATCACTTGGATAGTACATTTTAAACCTTTTTATCAGAAAGGCTTAAAATTGTTAAAATCAAAGTCATAATTTATAACTCTATCATCATTTCTTGATATATAGTCTGACATCCGTCCACACTTTCTTTTAGTTTCAAATGAATTCAACAGGTGTTTACTGAAATATTTATAAAATATGCATGCATGCATGAAAAAATTTAACAAAATTTTCAAAGTTGAAAAATTTCATTGCATTAATCTCAGTCAAGAGCTACAATGTATGTTTATAATACTTGAATGTTTGACAGCCCTGAATGCTTCACACTGAAGTTTCAAAACAATCCAATCATATATTACTGAGATATGAGGCTGAAAGTAGCTTGCATGCAAATATTTTACCAAAATTTCAAAGTTCAACAAGGGCCATAATCTGCATTAAATACAGTCAAGAGTTATCTTACTTGTTTGTTTGATACTCCTGAACAGTTAAGTAGAGTTTTAAAGCAATCACATCAATAGTTACCAAGATATGTCCATGATAGTAGCTTGCATGCAAAACTATAACCAAATATGCAATGTTGTCACAAGGCCTGACCCTATTCTCCCAATAGTTGAGCTACAGTAAAATGAGTTGGCAGCGCTCATATACAAACCATTATGGTACAAAGTTTTGAATTTGATGAAAGATTCTGAAGTCAAATATTATTCTTAATAACTTAAATGAAGACTGGATACAAAATTTGGTCTCTTGAGTGTTCACAAGGTACACTTTATGCAGACAGGACACTGACATATAGTGATCACAATAGCTCCATTGAGCACTTGGGTGCTCAGGTAAGCTGAAAAGTCCTTATGTTTACGGTAGAAAGATTTACATACTTTCCAAATACTCCTTTGCCTTGCTTTGTCCGAGACCAGTATAGCTAATGAGCTTCTCAACAGCCTCCAACTTCTGTGTCTGATCCATCTTTCATTTACAATTCATCTCAAACCTGGATACAACAAAAGCACTATTAGCTTTCTCAGATCTCCTGACTAAGTTTCAAGCAAGGGAAATCACTAGAGCATAAGCAAAGTTTTGCTATAATTTGATTTAAACTATGTATTGTATGTTGCTATAATTTTTGACAAGCATTTCCTTAAAAATTGTATGCATCCAGTAGAGGTTATTGGATAATCTTGTTATGTCAGAAAATGAAAGATTATCTTATCTTATCTTAGGGGGGGGGGAAATTTTTTTCGGGGGGGGGACATATTATAAGAAAAAGAGGAGGGGGGGGATACGATACGGTTGTAAGCATAATCTCTGTTCCGGGTTCCCGCTGGGAGTGGGGGGTGGCAAGGGGGCCAAAAGGAAAAAAAAATAAATTCTGGCGCTAAATTCTTTCAGTTAGTGTCAGAAGGCAATGAAAGATTATCTTATCTTAGCTTACGGAAGAAGGCGGAACTAATTAGACGCTATCTGATAACGGGGGGGGGGGGGGGGCCCGGGGGGGGATCAAGGGTGTTAATTGATAAACAATCATAAAACGAATATGATAGACCTCGGCGAATTTATAATACGTGTTTGAACACGGATTTAATTAGCGTGCTTGGTTGACACGACGCTGTGTATTGTTACTTTGTAATTCACAGATTGCGCTTGGTATCATAACACAATCATGTATACCCGTTAATCCGATAATCACGTGTCATAACAGACTTATAATCGGCATTGTTTTTTGGGTCGGTAATTAAATTATTGACTTACATGGTGCAACTCAAGGTGCAAATTGTCCTTGACGTAAATTTTTCTCTACATGAATATATCTTTGGCAATATTCAGCGCCTTCAAAACCTTCAGTATTCGAATACTTATCAATACTTATTTTAAACCATTGAACATACTTTTGGACACATTTTGTTTAATTTAAAACTGTTTAAATCGCTAAAATGAAGAAACATTAAGTACGAAAATAAGTTCACGGACATGCAGAGGTCGCGAAAATATGTGTCAAACGAGGAATGCTAACTGTTACTTTCATTTTTGGGTTCATGTTGCTGCAAAACACGAACAGAAAATTATGATATGCAATCCTAGAGTACCATAACCATTGAAGCCTCATCCTGGCTCCAGAAAATAAAATTTGACCCTTGAAAATTTACAAAAATGTTTGAAATAAATTTCGCATCATTTAGATCTATATACAGTGTTTGCTATCATGCAATCAAATCTTAACTACAAGTGGTATGACCCTCTCTCCTCCAGTGTGTTCTGTAGCCTTTGAAGACTAGTGGCTCCAACTTTGGAGCCATTGGCGCAAACTTTTTCTGATTGGCGAATTTGTTGGCGCAAACTAAAATTGACCCAGAGGGAACCCTGTGTTCCCAGAAGTTGAATGGATATAAAGTATAAATTAACAAATGGACGCAATTATTTAT
This sequence comes from Saxidomus purpurata, assembly GCA_022818135.1. NCBI lineage: Eukaryota > Metazoa > Mollusca > Bivalvia > Venerida > Veneridae > Saxidomus > Saxidomus purpurata. The sequence continues at coordinate 39,142,177 of JAFMSR010000018.1, forward strand.
AAAGATAAAAGTACTTGTCTGCAATTTGCATACGGTTTTCATACTATATTTTCATTCCCCGGAAGCCAATATATTGCCAAACTGGCGGCTAAAACATTTCTAAAAAATATTGCCAAACTGGCGGCCAAAACATTTCTAACGCATTTTTCAATTCAACACGAGTGGGCAGACAGTTTTCGTAATCTTGCCGAACTATATTTAAAACATGTGCACAGTACCGAACCAATTAATTTTGGTAACGGCAAGCCATGAACTGCGCAAGTTAAAGAAACCGCAGTGCACAGTGTACCACGATGAATCGTTACACCTCTAGCATCCTGTGAAATTGATGTCTGAAGTTGTTCCTCAGTTTTGAGGAAATGCTTGTCAAAAATTAAGATCAACTTCTATGAAGGTAAGTCTCACTTAATTGTTCAATTTATCACAGACCTATGTATACAAGTGAATTCATTACTCATTTATTTTTTGTTTTTTTCACTGAATTTTATTTGTAAAGAAGTTTGCTAAATTTTCTTTAAAATTAACAAGAATAGTTTCTGGATGGACTTCAAATCTCTGTGCTTTTAACACGTCTCTGTGCAAGTGTAAATAAAGCTACATAAAACTTGAATTGCAAGTTTGTTTTCATCTGCCAATCAATGTCTGAGAAATACAGTGGTTTCGTCAAACTGACAAATCATCAAACTTAATTTGTATAGTAGGTGCGAAACGGGTTCATCAAGAATTCAAACATAGTATATCATATTGTATATACTATATAATATAACAATAGAATTTCACACATAGTAAAAGGTTATACAGATCTCAAATAATTACTCAAAGTACAAACAGAATTTTGTGAATTTAATATGGTGAAAGATGCGAATATCTACAAGTAATTACTTTAAAAAATAACATACAACTGTAATTTGCTTGTTTGACAATAAAAAATTAATTTCATACAATAAAATCAGTTTTACGAAACACTGAACACAAAGATAAGTTAGATGAAACAATATTTTGACAAAATGACTACCATCCCTTTCAGACATACAAGTAACATAAAATGGCTATGTATGTGTGTGAAAGTTGCTGAACAGTTCCCTCCAAATCTGATTTGGAGTGATAAATGTTTTAAGAAATTTCTTATCGGTCGCACTTTTGTGTTACTTTTGCTTTTCAGTTTTTTATAAATAACTTCTTATGGCAGCTTTTAGACTTCAAGTCAAGATCAGCAGCTTTCAAACAATTCTTAAATTTCAAACAATTTTTAAATGTTTTGATACTTTTTAAAATGTATTTTGTCTCCAAGTCATAATGCATGATGTACGGTCTTTTAACTTAGTATCTTAAATAATCATTTAAAATTAATCATTTAGCTTAACAAAATGTGATAATGTAATGTAATATAATAATAATGTGATAAAGTATGTTATTTACTAGCTATTATTTACTAAGATTTTAATTATTCAAATATGTGATAATATGCGAAAATTGCATGAATTGTTATTTATTGTTGTTATCAAGTCGGTCAAAAGCTATACATAGCTAATGTTTATTTATGTTAATGTAACATGCGACAGAAAATAAACTTTGTATTTGTATTTTGTAAACTAGATATCCCTCAGACTCTGATTTAGCACAATCAAAATTCAACAATTTAATTTCACAATCATTCAGACTTAAAAATTAAATCCATTGCTATGTGTTACACTTACATTTGAAAGAAAAACGTCCAAACCAGATCAGTTATGTCTGGTCAAAGAATAGTTTATTATAATCTGTGACAAACAGTCACCTCAGCCTCAGCTTTTTCCAAATCTTACAATACAAGCAAAAAATTAAAGTAAACTGCCCAAGAATTAACATTTCAGCCCAAAACACATGATTCAAACACACATGAAATATTTAACAATTAAAAAAACATACTAACTTAATTTACACATCATGTGCCAGTGATTACAAAAAGACTTCTAAACATGAATCATTTTACCATTGTGAAAGTCATGGGTGGGGTACCCTGCAGCCGGACGAAGTAGCAGCTTTTAATGATTCGAAGACTGACAATAAAAATTATACAATGGCTTGTTGAGAGTGTTTCAGTCTTACACTAATTTTCTAAAATCCAATTTTAGAAAGCTTTCCAATGCAAATAATCAAACTTTATTTGGAATATTTTTGTTGATTATCCACCAAAGAATATCAGCACGACTGCGCATGCGTCATAATTTTGACAGACGGCGCGAGTTTTAGGAATGAATCATTGCAGGAATCTAATCTGCGGTCCTACACGAGCCGGCAAATGTATTATATTTTTAATTACAATTACCAGGTTCTTCAGTTAACTAAAGATCATCAACAGCACAACCTATCGGACAAAAAATTCAAGTGGCTAGGATATGTGGGCTTATATAACTGTAGTCTAGATCTATTACCCATTTCTTATTCTCAGAGTTTCTCATATTCTCGTGGCTTAACCTTTGACTTGTGAAAATTTGCGATATTCAGTGATTTGTAGTAACACATGAAATTTTCTGGGCTATAACTGTTAACTGATGTATGCAGTGAAATATAGTCGACAGTTAGATCTGTTTAAAATTGCCATTTCTCTGAATAAAATTACAGCTATGTACAGATCTATGCCAGTAAAACTTCAAAAGGTAAATGATAAGTGGTAACTTGGCACAGGAACGTAGAATCAACGTTTTATTCTACGTCCCTGCTTGGCACTGAACAGAACTTTGTAATTCTGCATTCACACTGCGAACGGCTTTAGCAGCTAAATTTGCATTGCTTATTTGGAGGGTTTGTTCAGTTGTGTACAAAAAGAAATTTTCTAACAGGTTGCAGACATTAGGTGTCCTTAAATCTATGAGAATATAAGAAAACAGGCTAATTCAATTTCGAACGTAGAAATGTAAACGGTAAATACAAAATTGACAACCAATATTTATTTATTGTTGGATAGTATTAACAAAACTTGACCACTGGCTGCTTGAAGGACAGACTACAGGTCGGACGGAGTTGCTTTATAATTTTTAGGGGTTAAATTTGTCCCACAGAGCTGATGCACTCGGGAGAAAAGGGGTTATTTCAGAAGATCTATATATGAAATTCAGGGGAAACAATACAATAAATTTTATTTTGAGTCGGTAAGAGGTACAAACAAATCAACGTAAGCTCTCCAGGGGCTTTTACCACCGACTATTAACAATTTATACATTTGTCTAATAAATAAATGGGACCGAAGGAAGAAACTACACATACGATAAAGGCAAACCAATTTTGTACTCTGTTACTCAATGTAACTAGACGGGGGGAATCGTTTGAACATATCCAATTGAACGCCAATAGACCATTCCAGCGTATGTTTAGTTGATACTAATTTATTTTAGCTCGATGGTGAATAAACCTTGTATAGCTTCAATTATAGGGTATGTCCCTTTAAAGATTGAAATTCGCTGCCTAATGATTTTAAAGGGACATACCCTATAACTGAAGTCGAGGTAAATAACCTCCAAAACATAAAAAATAGAATCTTTGGAAGTATTATAACTTAACCTAAAAGTTTCAGCTATGAATTCCCAGTCTTTATCGATAAAATCAGCGGTTTAAAATATACTGCAGTACCATAAACCATTCAATAACCTTTGTAGAGTTTTTGTTGTACAATGGATGCGATTTATTACAGAATGACTCTATATTGATTAATTGTGGTAAAATGAGGCATTTTTCGCGATAGGTTCTTCTTTGAAACTGAATTCATTTGTCATTTTACGTTCATTGAACACATAAACTATGTTTCAAGAATATAATCTGCTAGATGTAGGGAGTGCCTCTTTAAGAAAATAAACAAATTCAGTCAATTTAAAATAGCCGTCTAAAATATTTTTTAGGCTAAGCTAAGGGAAAATATAGTGCACCTGCTGACTTATTTTTCTAAATTGTTTCATAATGTGTTAAATCTTTGTTTAAATATATATTTATAAATGTCAAATATATTATAGAAACGCTTCAATGGTAACTTCCGAATTCCAAAGTTTGTATCTGTTCTTTTTTTCATATTTTATTGTAATTTCTAATATGTATATTCATAGTAAGTATATATACCCAAGAATCCTATTGGAAATAAGCTTTTAGCTTTCATTGGCAATCCTAGGTTAATACACACTGTTATATGACAAACATGTTACATCTGCATCTGTCTATTCCTGAATTAGTCTTATTCTAGGTTACCATATGTTTTGTATGATATTTTAAATGACAGTCATACTAGCTGTGATAGTGTAACCTTATTTTTATATTCATAAGCTATCTGCGATAAAAAGAACTTCCTCCACTTATACTTACGTTTTTAACTAGTCTGTATTTGACTCTGTGTTAAGTAATTTGTGTAACTATGCAACTGTTTTTTGTAACTTATATATGTATATGTGTGTTTTAACATGTATAAACATCAATCAATCATTTACCTTCTGAAAATAAAGATTTCACAAAATTTCCTTAATTCACAATGAGAACAAAGGCTAACAAAATGTCTAATTTGTTATCATTTACTATTATTTACTGATACTATTTATTTTTTACTCATTTATCAATTTATTGATTTATTTTATCATAATAAAAAGTGTTTAAAAGGGAGTATGTTGACTGTGGTAACTCCACAACTCCTGCAGTGACTTTCCCGCAGATCCAAACTCATCACAGCTATTTGATTTGTTGATCTTCCCTTACTGTCTACTTTTCAGGTTAGGACACCTAATAATGTTGGTAAAACTTATTGACCATCCCTTTTGCTTTATATGTATTTTGAATTTTGATATTGTACATAATGATTTTGCAATAAAATAGGGTAACTGTAAGGGGAAGTAACAACTGCGGGGAAATTGCCGCGGACCGTGAATGCCATAAAGTGTACGGAATGGGTACGTCACCTTAACAGGAGAAAGCAAATCCTTGCACTTCCTTTTCCGGTTCAGAAATTCAGGTTTAGCACTTTACGAAGATTAAGCTTCAAATATCTGAAGAGATCTCTCTATTTATACGTTATATATCATTGTCGTTGCAAGGAATTTTAGGTCTTTCTAAATCCGTCCCTTTTAAACATTTTTGAATCTACAAGGTTCATGTAAAATCTCTATTGAGATGCTATATTTATGCTGGTTGAGAGTAACGTCTTACGGGCCTAACGTGAAACTCCAGATTGGCTATTCAGTTCAACGTAATGTGACGTTCAACTTCAGTTGATGATAGTTGATAAATTTGGTTTATATTGGGGTTTCTGGAACACTGTCAAAGTTGGACCACTGTCGAAATTTAACGCATGAACTTTCAAAACTTGGCCTGGTATTTTTGTGTAAAGTGCTTTCTAGTAAAGAACATGATTCTTTGACAAGTTCATGAAGAGTTTAGATTGTGGTTGATCTGTCATTTCAGAACCAAGATGACCAGATACGCTACAGAACCAGAGAACCCATCCAAATGTAAGTAATAGTAAAATGTAACTAAGTAATGGAATAAGAGGTATTGGTATGATCAGAATATGTGTGTTATAAATTATCGGGGTTGGCTCTGGTAATTTTTTAGTACTCTCCAACACTTTTGCCAACTGTCAAAAATTGGAGCCAGTGATTGGCCGTAGGAGCCAACATAGGTGTCAAAGGGTAGGGGGAAGGAGAGACAATATACATGGGTATATGTTGCCTGGCATTCTGTAAATAGTGCTCATTAAGAAGCAAATCATTTAGTTAAAAGTGATCAGTAATTTTTATCAATTTTAAAATGATTTTTATCATTTCTCCTTTGAAGTTTTGAATTAGTTGTAATAATTTGCCTCCGGTTTAAATACAGGGCTGGATTTAGCACTGGACCATTGGCCCGGGTCCAGTTAAAAAGCCCACGGTCCAGCTGGTCCGCCAGTCCACATAAGAAATGAGATGACAATGGCACAAATCTTTGTCAGGGGTTTATAGAACAAATTAATAATGTGCTTTCTGATTTGTCACTGACACCCATCTATAACCAATTGAAATCGAGTTTAATACACCTCCAATCTCGCCAAATAGCGTGACTTGGGACTTGAAGTGACTTTGAGTACGGAGAAATATCGCGGTACTTTCCGGATGTATATAAAATCGCCGTACTAAGTGTTTTTGAACGGGCTTACGAGATATTAGATTTAATTTCTTTTCGGTAGATATTTGTAAACATGCGTTTTTTTGTCTTTTATACATTTTAAATTGAAATTCATAGGCCAACCGACGTACATTTGTGTAGCGTTTTCGATATATTGTATCAACAAAAATAAAACTTACTCGTAACATTATCTCATCCAAACGAATATTTCTATAATCCAAAGTCAACAAGTACTTGTACATGTCTTAAACTGTCAAAATATATCTGTCTTTTTAATGCCACGTGTTTTACTAAGATCAAAGAAACTTGAGTAGCGCCGAAACCACAAGGCCTAGAGCTTAGATATTTGGCATGTAGCATTGCCTAGTAGACCTCTTCAAAGTTTGTTCAAATTATGACTCCTGGATCAAAATTGACCTTTCCCTGGCTGGGGGGGGGTCATTTGTTTTACAAAGATGTATATAGGAAAACCTATTTGGTATATAACATTGTCAAGTGATCTTCCACCAGGCAAGTGGACTTGTACCAAGGTGAGCGATACAGGGCCATCTTGGCCCTCTTGTTTATCCATAAACACAGCCGACAACAACTACCCTTGTAAATAACAATTAAGTGTCAAACGGTGTCCTTGGTAACATGTAGTTTATTTTGATTTAACATACATGTGCAGTGTATGATTTTTGGATATGAAATCCATAAGCCATTCGATAATAAGGGTGTTAAGTAGATTTTGAAACTCAAAGGCCATTGACACTTCAGCCTAAATTTTCAAGGGTCAAAATCAAATTTTCAACAGTCAAGGTGAGGATTTTTAGGCTTGAGCCACAGGTCATAGGGTTCAGGTCATATATTGTATATTCTGAATACTCTTAAATTATCTTCTTTCCTAGCCTACATCAGCTCAAAAGTACGTTGTAAAAAGTATGTTGTACCCCGTTTGTCACATATTTTCGCGACCCTGCATGTCCCTGAATGTCGTTATTTTTTCGCGACTTTTAACAGTTGTCCAAAAGAATGTTCAAATTATGATTAGCATTAACAAATACTGAAAGTTATTTGACACAAATTTAGAGAGTTGACGCGGGAGTAAAATCGCGGCACTTCCGAGTTATTTTACAGGTAAATGAAAGGGTTTACGGGACATAAAAATCAAATATATTATACCCGGTAGAAATGTGTCTACACCTGAAATGTTTTTGAGTTGTATGCATGTTATATTCAAAAATATTTGCCGACCGACGTACATTTGTATAGCGTGTTCAATATATTTTATCACCAAAAATAAAACTTACTCATAACATTATCTATTCCAAACTATTATTTCTATAATCCAAAATTATCAGACTATTGTCTAGAATTACTTTTTCATGTCTCAAACTGTCAAATATCTCGGTCTGTTTGATGCCACGTGCTTCACTAAGATCAAACAAAACTCACATGTACAATGTGCGTCGGCGCTTGTTCTTTGATCTCGTGACACCTGCGGCTTTATCTTTATGAATAAAAAAGGTTGCACTAAAAAAAAAAATTTCGGCAAAGGTTACTCATTAAAATAAATAGTAGAAAATTGTTACTGGAAAAACGTTGGCGTTGACAGTTGATGGAAACAATTAATGACTAAACAACGGACACGCTGCAACGCCGCGTTTTTCTTTTAAACAGAACGTTTTGATTTAAATACAGAACAATTGGAAATGTTAATTTTGCATTCACAACTCGGTCAGTGTTTTAATGTTTCCGGCAGTCTGTGAATTACAATACACAGAGTCGTGTCAGAGACGTTTGCTCATTATCCGTGTTACAAACTCCGTCTTTGAAATATTTTCAGTTTTATGATTGTTTATAAATTAACACCTTTGATAACGACCGAGACGAACATGTGTTAGTTGACACGTAGTGGCTAATTAGCTCCGCCTTCTTTCGTATATTAGCCAACAAACAACAATCAAGTTTTGACTGACGGCGAAATCGCCGAGATTTGTAACCACGCTCCATCTTCTTTCATATGTTAGCCAATAGACGACTGTTTTTGATTGCCGAGACTTGTGACGCATAGGAAAAAATAAAAAGAATAATTTCCTGGTTTATGTGACATCAATTATGTACGTTTTTCGTATGAAAATACAAGACTTATCCAGTCAGCGAAAAACGTTCCCTGAAAATCCACAAGCCAGTCGGACTTGTGCTCTTGCAGTTTTTACTGGCCAATAAGAAAATCTAGTGGCCTCGGGCCAGCGGACCACCACTAATTTCGAAGACTGCATGTGTATAATCTGACAGTGTATCTTCCAACTTACAGCACTAAGTCTTGTCAAAACATTCCACAGCTTCAAATAAACGATTTACGATCTTGAAGTCGGGACAATATTGGGTAGTTTACATCATTGACAATATTTTTCCGTTGGGGCATTGGTACATTGTTACACACATTAAAACAAGCTCTGAAGAGCTTTTAAGCCTTTTTTTGTGTTGTTTGCTGCTATGCTTTGCTAATTAATTTTATAATGCATTCTTTAGAGCAGGTATTTGCTTTTTGTGACAGACTGCAGGGTTCCCGCTGTCAGGTCGCCAAATGCGACAAAAAATAAATTCTAGCTACAATCTTTCAGTTGGCGATTTTAGTGGTTATCAAAGGTGTTGATTGATAAACAATCACAAAACAAAATATAATAGACCAGTCACCTTGACGAATTTATAATACGTTGTTTGTAACCCAGTCACCGGATTTAATTAGCAATGCTTTGTTGGCTCGGCTCCGTGGATTGTTATTCACTGATTGCGCTTCGGGTGATCATAACACAATTCATGTATACCCATTAATCACGTGTCATTACCGACTTAAAAACATTTCAGCATTGATTTTTCGTCAGTTTTTATGCCCCCGAAGGGTGGCATATTAAAATCGCACCGTCTGTCCGTCCGTCCGTGCGTCCCCACTTACAAACTCGTTGCCGGACTGTAACTTTGTCATGCATTGAAGGATTTTAAAATAACTTGGCACACATGTCTAGCACATCAAGGCGACGTGTCGCGTGCAAGACCCACATCCCTACCTCAAAGGTGAAGGTCACACTTGGAGTATGAAGGTTATGGAATCCTCTATATATGCACACATTCGTGTCCGGACTGTAACTTTGTCATGCATTGAAGGATTTTCAAATAACTAGACACACATGTCTAGCACATCAAGACGACGTGTCGCGTGCAAGACCCACGTCCCTAGCTCAAAGGTCAAGGTCATACTTAGAGTTTGAAGGTAATGGATTCCTCTATATATGCATATATGCACACATTCGTGTCCAGACTGTAACTTTGTCATGCATTGAAGGATTTTAAAATAACTTGGCACAAAGTCTAGCACATCAAGACGACGTGTCGCGTGCAAGACCCACGTCCCTAGCTCAAAGGTCAAGGTCACACTTAGAGTTTGAAGGTAATGGATTCCTCTATATAGCATATATGCACACATTCGTGTCCGGACTGTAACTTTGTCATGCCTTGAAGGATTTTAAAATAATTTGGCACAAATGTCTAGCACATCAAGGCGACGTGTCGCGTGCAAGACCCACATCCCTACCACAAAGGTCAAGGTCACACTTAGAGTTTATAGGTAATGGAATCCTGTATATATGCATACATTTGTGTCCGGACTATAACTTTATTATGCTTTGAAGGATTTTAAAATAACTTGGCACAAAGTCTAGCACATCAAGCGGATGTGTCGCGTGCAATACCAAAGTCCCTACCTCAAAGGTCAAGGTCACACTTAGTGTTTAAAGTAATGGAATACTGTATGCATGATTACTCTGTCATGCATGGAAGGATTTTAAAATTACATAGCACATTTATTGAGCACATGGAGAGGACACAGACTGTGAGGCACCTCTTTCGGGGGCATTCGTCACTTGTGAGGGACAGCTCTTGTTTAATTATTCTACATGTATATTATTATGCAATTTTAATTTGCAAATTATTCTGGACATAATTTTGTACATGAATATCTTTGGCAATATTATTCGGGGCCTTCTTAATCTTCAGTATTTGTTAATACTTACCTAACACTTGTTTAAAACCATTTAACATACTGTTGGACAAAAATAGTTTTATTACAAACTGTTAAAATCAGGAAAATCGAAAAATATAAGTGTACAAAAATCAGTTCACTGACATGCGAGGTCGCGAAAATATGTGTCAAACGGGGAATGCAAACTGTTACTTTTATTTTTGAGCTCATGGTGATGCAGAACACGAACAGAAAAATATGCAGGCTTAGAGTATATGAACTGTGTTTTTTTTTGTTTTTTTTGGTGTGTTTTTTTTTTTTTTTTTTTTTTTTTTTTTTTTTTTTTTTTTTTTTTTTTTTTTTTTTATAAAAATTTTTTGGGGGGGGGGGGGGGGGGGGGGGGGGGGGGGGGGGGGTTGGGGGGGGGGGGGGGGTTTGGGGTTGTTTGGGGGGGGGGGGGGTTTTTTTTTGGGGTTGGTGGTTGGTATTTTTTTTTTTTTTTTTTTTTTTTTTTTTTTTTTTTTTTTTTTTTTTTGGGGTAAATTTTTTTTTTAAAAAATTTTTTTAAAAAATTAAAAAATTTTCCCCGGTGGGGACCCTGGCCCCAGTCTCAAAACTATGAGCCCTGGCCTCAACCATTGAAAGTCTCACATTGGCTCCTGAAATTGTTATTTTGACCCTTGAAAATTTACAAAAATGTTTGAATTGAATTCTGTAACAGAATTTGCTATCATGCTATCAAATCTTAACTAAAAGGTAGTATGACTCGTTCCACTCTCCTCCTGAGTGTTCTCTAGGCTTTGAAGACTAGTGGCTCCAACTTTTGGGGCATTGGCTCAAACTTTTCTGATTGGCGAATTTGTTGGCGCAAACTAAAATTGACCCAGAGGAAACCCTGAGACTGTAATCCCAACCCTGACTAGACATCCTTGTAATGGTGTCACTGTGTGATTGTTAATTTGTAAATACATCTTTCAAGCAGAAGGTTTAAGAAATGGTAGTCGGACAATCATACTGTCCAATGTGCTCAATTACAACAGCCTATAGTAAGAGAAGTCTGGATTGTATGCAAATTCTGTCATTGAGTTTTAATACTTGTATTTTCAGCGGCAAAAGCCAAGGGTTCCTATCTCCGGGTTCATTTCAAGGTAAGTGACTACTGTATGATTCTTGTACTTTTAAAATATTAATTCAAATGCAGAGTACCGTTTTACTGAAAATAGGCCACTTCACTGTATTGGCCAACTCCTTAATTTCACAAATTTTCAAATAATTTCACAGAGTTGTTGCATAATATAACGGTTTTTTCTCCCTATCACCAGGGGCCAAATATCAGCCCTGTTCCCAATCGAAAATAACCTTCATTTTTCCCCAATTCACCACCAATTTTTTTTTTTTATCTGTCTTTACACTACATAGCATTCTTAGGACCGTTGCCCTTAACACAGATTTTTTTTCCAACCTTTAAAATTTTTCTAGATTAAAAAAAAACAAAAACACTTTGCCCCTCCCCTACCTCAATTTCTGGGACCGTTGCCCTACTGATATTTTTTTGGCCTCGAGGTAATACATATTAAACTCGTACATAAATTCCCAATTTGATCAGAAAAACACCGTGTTTTTCCCAATTAGGGCCAGGGGCCTTTTCCCAAAAGAGCAAGAAAAAAACCCTGTATAAGCATTTGCCTTGATGCAGCTACCTTCGGGCACAGGAAGTTGATACTCAGTCAAAAATAAAAATTAACAATGTATCTGAACGAAAAAACACCCATCTATTATTTGTATATTAAAAAACACCAGGAATGCAATGCCTATTCTATGTCTGTAGGAGAATACAAATACTTTAATATAACTTAGTTTAAAATTGTTTAATTACAGAACACACGTGAGACGGCAGCAGCAGTCAAGCATATGCATGTGAAACGTGCCACAAGATACCTGAAGAACGTCATCGCAAAGAAAGAAGTTGTTCCTTTCACACATTTTAATGGAGCAGTTGGCAGGAAAGCACAGGTAAAGAATGGAAATGTTAACAATATGTGATGCAGTGAATCTGCTTGCATAAGGTTAAGAGGATCGGCGGTGTAGAGGTTTAGGTGTCTGCCGCTCTTCCCGGAGGTTGCAGGTTCGAGCCCCACAAAGTACTTAATATGACACCAGTACCGGTTTTTCCAGGAAGCGGACTCGAAAGTGACTCGATAAGCTCAAAGCTTTCTTCACAATCAAGCTAAACTAAATTAGTGTAAAAGAAGGTTAAGCTTCTCTGTCATTAAATATATTTAGATTGTTGAATTTAATTCTTGGAACATGTAGATTGTTGATTTTTCCTGAAAAACTTGCAAAGACAGCAGTAACAGAAGACATCTTTAATACATGCTAATGTTGTTAATGATTATGTTGTCCCTTCTTATTGCACTTCTGTATTGTTAATGAGTTAATTCCCTTTACTTGCACTTGATGAATAGTTCCTATGATTGATCATTGTCGTTCCTCCAGTTGCTTACTGTATGCTCTAAAAGGCACATAATTATTCTCTGTTTTATTTTTCGTATACTTCCTTTTTGTAGGCTAAGGCTTGGGGTCTTACACAAGGTCGGTGGCCAAAGAAGAGTGCAGAATTTCTGTTGCAGCTGTTGAAAAATGCTGAAAGCAATGCTGAATTCAAGGTGAGAATAAAATGTTATTTCAGGAAATTAAAAAAACACAAACAGATTAACAATTGCATTTAGGGGAAAAGCTGCCATAGAAGTATTATTCCACTGGTATATATTCCATATTAGCAATTTGACAATACCTGTAGACGATTGTAAATGTTAGTTAGAATTCTAGATATTTATTTGCACTTTTGTGACACAATGGCACATGGTACTGAACTTGATGGATACAATATTTAACTGCGTAAAGAAGACTTTAAAAGGCTTAGCTTTCAAAAGCTTAACTAAAAATGTGCTAGAATCAGATCCAAGATGGGCAGTAACATATTGTGAAGGAAAGATCCAGGATGTCTAGGTAGGCAGTGCTATGTTGTGTATGAACTCGAAGCTTCAGGGTGTTCAGGATAATTCTATAGCGATGCAGCAGAAGCGTACACTACCACTATGTAAATACATCAGATATTTCTAGGGATTACAATATTTCTTGTACATATTGGATATAAATATCTGTTGCGTAACTGTCACACTATCATAACTTTACTGTAGGAATATTAGTACTGATCGTTCTCATATGTAACTTTTCCCTTTTCTGTAGGGTTTGGACACGGACCATTTGGTGATTGAACACATCATGGTAAACGCTGCTCCAAAAATGAGAAGACGAACATACAGAGCTCATGGAAGAATCAACCGTAAGTTCTCATTTATGATATAGCAATATGTTGTTTGTGTTTAACTCGAGTGAGCACAAGGTACTTATGATTAGCCCTTGTGACTGCCCTTTTATCTGTTCTCCTCTTAATACAACATCTTTTCTGGAAATAAGTTGCTTATTGTGTCAAAAGGAAAAGTGATTCTTGCATGGTCATTTATCAGATTCTTTCGAATCTTAATTGATCAATGCAAATCTTAAAACAAACAAAAAAAGGGGGAGAAAATCCCTGGAAACAGATTACCAGGTTTCAGAAAACATCCTTTGAATGTTCTTCCAGGTTCTTGAGCCATATTAGTTCTTCAGAAAAAATTGCTCCACAGAGAAGTAGATTGTTCATGGCTTTAAAAGTATCTTGATTATTCCAAAGGTCATATTTTATTTTAATCATTTCATGCAAGTGTTTCTTGGGTAATATAGCTAATTTCTTCAGTTGGTTTTTCGTTCTTCAAGAAACATTTGTCAGAAAGCATGGCTCAATTCCTTTTTTATGCGGAAAACAGAAGTAAGATTTTCTCTGATTATTCCTAAAACTAGCCTGTTCTTGAAATTACGCCACACAAATAGTTTTTGGATGTCCCGGTAGTCAAAAAAAAAATGTTTTTATCTGAAATTTTGGAACTTCAAAATCTCTCCGGAGACCATTGGTTGGACTTTGAAACAATTTCTTTGGAAATTCCTATTAAATAAGGCTTCCATAACAAGATTGTTTGAAACCTGTTGATTTGTCAAAAATGGCTCCTAGTGGCTGGTTGAATATACAAATGTATTTATAAAGATGGATTAGTTACTAGATTTTAACTTAAAAGCACAAAAAATGTCCTCTTGTGACTTACCTAGTGGGATTAAAGTGTTGTGGGGTTGCTGTGGAATTCTGGTCTGAATGCAGGGCGATCATAGCTCCCTTGTTCACAAATTGCGTCAATTTGATATCTTCTGTAAATGAAATAGTGCTAACTTGCTAGAGTGTGTGATTTCTCTCCAGCAAGAATTCTGGTCAATAGTGAAATCTTGGAATTTAAATTTGTAAGGTGTAAGAAATAGAGTGAGCTCAAAGTACTGCTATGGTTGCCAACATGCAGAACAGACTTGGCATTGAAATTATGGTTTTAGTAATGCAATTATGACAGCTTAAATTTGCAAGTGAGGAAAGCAAGCGTTCTGACACTTGAAAAATTGTTTCAGCTTGACTATTGCGGTCACCCTTGCATCATGGTTGGTGTTCCAATTTCCGTTAAAGTTTTACATGTCCTTCTTGGACTGACATTTGGGTTCAAGTTTTTTACATGCAAGCTACTACTATACTCGCCCGCAGAAGAAACACTACTTTACCGTTGCACTTGAACTTTATGTATTTGGACAAAGGTCAATACTGAGAGATAGCCATTTTGGTATAAAGCGAAAACAGTTTTGTAATTGAACAAGTTCATGATGATATGAAGGAATTTTAAATGATTTTTCATCCCTTTTCAGCTTACATGAGCAGTCCGTGTCACATTGAGTTGATCCTGGCAGAGCGAGAGCAAGCTGTTACAAAACCAGTGGGTGGTGAAGATGAGCCTGTAAAAAAGAAGGTTTCACAAAAGAAACTGAAAAGACAAAAGATGATGATGAGGGAATAAACCATGCATTGATATGTACAGTTACTGCCAATAAAAGAAAAAAAACTGTGCTTGTTGTGTTTCAGTTGATTAAACATAGTCACATTTTTGTCGAGCCCGCTTGCAGTGAGCTCGATATAGTTGTCACTTTATGTGCGTGCGTATGTCCGTCCATTCGTTTTTGTCCGGACCATATCTTTTTCATGCATGGAGGGATTTTGATGTTACTTGGCACAAATGTTCACCATCATGAGATGGAGTGTCATGCGCAAGAACTAGGTCTAAGGTCAAGGTCACCCTTGGAGGTTAAAGGTCAAATTCAAGAATGACTGTCCGGAGCATATCTTTTTCATGCATAGAGGGATTTTACTTTAACTTGGCACAAATGTTCACCATCATGAGACGGAGTGTCATGCGCAAGAACCAGGTCTAAGGTCAAGGTCACACTTAGAGGTTAAAGTTCAAAGTCAAGAATATCTGTCTGGAGCATTTCTTCTTCATGCATTGAGGGATTTTGATGTTACTTTGTGCAAATGTTCACCACCATGGGCTACCCTTGTTTTTAGAATTACTTCCCTTTGTTGTTACTATAAATACCTTATATTGTAACTTTTATTACTGGCCGTAAAGAAAAATCGAGACCACTTTTCTGTAGTACAACATGCATGTTACATCCAATATTTAAGTGTATTTTGACCTATCTCTACTTGGTAAGGAGTTCGCCCTTTTGACATATGGCGGGGCTCAACATGTTGCATGTGGGCATCTAGTTTAGCCTACTTTGTGCCAGCATGAGCTTTAAGGATAGATGACCGTCCCTCCGTCAACTTTTACTTAAAAAAACATCACCTCTTAAACCATTGGGCCAATATTGATAAAACTATGTAGGGATGCACCTTGTATAAAGCTCTACTAAAATTGCTCAAAGAATTCCATTCTATGCAGAACAGTGTTGCTATGGCTACAATAAGGAAATATCTTCTCCGAAGCCACAAGGCCTAAAGCTAAGATATTTAGCATAACATAGTGGACCTCTACCAAAATTGTTCAAATCATGATCCCTGGGTTAAAGCTGCTCGCTCTCAGTTACAGTTGAAACATTTTTTTTTTTTTAAATTGACATACTTGTACATAAATAGTAAACCAAATGATAGAATCAAAATATATGCAAAAATCTAGGTAGGAATTTGCAGAAATCGATTGAAAATGTCGGAGGTTTTTGGAGATGGAGCGGACAAGGTAGTAAACATATAGTCAAGTCTCTCCTTTGAGTTTGAAACCTTGTGGGCATGTTTTACCAAGAAACTGTGAAATAGCCTCATGCTTGTTTATCCCCCCGCCGAAGGCGAAAAGGATATTAGAAATGGTCTTCGTCCGTCCGTGCGTCTGTCCCAGTTTTGTCCGGAGCATAATTCCAAAAGTACTTCAGCAATTTTCTTCAAACTTCATACACTGACAGAGCACATTGGGAGGAAGTGCAGTGTGTAAGAACAATAACTCTACCTTGCCTACTTTTAGAGTTATTCCCCTTTATCAGATTTACTTGAAAAACTTTGTCCGGAGCATAACTCCAAAAGTACTCGAGGGATTTTCTTCAAACTTAATACACTGACATAGCACATTGGTAGGAAGTGCAGTGTGCAAGAACAATAACTGTACCTTGCCTACTTTTAGAGTTATTCCCCTTTATCAGATTTACTTTAAAAGTTTTGTCCAGAGCATAACTCCAAAAGTACTTGAGGGATTTACTTCAAACTTAATACACTGACATAGCACATTGGTAGGAAGTGCAGTGTGCAAGAACAATAACTCTACCTTGCCTACTTTTAGAGTTATTCCCCTTTATCATATTTACTTGTCCGAAGCTTAACTCCAAAAGTACTTGAGGGATTTACTTTAAACTTCATACACTGACATAGCACATTGGTAGGAAGTGCAGTGTGCAAGAACAATAACTCTGCCTTGCCTACTTTTAGAGTTATTCCCCTTTTATCAGATTTACTTGTCTGAAGCATAACTCCAAAAGTACTTGAGGGATTTTCTTCAAACTTAATACACTGACATAGCACATTGGTAGGAAGTGCAGTGTGCAAGAACAATAACTCTACCTTGCCTACTTTT
The DNA here is from genome assembly GCA_022818135.1 of Saxidomus purpurata. NCBI lineage: Eukaryota > Metazoa > Mollusca > Bivalvia > Venerida > Veneridae > Saxidomus > Saxidomus purpurata. The sequence goes on from JAFMSR010000018.1 coordinate 39,159,382, forward strand.
AGAGTTATTCCCCTTTATCATATTTACTTTAAAAGTTTTGTCCAAGGGATAACTCCAAAAGTACTTGAGGGATTTTCTTCAAACTTCATACACTGACATAGCACATTGGTAGGAAGTGCAGTGTGTAAGAACAATAACTCTACCTTGCCTACTTTTAGAGTTATTCCCCTATATCAGATTTAATTTTGCAAACCTTTTCTTCATTGCCTTATTCTTTTTCCACTTACCTGAAAACTGTACTCAGCATGACCATAACTATACTGCTTTTTAAGGATTTCCTCTGGCCAAGTAAAATGTACGAAAGTACAACCTTCAGGTAACTTCTTCCTGGCGGGGGGATTAACCATGTGTAACATGGCTCTTGTGTCTTACAATTTAAATATTATAATCCATTAAGTACTTTTCGACGAACCCGAGTTATCAATTGTACATATTTTAATATTCCCAGGACCTTGACCAGGTCACTGTTGTCCTTTGACTCCAAATAGGTAATCTACCCATAGTGATCGACATTACCCAGAGTTTGAGGATCCTGCTATCGATTGCATACGATTTGTGTCACACATCTGAACCGTTTTTGTACAGACCATTTGAGATCAAGGCCTTTCAATTTTTGACAAGATTTTAAAACATATACCGGAGTACCAGTGCACTTACTTAAGGAAGTCAGTGGTTGCTGAGAAAGTCACCAGTTGCTAAGGAGGTCAGTGATTGCTACAGTAACTCATTTGAAGCTAGGTTCCTCCTATAAAGACAAGGGACCCCCCTCAATTTTGACCCCAGGGGCATGGTTTGAACACACGTAATAGAGGACCACAGGACACTGTTTCACACTAAATATCTGGGCACTAGACCTTGTGGTTTTGGAGATTTTTTAAAGGTTTTCGTAAAACAAGTTACCCCTTTGCCAGGGCAAATATTAACCCCAGGGGCATGATTTGAACAAACTTTGAAGAGGTTCACTAGACACTGTTACACATTAAATATCTAAGCACTAGACCTTGTGGTTTCCAAGAAGATTTTTAAAGGTTTTCCTATATGTTTATGTAAAACAAGTGAACCCCTGGGCAGGGCAAATATTGACCCCACGGGCATGATTTGAACAAACTTGGTAGAGGTCCACTAGACAATGCTAGATGTATATACTAAATGTCTTAGCTCTAGGCCTTGTGGTTTTGGAAAAGAAGATTTTTAAAGTTTTTCCTTCATAAGCCTATGTAAAAACAAGTGACCCCCTGAACGAGGTCAAGTTTGAATCGGGGGGTCATAATTTACATTCTTGGAAGAGGTCCACTCGGTAATGCCGGTAGTGTGTTTCTGGTCCCTCGACCCACAGACACATGGAAAATGACCCCCCTGGTCAGCATAATTTTATCACCAGGGTACATCTATGGCCATACAGAAATCGTACAAAATGTATGGTTGACATCCAAACATTTTGTAAAATTTACTGACAGCAGGTTAAGATGAGGTGTTGTAATGCATATGATTTTGAAGGTAAATGTCTACTGCATCGAAAAACACCATAACATGTGATATTATTGTGAAACGAACTAAATACCATTTGATAACCGCGGCATAGTACTGATTTTCACGATGTAAAGATTTATATCTTGTACATAATAAGTCTGTTTTGCGAAAAATTTGAAATGTTACAACCTGCTTTGATAACTTTATTTTTGATTACTGTATGACCGAAGAAGTTCTTGAGTGATAAAATTATGTCTGCCAATCGGATTTGGACTCTATACTCCTAAGTGTCTGTGACTCGACCGGCCATAACTTTACTGCCGATTTTTCAAGTGTTTTAGAGTAAAATGGCAAAAGAAAAAATAGGAATGGGGAATATGTTCCATCCCTCCATCCCTTGATCAACGAATGGACCATAATCCAGATAGTAAACCAAGCTAATACGTGGTGCAGTCACAAACAAAAGACACACTAGCATGTTTTTAAATATTACCACAAGCTTTGCTGGTTAATAATTATGTAATTAAGAAATAACATCCGTTCCAGCGGTGTTTGTCGTTTAATAAACAATGATTTGGAGTACTGATATGCAGTAATTAGCCACGAAGGCCGAAGGCCTGAGTGGTTTATAACTGCACATCAGTACGACAAATTATTGTTTATTAGACGATAACAACGCTGAAAAGGATGTTATTTCGATTCTAACATGACCAGATATTACAAAAAGTGAATAAATGCAAAGCATTATTTTCTACGCGAACGCTTATTTAACGTTATGCGGCGCAATATGACGTCATGTTTACAGCATATCAGTTCCCGCGTTGTTTATGGTTTAATATAACATAATTTTTCTACTCTTTGTATATAGAGACAAAATCGTGAGTCATGCTAGAATATTTCATAAATTATTCTCATGTCCGTTTCAATTTACAGACGTCACACATTAAAGACTAGACAACGGCAACTCTATATTACACCCCACCCCCTAAAATGGTTGAACGGGGCATTGGTTAAGACAAGATGATTTTAAAAGTATTTGTTGAGGGAAGATACTTTTACTCTAGCATAATATTTTATTTATTTATTGCTTCCCTTTACCTAATACATGTACGTGAAGTATTCATTCCCTGCGTATGGATTTGGCGCGCATGCATCTGTAGTGGGCATAACCACGTGTTTTAGCTCACCCGGCTCATGATAGTGTACGTCGTCCGTCCGTCACCATTATTTACAAATAATACCCTTTGCCAAATCAAGTTTTATTATAATAATAATAATAATAATAATAATAATAATAATAAAATAATTTTTAACTTAAAATGTTGGTTAAGTTTTTCGCTCCAGTCCCCTTTTTGACTTGACCATTTGAGATATTACTTTGAAAGTTTGAATAATTGTTTACCATCACGACCCCCATCTGTTGGCAAGCGAATGTATCTCCGTCAGGGATTTCTTTTAAATTATGGCCCTTTTCGACATAGAATCTCGGTTAAAGTTATAATTTAAAACTTTATCGTTGTGTTAACAAACAGTTCTTCCTCACTTAAAACGTTAACGTTAAAAGGTGGCATTTAACAGGAAGTTATGTCGGCGCATTCAGAAGTGACTACATTGGTGAACTAAGTTCTTAATATTTATGTCATAAGAATTACAACAGCATAGAGTACAAGTTTTGCATTGATATTGTGCTGAGCAACAATAAATCTGCTTTCCAATGGAACATTACTTGCGATTTCCAAATCATGCAAACAGAAATGCAAGAATGCAACTACCTTAACCTATTAAGATTTTGGTCTGTTATTAATCGCAAGTGTTGACCAAAGTTCGCAGCCATACAACATTGTTGATAGAGAGAGGAGGAGGTTGCTGTGTAGGCTCAGTTATGCACGTAAGCACTTTCTGGCGCTCCTAAAAATGGCAGTAACCGGAGGACCGTCTACAGTACGCTTTTAGTGCTCAAGGTTCATCCGGTGTCTTATTCATGCTACAGCCAAGGGGCATTAAATGGTCCATACTATTCACTTGCAACCACCTTTAAAACATAAAATAGCTATACGTTTCTTCACTAGTGTATGGGCTTCCTTGAGCACTCTAACATGTCCCAATAGGAAAACTAATCTTTTGGCTTTATCATTTATCTCAGCCTTGTATAGAGTTCGGAGCAAATAGCCATGCTAGTTTTCGTATTACGCAGTTGTTACAGTATCGACAGTTGAGAAAACAACATGATGAAGTGTATATGAATATTAATACAGTTAATAATTAACCAGTTCGCGATTGGAATTGCGAAGTGCGAACTGCAGACTAGTTGCCAGTCGTGAAGCATATATCCGTGCCCAATTCAACGAGTCATCACAGCACAAATTTACAGTGAATTCAAACCGTAGCGCTTCGGACCGAATATTTATGGAAGGGTCATCTACAGTAAAAGACGCGCCTTTTCAGTAAGCCTACACAATACATGACAAAAGTTCTAAGCTCTAAACCTATTTATATATAGATTTCCAATTTGGGCAAGTCTATTTTTCTCAAAGACGGGTGTTTTGCAGAAATGAGTTCCAAAATGCTAAAAGTTATTTTTTATTTTTTTTTAAAGAAAGATTTCAATATGTTTGAGTCCAAAATATTTGCAGCTGATCCATTCCTGTAAAACTTTTTCTTGATATATTTGCCAGAACAAATCGAACGCAAATGCACTCATTTGAATTTCTTTGAGGTAGCGGAGCGTTTTGCTTTTTACAACACTCATATTATCACAAAGAAGACTAACTACGCAGTTAAATTTGTTTCTAAGCAACCTACGAGGAAGGTTTTATCAGGTTTGAAATTGTTATAAAACTACAATTGTCATGTATAAATCGAAACAGCTGAATTACCATATATTGCTTGTCCCCTACCGAGAATATATTAACACTTAAAGCTGCTCGTTCACAGTTTCCATTTCTCCAAAATGATAATTTAAATTCTAACACAAGCGGCTGCTCTTCCTATATAAATTTCATTATATGTTAATTAAGACAGTTCGAAGGCCTGTATTTTCCCCAAAATTTCACCATTTTACCCCCCGGGAATGCTTCAATTTTACGATAAAAAACAGCACGTTTTTTCCAAGGACGACGTGCCTTAAATGGCGTAACGACGTGACGTACCTGCACTTCAAAATACAAAAATTATATAAAAGCGCGTCACTGTGTTTGGGAAATCGTATCTCGCGTTTTAAGATTACAATGATGTACTACTACGCGTTAAATAAAGTTCGGGATTGTTTTCAAAGAAAATAACGTGTTACCGAATCGAAATAATAAATTGTTCCCTATATTTTATCGTTGCATAAAATACAGTCAGTCATTCTTTGGGGGGGGGGGGGGGGGGGGGGGGGGGGTGGATGCGGGGGGGGGGGGGTTTTGTTGTGGGGGGGGGGGGGGGGGGGGGGGGTTTTTTTGTTAAATTTCTTTAGGGGGGGGGGGAGAGAAGGTCTGATAATTAAATCACTCGTGCTACGCACTCGTGATTTAATTACTACGCATCCAAATTCCTGACTTTATTTTATTCAACGATAAAATACAGGGAGGCATTTATTATTTCTTAAACATAAAATGTAAAAGTAATTGCTAGAATATACAACACTAGTAAAATCTACAGAGCATTTTAAGAAAATCTGTTGAAAGTGTTGGTGAGCTTGGTTTGGCTTCACTGCTACACTATAGATTTATTTTGGAATTTTAAAGGCGTTTGTAACGCTTTATAGTTTGGTAGGCTTGCGTATAATTAAAAAAAAATACAGAAATACTTTATGGTAATCTATACTGGAACTTTGTTATATGATGATTTCGTTCTAAAATATGTTTATTAATGACAGTTAATTGAAAAGATCGGTCGATTGGAAGTGAAAAAAAATTTAACGCTTCCTGGACCGTTTGTATCGATGGAATAATATATAATGAGGTGTCTGTATGACTTCGCAGTGGAGACTGTAGGCTGATGGGATTTCCTTGTTTATTCACTTTTTTTTTTTTTTTGGGTTGGGGGGGTTTTTGGGGGGTTTTTTTTTTTTTTACTAAAATCTCACCATTTCGCCTCCGGGGAATGCTTCAATTTCGATAAAGCACTCCAAACCATAGATTATTATACGCCGAATTTATGAACTCTATCGTAACTACTATGCACCTTTTTCAGTTCGGCGGTTGTTGTTGTTATATGTGCTTATATGGTCCACCATCCTTTTTCAAGGTATATAAACGGTATTCTTGCATACCAGATCGGGATATCTGCTGTTTTTACCAGTGCTGGAAACAGTTACACGAAGTGACCGATATTTCCATCTGAACCAAGCCAGTATCTCATGGTAGAAACTTTTTCTTGCATACCGTCGTGCACTTCAAAATAGATATTTAAATACAAACTTATCGAAATGATGCATTTTGATATAAAAACAAACGTTATTCAGATGCTGTGTTTGGGAAAGTGACGTCACATTGTTTATAACGTTTTTTCGGGAGACATGTGTTACAGCTTTACTGAACGATGACAAGGTGTGATACTGAACGATGGCAATGTGTGATACTGAATCATGGCAAGGTGTGATACTGAACGATGACAAGATGTGATACTGAATAATGCAAGGTGTGATTCTGAACTTTGACAAGATGTTATACTGAACGATGACAATGTGTGATACTGCATGATGGCAAGGTGTGATACTGAACGATGACAAGGTGTGATACTGAATCATGGCAAGGTGTGATACTGAACGATGACAAGATGTGATACTGAATAATGCAAGGTGTGATTCTGAACTTTGACAAGATGTTATACTGAACGATGGCAATGTATGATGCTGAATGATGGCAATGTGTGATGCTGAATGATGGCAATGAGTGATACTGCACGATGCCAAGGTGTGATACTGAACAATGACAAGGTGTGATACCGAACGATGGCAATGTGTGATACTGCATGATGGCAAGGTGTGATTCTGAACGATGGCGATATGAAAGTATATAATAGCATGTGTGATACTGAACGATGGAAATGTGTGATACTGAACGATGCAATGTGTGATACTGAATGATGCAAGTTGTGATTCTGAACTATGACAAGATGTGATACTGAACGATGGCAATGTTAGAGTTTTTAGGGGAAGCAATAATATCCAATGACATCATGCTTATTTTCGGTTGCTACTGTGTTCATGCCTTGGACTCGGCTGTTTAGATTTTCTCGTGTATGAACAAATAAAGACAGTAAGAAGTAGTGGATGCAATTTGTAATCATATTTAATAATATTTACATTTATCATATGTAAGTAAATTAATAAATTTACATTTATCATATGTACATGAATATGAAGTTATTATTTTAAAATCTACACATATTCAACTCATAGCACATTTTAGTAGAGTTTTTTTGTCCTTCAACACCAGTTCTGAAACTGTAAGCTCGAAGCTATCTGTTGATGCGCGAACGCTTGCATTGTTAAAGCTGCTGAGCTAGTTTGATCGGCCAAAAGTTTTTGCGTAGATGGAACAGCAGACGTTGACTGTGTGCCACCGAATGCACAAGTTGAGAGATAGCTTGCCGGTGTTTGTGATTGACTAGTAGGAGACAATGCCATTGATGACGTTGACGTCTGCTGAGTGTGGGCCATTGGCGGGAAAACGCGGGATTGTGGGTAATACATCGATGATGCAGCGTTGTAAGGATGATAGCCAATATGCGATGCTGTCATGGGGACGTAGCCAATGTTATACCTATAAGCAGAAGACGGGGAGCTCTGTTGATTCGAATCCTTTAAGCTTTTTCGAGCCCGACGTCTAGCCTGGCGTCTCCGGAAGTCGCCGTTAGCAAAATCGTCTATGCACGCTGGATGGATGCTCCAGAAATTGCCCTTGCCTGTGAAAGAAAAAACACTGTGGTTTGAAACGATAGTACACGAAAGCGTTAATTGCGAGTTAGTATTGACAACCATTCTTTGATGATAATGTTATCGACTGTTGAGCTTTTCTTCGACAACAGTACAAAAAATGTCATATACATCGATCTATATTGCATCAAACTTTATATTGGTGAACATAATTATATACCTCCCGCAAATGTGAAATATATTATACATGTAGTTACGTGACTTATCAGATCGTGATCTTGTTCTCAACATAGGATTGTATACATTGTAAATGAAAAATTCATTGTCATTATCTACTTGGCTCATACGTTATTATTTATCAAATGAGCCGTAAAACACGTTAAACAGCAACAAGGACGACTAGACAATGTGGCAATAGTTTGCTAATCACTATAGGCGAGCCTGCAATAATCTGCTACAGATGAGTTGGGTATGAGCCTCACCGCCCGCTCCCATACTGATCCCATGTTCTAAGGGACATAAATAATGACCCCATGTTCTATGGATCATGAATTTGTCCCATAGAACATGGGGTCAGTATGTGAGCGGTGGTAAATATGTTCCATGGAACATGGGAACAGAATTGGAGCTGGCGGCGAGGTCCATAGCTCCAAGCATCGGTGTAATCTGCCAACTAAAGGGAGTCATGAAGCTGCAGCATTCTTCAAGGCTACATAATAACAGAATAAATAGTAACAACAAATACATTAAAGGGTTTCAACTTAAATTGCATAGGCTTTTAATGTTTAAAAGATAGACTTACCGTTATCTGCTCTGCCGGCTTTGACAAAACACTCATTGAGGCTGAGGTTGTGACGTATACTATTGCGCCATGCTTTCTCGCTGTTGTTGTAGTAATCAAAATTATCCATCACATACTGGTAGATGTCACATAACAACATGCGACGTTCCGGTGTACTTAGTATTGCCATGGAGATAAGCGCGATGTACGAATGTGTTGGTTTGTCGTCTGCAGTTTTGTTTGCGTCCTTCACCTCTGACCCGGATATGCTTTTCTCAATTGAACGTAGCACCTGCAGGAAATAACATTTATTTATTTATTTATTTATTTATTATAAATATTATTATTATTTATTTATTTATTTATGTTCGTTCGTGTCTTTGATCAAAACAGGGGTCGTATTCCAGTAGCATCTTAAGTGATTTTAACATTAGTCCGAAATTTTTAATTATTATAATTCTCTCAAAAGTCAATGATTGTGTGTAATTTCATCATCATTATAGAAAATGGTCATGGAAGATTTAATAAATGTTCAACATGCTGAAATGCTCATTCTCCTTTTTAAATTATCTTCGTAAGGAAATTGTTAATTTTAAGGAAAATCTTAAGATTTGACTAAAGATGCTACTGGAATATGGCCCCAGAACAGAACTTTTATTTCAATCAGGTTTTACAAATACATGATAGTTTCCTTCACGATTTATTTTATTTAATATCTAACAAAATACGATTTTCTTATCTTTATATTTATGTGAATTTCATAGCTTTTCAAAGGATCGTCATGATTTAATATCAATTAAATTCCGCTTTTTTAACTTTTTGACAAAAACATGTACTTAAATTCCCAGTATCACATTAACAAGTACGTTGCAGCTTTCACTTTATCAAGAAAGATGTCCTACTGATAGAAATGATCAGAAATGTGTATCAAAACATTCCTGACAAAAGTTCCTGGGTAGAACCAGTACTAGACTTCTATCCTCCGTAAGAAACTGCCAACTTTCTCACATAAAGACACATGGTCGGTAGCAGGGCGCGAACCCATGGCCCTCAATCTATGAGAGTTCACCGTGATTTCAAGTTAGCGACTCTAACCACCCGACCACAGTGGCGGGTTATATACAGTTGTTCATGGTCGCATTAAATAGCGCATATACCGACGTCGCAAGTACCAAAATTACAATAATTAAAACATCATTATTTAGAATACGAAAAGGTATTTAAAGACAATTTTGAAAATAGCCTTACCTCTGATACTGAGTTGTCTTTTGTAGCAATTTTTGTTTCTGACCTGGACGGAGAATGGTCGGACTCAAGCCCACTATCCGTCGGTGAAGGAGTCTGACGGCAGTTGTTCGCCGACGGATTTCCTATACTGTCCGCTGTATGGTCACTGTACATTTTGAATTCAAATTCATAATTACCACTGCCTAGTCCTTCGCGTGTAATGGAATCTATGCTAAACGGGTGTTGCACTTTTGAATTCATTCTTATTTATATATTAAGTCCTTTTCTTGCGAAAGATCCCTCCAAATATTATTTTTTCGAATTCGTTGTAAAGTGTTTGCGTAAAGGACAATACGAAGTGATTTAGAGAGGCGTTCTATGTGTATATATACGGATGTCCTTTGACATGACGGTGATCACTAAATGTTGTTCGCGGCTTGCGAAGCTTGGCAGATCCGCTAATCACAGTCAATGACACTCCAAATATTCATCACTCTCGATACATTTACAATGTAGACAGACAACTTTTACAGCTTCAAACCATGTTTGATTGTTTCCATCAAAGATCTTAATAAAATCAAAACTTAGTAAACTATATTTTTTTCAGGCATATTTAAAAAAAAAAATTCTTGTCATTTTGGTTTCCTATCTTTTTGGTTTGGCACACATAATAGAGTTATAATTTTACCCAAAAAATCTTGAACAGCAAAGACCAAAAATGTTTCATTTAAACTGGATTTTAGTGTTTTTAGAAAACTGTTTTGAAAAATGGTGTAATTGACAGCGTCAAACATGACACTATGATCGCTAGTTCTATGTTAATGATACATACATGTATATTGTAACCAGAAAACTAGTCTAACCTAGAGCCACATTAAATAGTAATTTATTTACTCAAAGTTGGTTGCTTGGCAAAAGAAATTGTCCTGGGATTTCCGAAGGCGGAGGGATATTTTTGGCGTTGTTCGTCCGTCTGTCCGTACATACCCATGAGGCATTAGCGGATTAGGTATGAAGTTGCTCGGGTTAATTAAGTTATTAGGGGTTAAAAAATTGTATTGTGGTTAAAAAAGATCAAAGGGATAACCCCTCGTCCGTCTCGTGTGTAAGCCCGGGTAGGGGAATTATGTACGCCAAATCCACTTATTTGTAGCACCTTGTTTACTTTAAAATAGCCATTTTAATTGTTTTATCTGATATAAGAACTTTAAAATTCTATTTTACTGAAACTGGTTATCAAAATTTAATTGTAATTTGCTCAAATAATATAATGATCACTCTTTCTAATATCCGACACTACACCCAGCCCCCACCCGCATTGGGCCCAAATATTTTTAAATGCTTCATTTTTATGAAAAGGTTTGTCAATAGTAAATCATTATTCTTATGTTCGGCACAAGAATTCAACTTTGTAGTCTACAACAATTGAAAAATAAGAAAATGGATTTTTATTTTAGAAATTATGCCCTTCAGGCGGATTAGCTTTTTTCTTACATATTCAATAAAGAAATTTAAGAAACCTTGCATCATAAAGCTAGCAGTGCTGATGTATCATGGCCTTCTTTCAAAATTTGGTTTTGTTGGCACAAGTAATCAATTTTGTAGTCTAACAATGGAAAATTAGGAAAGGGGATTTGTTTCTTTTCGGCGGGGGATGTATTTAATTCACTGCTGTTGCAAGTAAACATATTTATATACGACTTCGCATAACTTGAGATAGCTAGATAAGCAAGGCAACATAAATTACGGAAGCCAAGCTGTCAGACTTGCAAGCAGTGTGTGGAGTTGTACAGCTTTTTGTACATTGACGGTTCTTACCCGCTAAATATTTAACACAAACTTGTCCGTCTTTTAATGACACAGAAAACTGAAAGTGAAAATTTGATAACTGTAAAGTGAACAGTGTAGATCATGATCAGAGTGCACGGACTGGTCATGATCTGCATTAGACGCAAATGCAGAAACAGTAGGATTTTGACTAAATATCGTAAAATATATATTTCAGCCAATCACATTTGTAAGTGACAAAGTGTTGTAAGTGACAAAGTATTGTAAGTGACAAAGTGTTGTAAGTGACAAAGTGTTGTAAAAGACAAAGTATTGTAAGTGACAAAGTGCTGTAAGTGACAGATATACAGCGTTTATAAGACATAAAGAGTATACCATGTTTACTTGATTGGGAAACTGGTCAATATTATATAGGCAAATTGCAGGACAATGTTTTGTTACAGAAATGGTACAGTCAAACCTGTGAGCAAAGACCACTGCTGGGAAGCTACAAATGTGGTCTTTGTTTGCAGGTGGTCTTTATATTCACAGGTGTGTCTAATATTGTACGGTGATCTCCGTGCTGGTATTTATTTGCAGGTTGGTCTATATTCGGAGGTGGTCTTTAACACCAGTTTGACTGTACTGTCTACACACAGTAGTGTTTCAAAGAAATATTTTTTAATCATTTTTAAAAAAAAAGTTATTGAAATGCTTGTAGGGGTTGCGTCCGAAATATATCAAGCCTAGCTGCGTTGTTAAAATAAATCAAGATGGTTTCAATAAAACAATGAAGTGAGTTTGCTTTTGTGATGTACGCATGTTTGTGAAAAAGTAAAGTTACCAGAAAATTTGGTTCAATGTTTTTATTAACGCACTCTATACTACAGTATGGACAACAAAGGTATGTGAAGACTAGGCTTTCTTGTGCAATAGCTCCTATAATTTCCGTAAAAAAAGTTGTCAAATAGCCTAATAAACAACTTGTGACCGTACAATAATTCACCTCGAAGAGAAATAATTTAGATTTGTAATACATTGTAGTTATTGGCATATTTGTTAGTGTGGTACAAACTGTGAGAAACACGGTCTACCATTAGGCTACCTGTCACTACCCAATTTTCGATTTCATTGTCTGACAATGCAATGTACAAACAAATTATGATAGTCCCAACATTGCATTAAATAACAAAAGTGTTTGACTTTGTTTGCAATAATGTTTGGCGCAGTTTTTTTATTGCAATATTATCGGCAGATAGAAAATATGGCAAACAATTATAAACAACAGTTACAGTAGAATTTTGAAGGAGAAACTACATCTAGGGCGCTTTGTACAGTATAATAGCTTGAATATTGGTTTCAAATGAAATTAATGAAAAATTAATTTTTTTACTTCCCCGCCCCCCCCTAAAACATTCTTTATTTTTGGTTCCGAATTATTTTAATGTGTGATGGCACAATGCCAGCAAATCAGATTCACAATAACTGGGGATAGTTCGCTGATGAATTAATTATGTAACTATATGAGCATCTATTTGTACGTTTTGATTCTAGTTCAACCAAGCCATATAAGTACAATAGATTGCAGAAAATCTGTCGGAGTTATAGTATAGCTTTAGTTCAACGAACATTTCAGTTCCCGTCAAATGTATATTAGTTTAACTACATCCACATAATTTATTTTAGATTGATTTGAAGCAAATTTTATAAAGGTCCGTCCATAAGAGCAAATATGTTAGCTTGAATTTATGGATGAGACCTCGAATTTATTTTAGTAAACGCAGTTTTGAATAAGCAGACGACCTTAAATCGTCAAGTAAGTAATTACAAACATCTTTGATCGGTCCCCATGATGTTGCACAAAGAAGCACTGGCATACTGTTAGGTCCAAGAAATAGGTCCAATATTGTGCCGATGATTTCTCGAGTTTTTTTCACATCCGTTGAAATTGGCGGACGGATGTGAAATATTGTAGAAGATTTAAATTATAATGTTAAAGTATACCTTTAGTAGATAAAGCACCAACTAGTTGCTCTATTGTTTATAGCCTTTTAATATCTGGTTATATGAAATGGACGTTTTGTCGTACCTGGTTTCGACCAAAAGTTGTAGTGGGCAGAATGTCGGATCGGTGAAATGTTACAACAGTTGTATCGGCAAAATTGTTTTCGAGGAAATGTCGTGCCTCCCGACATAAAAGACTGGTGATATGTTGAGCATTTGTGATAAGATGAGCAAAACACTATGTGTGTACTTTAGAGTTTTATCGTTGGTATTTATCGTTTATCGGATAATCCATATGACCAACGGCCCCAGAAGAGTTTAGTTATTTTAGGTTTCGGGGGATAGCGCAAGATACAGAATGCGTTCCGTTCCAGAAACACCCACTGGTTCTTTAACATACCCGGTGTACAGCACCGATACATCGGACCTCGGTTTTAGGTCTCACCCGAAAGACCATGATTAGTTATGTTAGTGGAGGAGCGGGGATCGAACCCTGGATTACCACCAATGGCATACGGTTTTTGGCATTTTCAAGTGCTCTAACCTCACTGGTTATAGACGAATCAAGCTTCAATATTCTTGCCTTCAGGTGATTCTTTTCGATGTTAGAAAACATTAATATTAATTGTTTCAACACGAAACATAGATCAAGTGATCGGAAGTGATTGGGTTGTAGCTGCCTTACATGTCTGCTCAACTTCGCTGCCAGGGGAGTGCCACAATAGCACATTGCCTACTGGTATTTTAAATAAGAAAAATGCTTTTCCCTGCCTTGTATAATTTCGTCCAGTTGCCCGTATGTAAATGATCATTGAGTAGCAAAATAGTGAGTTGAGTGTATCACTTTGAATAGTTAATTTTATAGTCATAGAGTAAGATTCTTGGCTCCCGTTCGTAAACATTTGTACGTACAGCAGCTGAAGAGAGTAGGGTTGAAATCGTGTTTGTATCCAATTTGCAGTCTTGATGCTCGAAATAAAAAAAACTCACACAGTTTGTCATCAAACCACCTCAAAGCAGCATGTGGCTTTGCAAATTGTGTTAATAAGTAGATGACGCAGTTTTTGATTCACGGTTTACGCCGAGTATGCAAAAGTCACAGGCAACTCTATGCAACGACCGTTTACAACCAAGAGCTTTCAATGAGGTAGTTGGTATTACTAGGTATTAAGTTTAGCTTGTACATGTTGGTGCTTAAAATGTAACTGTACATGCGCATGCATTTCAATTCAGCTCTGAGTTACTGAAATGTGGTGTACAATAAATGAAACAATAGATTGTTTTTCGAGGGTGCAGTGTTCTTGATAGTACTATTAGGCACATTTTTGAACTTGGTTAAAGTACAAGGACCAGGGCCTTCTTGCATCATGGTTAACATGCTGTTTTTTTGCTATTTTTTATTTGTATAAAGATAGATCTTCAAAATAAAGATAGCCATGCAAGACGTGAAAGACTGAAAATCATGACAAAAAGAAGCTGTATTTAAGAGACAGTAGAGTCCGTATTTATAGGATTCACACTTTACACACTGTTAAAATGTAAAGTATGACGGATCGGATGTGTCCGTGGTTTTCACGGAAATTATCGAATATCATACGCGATTGATTTACTTAGGGTCCGTCAAAAAAGATATTTAAATTGTATGTCTCAATAAAATGAAAGAAATAATGTATAAGTTCCACCGTGTTTCTGCTTATCGTGCATTTTGAGAGTTTTTCTTCCAACTGTCGCAGTTTAATATATATATATATATATATAACGTGAAAATTCAAAAAATGTGCCGGAAAAAGTTAAATATATAAAAAGATAAAACACAGTCCAAGAGATAATTAAATTATTATTTGCCAACCGGTTTCGCTTTCATGCTCATCAGGCAAATATGGCGTCAAAATATGTATAATTGCTTAAAACGTACACAACGTACGTCAAAAATGATGACGCAGTTATATTTTTAGTCAAAAAATAGGACGTCAATTAACGCTATTCAATTTTGGTTCAAAAATGTTTATAAAATTGCTCTCTAGATAACCTAGCTGAAACGTTATTGGTATGAAATTTATAAAATGGATAAATATAAACCTTTGGGTCTCTTTTCTAGGTTATCTAGAGAGCAATATTTTATAAACATTTTTGAACCAAAATTGAATATCTTTATATATATATATATATATATATATTAAACTAGCTTCTTTAAAGTGTATTTGTATTTTTGCATCTTAAAGGTCCAAAGACGTGTCACTTGTACGTGTTTATATAATGTTTGGCTACTATCAAATGTATCCTCCAATTGTCAAAAAAGTGGGACTATTTTTGTTAATTGCACAAAGTGTGACACAACAGTCCCGTACCATTTGTGGTTATTAAAGTCGTGATATTTTCTATAATTTTATTCTTACACATATATATATACATGACCTCACTGATAAAAAAGAATCTGCATACAATTAAGATATGTAAAATTTTCTTTTTTATTTTAATTTTCTAATTCATATATTATGAAATAAACATAATTGGAGAGAGACAGACACACAAAGAGATTAAAAGCGACAGGCAAAGAGAGAGTGAGATTTGTATATGTCTCTTCGAAAAATATTTGCATGTTTTGCTTCAATTTTGAGATGAATTCAGTGCAAAATTGTCTATCAATGCAGCAAGCTTCGAAAATATTTCTTCTTACATTTAAGCCCCATAATATTTAATTATACCCGGATTTGTAGTTTGCATTTTTCAATTTGACACAATTTTCTCATTGCTTTTTTATTCCAAAATATATGGAATTATATATGAATTATCATCATTGTTTGTATTACGCCATAAATTGGTTTAATCTGGATGTTGATTATTAGGGGGGCAATAAACCCTACACTTTTTCGGTAATTTATTACCAAGTTTTGACAACCCTACCTGCTTTGTTTTTAGCTCACCTGGCACAAAGTGCAAGAGTGAGCTATTAGGATCGCATGGCGTCCCGTCCGTCCGTCCACCATTTCCTTCGAACGACATCTCCTCTGAAACCACTGGGCCAATGTTGATGAAACTTTGCAGGGATGTTCCTTTCATGAAGCTTTATCAAAGTTGTTCAAAAAATTCCATTCACAGAACTCTGGTTGCTATGGCAACAAATAGGAAAAACTTGAAAAATCTTCTCCGAAACCACAAGGCCTAGAGTTTAGATATTTTGCATGTAGCATTGTCTAGTGCACCTAGCTCTACCAAGATTGTTCGAACTATGACCCCGGATCAAAATTGACCCCGCCCGGGGGTCACTTGGTTTTACATATGCTATATAGGAAAGTCTTTAAAAATCTTGTTCTCGTTGAAACCGCAAGGCCTAGAGGTTAGATATTTGGCATGTAAAAAAGCCTAGTGGACCTCTACCAAGATTGTTCAAATCATGACCCCAGGGTCAAAATTAACCCTTCCCAGGAGGGGGGAGGTCACTTAATTTCACATAGGCTTGTATAGGGAAAACTCAGAGAAACCAGGCAGACAGGCAGAGCTTAGATATTTTGAATGTTACTTAGCATTGTATAGTGGACCTCTATGAGTTGTGTTAAAATCATGACCACTTGTATTATAGCCAATGGTAGTCAGGTGAGCGATATAGGGCCATCTTGGCCCTCTTGTTTAAATTATGATTAATGACAAAACAACAGTATTGTGTTAATAAAAAAACATTTAATCTTGGACTTTCATTTAGTCTTTTCTAGACTTACAGTACTAACGTGCCTTAATTAAGATGTCAAACTATATTATACTATTTAAAACGTAATGTACATTAATTTACAACGATTCGTGCTAGTAATTAAAACAGAAAAGAAATTCATGAAACTTTAGTTTAGTTTTAACATTACTTATTCGTTTATCAAAGCATGAACAAGACTATTACATTTATAAGCAGCAGAAATCTATACAGCTTATATATTATACTTTCATAATACTTTGTGTAAATCATATAAAAAAAAAACAGAGTGAGATCTTGATTAGCAAAAAAACGAAAAACAAAACAAACAAAAAACACGCGAAACAAAACTACAAAAATGCAGGAGAGAAAGGAACGAAGTGTGCATAAAATACGATTTTTGTAACATGCTAGATACTTCTTATATATACGAAAAGCTTACTACTCACTAGATTATGTGTGAACATAAGAAAATATACAAAAAAGGTACATTAAAGAGGGAGTAGAATTTGAATGAACAAGAGGGAATAAATGATAATGTGAATGACAGGGTATGGTCGAGCAACAAGTATGGCCAGACAAGTAAAAAGTGGACAATCGACTGTCAACACATCAGGGCTTTTAAGTAAATTTGTCTCTGCTTTCCGTATTACATTAAACATTATTAACATTATATATTTTTCTTTTAAGATTATAATTGCTTTTTAAGATAAATGTTATTCATTGTTTTAACATTTAAATGGTTTATGAAATATAAAAAATCATTGACACAATGATGATTTCTTAAGCACATTTAATTTATGCTAACTAATGAAATACTGTGTTATATCAATGTTTACAGTGATGGTATAGATTTCATATCAGTCACAGTGTGGGTGATATAGGTCTACCGGAACTACTTTTTTTTAAGTAGTGCATATACATTATTTTGCTTTTATTTTTATATTTAACATAAAATAAAAAGAAAATTTGTTTGTTTTAAGAGGACATGGAATATACCTCAACATAAAGTGATACAATGTATCTTTTCTCGGTGAGATATATTCCATATTCACTCAAAACAAACAAATATCCTCTATTCATCACATTGCCCCTCTTCATTTTCTATCAAATATTCTTTAATTTAGTGCAACACAAACTCAAAGGCTCCATATCATTTATCGGTGCAAAGAGTGTGAAGAGTGCAACAGTCCCACTTTAGCGCAAGCCTACATTATCGACTTTTGCTGATAATTATATTGATGTAGACTATGGAATGCGGGTTGGGACATGCCACTTGCTAATTGCTACTTGCTAATTGCCACTTGCTTATTGCTGATTGCAGATTTGGACATGCCACTTGTTATTTTCGACTTACGTATTGCCTATTGCTAGTTGCTAATTGTCACTTGCCACTTGCTTATTGTCACTTGCCACTTGCTAATTGCTAGTTGATATATGCCACTTGCTAATTGCCACTTGCTTATACTTAATTGCTCCTTGGGATATGCCACTTGATTATTGCCACTTGCTTATTGCTAGTTGGGACATGCCACTTGCTAATTGCCACTTGCCATTTGCCAATTGGGACACTTGCTAATTGCCACCTGCCATTTTCTTATTGCTACTTGAGATGCCACTTGCTAATTGCTAATTGCTACTTGGGACATGCCACTTGATAATTGCCAATTGGCATTTGCTAATTGTCACTTGCTTATTGCTACATGCTTATTGCCACTTGCTACTTGCCATTTTCTCATTGCCAATTATGATTTTCTAATTGCCACTTGCTAATTCAATTGATTGCGTAAAATTGTATAAGAATGTCTACTCATATTATATCACATATTTAGAACAAACACGAATTTATCTAAAGTATGAATTTGATCTAGTTAAATAAAAAATATATATTTTAAATATAAAATGATCAGATGATGGTTCATGCTCGATGTTTGCTCATCTAATTTGTTCAGACTTCAGCTGCAAGATTATTTATATTAAATATATTTTCAGTATGAAATATTATTAATAATTCATAATAAACTTATAACATATATAATCTATACATACACCATTATAGATGTCTTGTTTACTTTTAAGAGCAACTCATGTTCAATGTTCATGAACATGAATCAGATCACGCGTTTTGAAATTGTATAAATTAAAAGCTTAAATGTGATTGAATATAATATATTTTTGGTATGCATGTTCCATTTTAACATCAAAAACTTAATATTTTACTTCAATAAAATAATAATAGCTAATGTTCGTTATTTTCTAGCCATGTTCGGTAGTCATACCGATAACCGATTGGCAACTAGCGATTAGTAACAAGGAAAAGGTAATAAGCAATTAGCAAGTAGCAATTAACAATAAGCAAGTGGCAGTTAGCAAGTGACATGTCTCAACAAGCAATGAGCAAGTGGCAAGTAAGTATTAGCAAGTGGCATGTCCCAACTAGCAAATAGCAAATGGCAATTGGCATTAAGCAAGTGACAATTAGCAAGTGGCAATTTGCGATTAGCAAAACCGCAATAAGCAAGTGGCAATTAGCAAGTCCTAACCCGCAATTAGCAATAAGCAAGTGGCAATTAGCATGTGACAATTAGCAAGTGACAATTGGCAATAAGCAAGTGGCAATTGACAAAACCACTATAAGCAAGTGGCAATTAGCAAGACGCATGTTTCAACAAGCATTTAGCAATAAGCAAGTAGCAAGTGGCAACTGACAATTGGGAAACCGCGATAAGCAAGTGGCAATTAGCAAGTAGCATGTTTCAACCAGCATTGGTCAATAAGCAAATGGCAAGTAGCTATAGCAATAAACAAGTAGCAAGAAGCAAGTGGCAATTAGCAATTACTGAGTGGCATGTTTCCACCAGCATTTATCAATAAGTAAGTGGCAATCCGCAAGTAGCAATTAGCAAGTTTGGCATGTCCCAACCCGCATTCCATAATAGACAGTATTGGATTGTCGATTTTCTTAAGGCTGGTACTGTATCAGCTCGCGGTTACATATGGGTTATGCGATGGTACAATTAATTTAATATGACCCTTTGCAGTCAACTCGTACCTTCTATTTCAAAACTTCAGTTAAAGTTAACCAGGAACAAAAGGGACTGATTTAAGACGCCAACTCAGACCGCCAAGCCGCCAACTTCAAGCTGCTAGGACGACAACGTTAGGCCGCTGGGATGCCAACTTCAGGGAGATTATTATCGTAGATATATTAATTTAAAATTTGCAAGATACAAATAACAAACATAAAGCTAATGCGAATTACAGAATTGATGTTGGCGTACGGTGGCCTTACTGTATGAGGAAACCGATGTTTTCGAAACGCTCGAGTGAGGTAGCAACTTATATGGCTGAAAATAATATCGTACCATATGAGAGATATTTCTAAATTTTGCAGAGATATCTTTGTAGAATGAAATGATTTATTTTATGCAAACTAATGAAATACTGTGTTATATTTCTTATTTCTAAGAAATGGTCATCCTCATCACAAGCAAACATTAGCTTGAAAATAGATGACAGTATGTATTTGTTTTGATAAGAAAACTATTGCTGAATCTTTAAATTCATTTTATACCACAGTTGCAGCAAAACTGGTTGAAAAACTGCCAGCTAGTGTACAACAGTATGGCAAGACATTTGTGAACAAATTTTATGCAGAAAAGGGTGTTTCCATGAATAGTTATTCATTTTCGTTAGTGTCAGAAAATAAAGTGTATAAATATTTACATAAACTTAGTGCTCATAAAGCTACTGGTCTGGATGATATCCCATCACGCTTTATAAAAGATGGTGCTTCCATAATTGCAAGTCCCCAATTTGTCTTTAGTTCAGGGAGTTGTTTCCGATGATCTTAAGATGGCTAGAGTTGTCCCCCTTTATAAGAAAAGCGATAAAACTTCTGTTGGTAATTATCGCCCAGTGTCAAAAATATTTGAAAGAGTGGTGTATGATCAGGTGGAGTCTTACTTTCAGGAAAAAGGGTTACTTTACCAATTTCAGTCAGGTTTTAGAAGTGGCTTTTCTACTGATACCTGTTTGATTCATTTAACTGATTTTATCAGAATGGAAATGGATAAAGGTACTATTGTTGGCATGATACTATTGGATCTGCAAAAAGCATTTGATACTGTAGATCACGCTGTTTTGCACATGAAACTTCAAGCTGCTGGACTCGGTGACGACATTTTAACATGGTTCAGATCTTACCTTTCTGACAGGCAGCAGCTCGTAGATGTGGCGGGTACACATTCTACAGCTGCTCCAGTAACCTGTGGCGTCCCTCAGGGGTCCATACTTGGACCACTTCTATTTTTAATTTATGTGAATATGTCAGCAGTTATAAAAGAAAACTTCTGTTGTATGCTGATGACTCTGGAATTCTTGTGTCAGGTAAATGTAAATCTGAGGTGGAAAAAATGTTATCAGATGGCTTGAATCTTGTAAGTCATTGGTTAATAGACAACAAGTTATCCCTACACTTAGGTAAAACAGAGTCTATCTTATTTGGTTCCAAGAGTAGGTTAAAATCAGATCCTTATCTCAAGGTCACTTGTAATGGTGTACCTATTAATCCTGCTTCTGCTGTCAAATATCTAGGTGCTACCGTTGATCAAAATCAGTCATTTGATTCAATGGCTCGTTCAGTACTCCAAAAGGCTAATTCAAGGTTGAAATTTTTATATCGCAAACGAGAATACCTCACTCAACATACTAAAACATTACTGGTCATGTCCCTGATTCAGTGCCATTTTGACTATGCCTGTTCTATTTGGTACAATGGTCTGACACAAGTTTTAAAAAATAAGTTACAAGTAACTCAAAACAAGTTAATGAGGTTTGTACTGGATTTAAACTGTAGAAGTCATATAGACGCAGAACATTTCAGAAAACTCAATTGGCTACCTGTTAAAGAACGTGTAGAACGAATATTCTATGTCATGTGTTCAAGATCAAAAATGGTCTAGCCCCAGTTTACATGAGTGACCATTTTGTGTCCCAAGATAATGTTCATAATTATAGCACAAGACTTAGTAATAAAGGTGCCTTTGCTATTCCTAAGGTAAAGAGTTTTGGGTCCAAATCGTTTTGCTTTATGGGTTGCACTTTGTGGAACAGATTACCTCATAAGGTCACAAAAATCACTTAACCCTCTGCTTTTAAGGTTGCTGTTAAAAAACATTTCTTAGATAATTTGAAATAATTTTTAATTTTTTATTAAATTTAGTTATGTATAACATGTATAATTTTGGTATGGTTCATATAGTTCAATGTTTCTTAGATCTTCAACTTTCGTTCTTTTAAATGCATTTACACAGCTTGTTACATAAATAAGATGTAGGCATTCTTAATTGTCAGTCAACACTGTGATATTTTCATGTGATATACATGTAATTACTGTCTCACAGAAATGAAATGTGATAATTACTTTAAATTAAATTATTATTTTTGTTATAAGATTCAAGTAAAATATGAGATAAATATAAATGTTAAAGCAATTTGTGATATTTAAATTATGTGATATTCTGTGATACTGATTACTGTACATTGATTCATTGCCTCTCTCTGTCATGCCACCAACACAAAGGGACCACAATGGAAATAAGAGTTTACTCTTTTTTGTGTTATCCCTGGTGTCGGTGTGCATGCCATGGTTATTATGTTCATGTTGTGATATTGTTTTATTGCATTCATGTTTGTTTTAGCCATGTATGTACTCCATACCAAAATAAGTCTTATCTTATCTTATCTTATACAGTAAAATATAGATATAGATATCATATCAGTCACAGTGTTGGTGATATAGGTCTGCCGGAACTACTTTTTAAAGTACCGCATATACATAATTTCACTTTTGTTTTAATAGTTCGCATAACATAAGTATTGTAATTGTCTATACCATACGAGAAAACACTTCACGGTTTAAAGAGGCACTCCCTATATCTAGCAGATTATATTCTCGAAACATAGATTATGTGTTCAATGAACGTAAAATGATATATAAATACAATTTCAAAGAAAAACCTATGGCGAAAAATGCCTCATTTTACCACAATTAATCAATATATAGCCTTTCTGTAATAAATCGCATCCACCCATAATTTGTACAACAACAACTCTACATAGATTATTGAATGGTTTACGGTACTGCAGTATATTTTAAACTGCTGATTTTATCGATAATGACTGGGAATGCATAGCTGAAACTTTTAGGTTAAGTTTTAATACTTACAAAGATTCTATTATTAATGTTTTGGAGATTATTTAGTTTAACATCAGTTATAGGGTGTGTCCCTTTAATCTGTCTTTTTAACCTACGACTAAGGGTGGTCCTAACTATGCAAGAACCGTGTTTAAAGCCGCTCGCTCTCAGTTACCGTTGAAAAAATATTTTTGAAAAAAAAATGTTTGCAACGCTTTTGAATTTGGTAGCGTATTTTTTGAATTTAGAGATATACGTGATAGGAATTTTTACTGGAGCCCTTTTATGACGTCTCTGGAATCTGGAGCAATAATATTAATTAAGAAATAATAAATGTCTCCCTGTATTTTATCGTTGAATAAAATATAGTCAGGGGTGGTTGTCTCCCTTGCCAAATAACTGGGTTGGTCAACCCCATATAAAAACAGCATTTTCTGGTGCCTGAGAGACTAATCTGTTCGAAAAATGTAATTTCATTGGTCAACACCCTATAGGTGGGTATGATACAGGGTCCCCTTTTGACTAGAGTTATAATGTAAGTCAATGGGGAAAACAATAGGAGTATCTGACCTTGAGGAGCGGTCAAGTTGAAGTGTATCTCTACATTGTCACCGGGTCAAAGGTTGTAAACTAAATTGGTCATAATTTAGGTCGAAAACTTGTAAACAGACGTTTGCTTTGGGTCATATTAGAAACTCAGTTAGGATGCTTGTTCATATGAAGTTGGTAAATTTTGTTTTTCGAAATAAATCTGTATTTGCTAGATTCTTCTTCTACTTCCAAACCAAACCGATATTCACCCGTTGAGCACAATTATTTGGACTAAGGGGCTCAAGATAGTGTTAAATCTCCAAAACCCCTAGTCAGAATTTAATGGTATTGCACAGAAGTGATAAGCACCATGCGTAGTTGTGCATGGTCGATGTTTCGGGTCACTAGATCAAAGGTCACAGGGGCTTGAGGTAGTAAAATCTTGTGAGCTTTTATTCTCCAAAACCCCTGGCGAGAATTTAATTATACTTCACAGAAGTTCACATAGTTCACATAGTATGAGGCCGAATATGTTACACATATAAGCATATAGCTTGTTAGGCCTATGTTAGTGTTTTCCCTGTTGATAATGATCTTATGAAGATCAAAATTAGCTATTAATTTTGCTAAAATTAAAAGTGCTAATAATTTAGGAAGTGTCTAGAGAACCGGAACCGGTTCCCTAGACAGCGACCTTAGCGAACCGGAATTAATATTCGGACGAATTATTTGGCGTGTTGTTATCGGCACGTTTATTGATACAGCTATATAAACAATGCATATGTTGATTATTATTGTTATCATCACGAGGAGCTCTGATCATGGCCCGTCGACCCTGTTAAGAGTCAGTTTAGCCCTGAAAAGGACTGTTTTCAGAGCCTCTGGTTCAGGAAGGCATGACTGATGCTGTCGGTGAACTTAAAGTCAACATCACTTCTAAACACACCATCACGTCTGTCTAAAACGTCATTGTTCATTAACTCTGGACCATGTGACCATATTTTGTCAAGTGGGAGTTTCAACAAGGTCTTGTTAAGACGTCTGCATAACTTGTATCGACGTTGATGACAATGGAAGAGGCTCTCAAATACGACGTGCTGAACACCACAGCTGCGGAATTCATTTCTTATATCAAGTAGGGCATGGAGTAACTGATGATTGTTAAATTTTTCTATATCATTTTTACCTATCTGTATGAAGACTGTATGAAGACTATGTCAAACTTCGCCAGCTTCCACCTGCGTAACTTCTGCAACAACCCGACGACTATTAATCCTCCTGTCCCATGTGCTTCACCGCGAAATGGTAGATCATTGTGTAGACTACCATTTCGCCAGCGTACACATAGACATCATATTAAAACCGGAAGTGCGGAAGGCGAAGGAGATCAATTCGACAATCGACACATTGAAAACTAATGCAAATAAACTGATAATCCCACATTTTTCTTGTTTAAATGGAAGTTTTCACTTTATAATTATGAGATAATATATTTTCTTATCACAATTACCTGTAATATATGCAGGAAAACAATTCCGGTTCGCTAGTGTATAGATGGATATAGGCTAGAGAACCGATTCCGGTTCGCTAAGGTCGCTGTCTAGGGAACCGGTTCCGGTTCTCTAGACACTGCCAATAATTTAGCTCAAAAATAACAGTATGAGCTACTGTTCAAGTAGTCTTACTATTTCGACTTCGAAGGCAAACCGAATTTATAGGCTGATATTTTATAGTTGTTCACCTTCTACGGCGTAGAGGTGTGACAGTTATAAAATATCAGATCTGTGAAAGGGGTCACACTGAAACGCCAAATTAATTAGGCTACTGTTCAAGGTATAATAGTAGATTAATTAATTACTATCATTAAGTTGGGTGTTAAACATTTGACAATGGTAACAGTACTGTGTGTACTGTTGAAAGATAATATGACTAATTATCTTCAGAATGGACAATTTAAAACATATATTTACAAGTTGCTATGAACTGTCTTGTCTGCCTTATTAGCACAAAAATAACAGTATGGTATAATAGTAAATTAATTACTATCATTAAATTGAGTGTTAAACATTTAGCAATGGTAACAGTACTGTGTGTACTGTTGAATGAGAATATGACTAATTATTATCAGAATGGACAGATTAAAAACATATTATTTACAAGTTGCTATGAACTGTCTTATTTGTAACATAGGCGTTCAAATTTCGATTCTTGGATCCAGTGTTTATTAAGTCTACGCTTGAAGGCATTTATTGAGGGCGCAGAAACCACCTGTTCTGGAATTTTGTTCCAGGTGTTAACCACTCTTTGACTGAAAAAGGAACTTTTAAGTTCAGTGTTTGATCTTTTTTTATAAATCTGACGGGAATTTGCTCTTCTGAGTGAGTTAGACAATCCTGGATTATCTCTCTGAGGAAAATAACTGCCCCCACTAACAATGTCCTTTCCTTCAAGTATCTTATAGACTTGGATCATGTCTGCACGTTCACGTCTGTATTCTAGACTTGGTATTCCCAGTGTTTTTATTTTTTCTGAGTATGGCAAGTGATTTAACCCCTGGACCATTCTTGAGGCTCTTCGCTGGACATTTTCTAGGGCTGTTTGGTCCTTTTTTAGCCTTGGTGACCAGACTGGGGAGGCATACTCAAGATGTGGTCTTACTAGTGCTTTAAAAAGCTGTAAAAACATTTCTTTTGACATGTATGAAAAGGTTTTGCTTATCAAGCCTAGAATTTGGTTGGCTTTTTTTACTTTATTGCTAACATGTGTTGTAAACTTTAGTTCATTATCAATTAAAACTCCCAAATCGCGTTGGCTTGTGACCTGTTCAATTTCCTGAATTTTGTTATCTTTGTCTTTAATAAAATAAGAATCTGATTGACCTCTTCCAATGTGCATGGATTTACACTTGTTTACGTTGAACACAAGGTTCCATTTTTTAGCCCAGTCACAGGCCTCAAAAATATCATCCTGAAGACTGATGGAGTTGTCATTTGCAGATGTGGTTGTATAAAGTTTGCTGTCATCTGCAAATAATTTTAATGTACTTTTGATAACATCTGGCATATCATTTATAAAAAGGAGAAAAAGTAATAATACTGAGCCTTGTGGTACACCACTTTTTACCATCCCCCAGTTTGATGTTTTCCCATTAACCACTACTCTCTGAGTTCTCCCATGCAAAAAATCCCTTGTCCATTCTAACAGTTGCCCCCTTATTCCATAGGCCCAGACTTTTTTCAATAACCTTTCATGTGCCACTTTGTCAAAAGCTGCTTTATAGTCCAAATAGATTATATCTAATTCACTACCATTATCTATTCTGTCTGTCCAATTATCTAGACAGTCTAAAAGTTGAGTTGTGCATGACCTATTTCTTCTAAAACCATGTTGGTGGATGGAAAGGAGGTTATTATTTTCAAGATGTTCAACAATTTCTTGTTTGACAACTCTTTCCATTACCCTACAACAGACAGAGGTCAGGCTTATTGGCCTGTAATTTTCAGCCTTTGATTTTGGCCCTGCCTTATATATGGCAGTAACATTTGCCATTTTCCATTGGTCAGGTAACTTCCCTTGTTGTATCGATTTCTTAAATATTATAGATAGTGGCTTAACTAGACTGTATTTGCATTCTTTTATTATTCTGGGATGAATTTGGTCTGGACCTTGAGCCTTTGATGCCTCAACTGTTTCAAGAATTTTCATTAATTTTTCTTCTGTTATTTCTATTGTTTCTAAAATTTCGCTAGTTCTAGGAAGCATTTCTGGAATATCCCTTGTATCTTCATTTGTGAAGACTGAAAGGAAGTGTTGATTTAGGGTTTCTGCAATTTCTTGATCATTTATGGTGACACTGTCATCTTGCCTTTTGAGGTTACATACTGATACACTGGTTTTAGAATTATGTCTAACATATTTCCAGAATCTGTTTGGTTGTTCTTTTATATTTTTTGCAATATTCTTTTCAAATTCATATTTTGACCTTCTAAGTTCATATAGTGCAGTGTTTCTTGCAACTTTGTATTTTTTAAAAGTGTACTGGTTTCTTTTGAACTTAAATTTTGTCCATTTCCTTCTTTTATCTTTAACTGCATCTTTTGCTTGTTTATCTAACCATGGGTATCCCTCGCAGTCTGGAGACGAATTGCAAAATGGTATATGTTTTCCCTGTATATTTCTCAGTAATTCACAAAATTTGTCCCAGGCTGCCTGAACTCCCATGCTCTCCAAGATGCTTTCCCAGTTATGTGCTGAAAGTTCAGCATTCATTGATTTGTAATCCCCTTTATGATATTGAAATTTTGATTCCAAATTCTTGTTCTTTTCTATATAACATTTAAAGTCTAAACTTAATACCAGATGGTCGCTTTTCCCTAGACTTGGTAAGTAGGTGATACAATCAACCATGTTTTCCTCATTGGTGAAAACGAGATCTAGTAAAGAGGGTTGTTGGTTATCTCTGTATCTCGTGCATTCCCTAATATGCTGATATAAAAATAAGTCTTTTGATCCTTCTAGAAAAACAGTGTCTATATGATTCTCACTTACTAGAGAGGATTCATTGGACCAGTTTATGTTTGGGAAATTATAATCTCCCAGTATTAAAAGATGAGAAAAGCTTTTCCTATGTATATGTTCTAATAAGTATAGTAAGGATTGTACTTGGTCTAGGCTTCCTCCCGGGCTTCTATAGATACAGCCAACGAGTAGTTTATCATTTCCTTTAAGGATTATTTCTATCCATACTGATTCTTGGAATGAAGTAGCAAATTGTACACTGTTGGCTTTTAAATATTCCTTGACATAAATTATTACTCCTCTTCCATCTTTTTTTCCCGTTGTAAACATGCTGTAACCAGAGAGATGGTAAGTTTCATCTACTATGTCTATACTAGAGTGTTTAGGATAGATTTCTGTTATACCAATGATGTCTGGTTTATTTTCTAAAATTAGTGATTGAAGTTCTGATTTTTTTTCTTTTGTCAACGTATCAGCGTTGGTATACAGGACGCCTAGGCCATTCTTTTGATTAAAAATACACTGTTTGTTAAAAGTGTCTATTGTATAGCTAAAATCGTTATTTACACTTAAAAAGTTTCCTCCATCTTCAGAATTTAGAGGGCTAAAAGAGGATTCAAGGGGTCGAACGTGTACCGGTTCGATAAATTTTTAAGTCAGGTCTAAAAGTTTGATAGACTAACATGGTGGCAATTTGGAGTGTAAACAAACTTTCAGGTCGGTATTTTTTCAGATTTTAGCGGAAGTTTACAATTCTTATCTGATTATTGTTGTGCATCATGTGGAGGTATGTTTATGGTTTATTTCTATAAATTTCCAAAGCTACAGGTATCGTATTTAAAAAGTTATTGAAGGGCAACTGACAACTGTCTGTATTCCGTTGGTAACAAAATCCTTAATTTTGAGCACAATATGTAAAAACACTATGTCCCATTCATATTTTTGCGTTTTTTTCTAGCATCATACAGCTATATGACAAATTCAAACGGGTGCCAATTAAGAAATTAACTCCCTAGCCAATTATTTCTTGTGTACGAATGACTTATGGTTAGATACATTTACTGTACGCTAGAAAAGGTTAGACATGTAAACCATTTTAGCTAAAATAACTCAAAGCTGGAGTCTTAAACTGGCAAAGACTTGATAATGCTAATAATGAAATCGACTTTTGTTTGAAATCTGGTGATCTTGGACCCTTCAATTGTGTATGTGTATGCAAGAACTAGGTTCCTGGTGTATGTTGTTCAGTGATCGTCTTGAAGTTAAATTATTTAGTATCTGTGCAATGAAGTTTAGGTGGTTGGTCAACGTTTGTTGACATGAAAGCTTCTTCCCGCAGATGCCACAACTTGTGTCGTCATTTTCAGAACTGAAACGAGAGAAAACTGTCTGTCACATCGCCGTACGGTCACTGTTATGAAAAATATGTTTTCTACCATGTAGATCTATATGTAAATCTATAGACCAAATAATCAATCATACGTCGTCTCGTCATTAGCATCATATACTAGTACAAGGAGAAAGTATAATGATATACCGTGTAAACCTAGAAATTATTTCGCGCGTTTTAAGTAAGCGAAATTCGCGACACAGTCGATCCGCGAACTTAAGTAGTAGGACTAACACAACAGTGTCATTTTGTGGATTTATCGTGCTGAAATGAAATTTATTTTGTGTAAAGAATTTCCGGAAGTTACACACGAAAACAAATATTTCTTAAGATCCGTTACCCGAAATATTCACCGAAACTTACTGCTTTAGAAGTATATTGACTGAAGGGTGGTGATGTTTTTTATTCTATTACAAAAAAAGATAGATCTAGAAACGTTTAAAACATCTAGTTTTGAGTAAACATAGAGTTAATATATCATAACATAAGATTCATTTCTAATTAAGCCATTACTGATGACATCAGAGAAATTAAATGAAATCGAGGCTGTCTAAACATTAATGAGTCCCACTGTGTATAAAACCAGTATGGATTCAGATCCGGTTGCATATTGTGTACTGCAACTCTGGGCACATCTCTTGATAATGCGGGGACGGGAGAGTATCTAGTATTCACGTCCAATCTCCACACTCTCTATTCTACGTTTTTACCATTCTGTAAAATTAACTTCAAATCAAAGCAAAATAGCGGCGGGTTATACACGGTATACGGAACTATGATCAATATGGATCTTATTGAATGATCCAAAGTGCACCGATTGTTTATAGTTGTATTGAAATTCAGTAGAAATATTTTTAGAAGTTATTCCATTTACACTTTATGTCACAAAGTGCAGGAACCAAAATTTATGCGTACAGTAATTTTATCTAACGAAAAGCCATGCATACAGTAAGGAAAACGGAAAAATTCTACAGACGATGAACGATTGAATATCAGTTTTCGTTTGGACCGTGAATGAAAAACAGAAAGACGTATTTCTATGCTAGAAGTAGAGGAACAACTGCTTGCAAATTATGGAAAATGTGTCATTTTTGAACTCGTGCCAAAGTGATGTTTACATTTGCGACCACGAATGCATTCAATAACTTTTTCATCTTGTTGTATTTAGTGCTTTAAGTTGAATACTCACAAGCAGAAATAACGTCTCCACCAACTGCACAAGATGATTAAAACATGCAGTCGGAAAAATATGAAAAAACAATCACCTACCTACTTTCGGTTTGCTCAAATCCTTCCATTTTAGTCCATCAAACTTTTAGACCTGACTTAAAAATTTATCGAACCGGTACACGTTCGACCCCTTGGGATTTAATCTCGCAGCAGCGTTGGTGATTGTGGATCCTCTTGAGTAGCAGTATTTTTTGCCTGACTATTGATCCCCCCAGGAACAGTCACATCATTTATTGATGAATTCATGTACTGACTAAGGTCATTTGGGATTTCTATCACTGTTCTGTTATTTATGAGTGGTTGTGCTTGTTCTTTATAGGGCGAAGCTTCCATCTGTTCTTCTGCTTTTTCTTTTTTACTGGCATCTCTCTTCTTTCTTCCCTTTGCTCTATTGTGAGGTCTCTAGCAAATACATTTTTTTTTAACCTTTCTTCAATATCACTTTTATCAATATTTCTTGATTTTTCAAGGAGTATTTTTCTTTCTTTTTTGTTGCTCAAGATGACTTTAAGAACTCTTGGATTTTCTTGATTTGTAAATTTTCCCATCCTGAACATGGTTTCAAATTTAACTGTTGGGATCCCAAATTGGTTAGCCACTTGAAGGAAGTTCTTCTTTTTTCCGGTTTAAACTGTTTTTACTTTTGGGCTCTGGAAAGTTGAAGGCAACAATGTTGTTTTCCCTTGATCTTCGATCTTCATACTCTTTGTGTCTGTCATCTACCAGTTTCTTTAGGTCATCTTTTACGTCTGTAACAACAGATTCTTTTAGATTGGACATTTTCTTTTCAATTCTTATTTCTGTATTAATTTGAACTGAGGTTAATTGTTTTTCTAATTTCGATATTCTTGTTTCTTGTTGGGACTTCATATCTTGAATGTCTTCATGAATTCTATCGAGTTTAGAAGCGGTTGTTTTGCAAAATTTGCATGACCAGTTGAAACTATCAAGCATTCCAGTTTTCAGAAGAGCAACGACATCTGGATTAAGTTCAGTACAGTTAGGGCAGAATTTTAGGTTGCATTGGTTGCACTGGGTAAAGTCAATACTCTTAGCTACAACGTTGCATTTTGCACATTTCTGATCCTGGGGTGGACTTCTTATGACATCAAATTTTCTGTTGGCTGCTGGTTCCATCCCTCCTATTTGTTCGAAGATAGATTTCTTAGGAGTACTTGTTGCTGGCAGTCCAGTTCTAGATGCCATTTCAAACTCAATGAATGACTATGATGTTAGTCTTGGCGGTAAGGCAGCCCCTACTCAGCCTAAACTAGATACAATTTAAGTTGAATTATAAATCAGTAATAGACCAGACAGCAGAATTTATGGAATACCGTATCGGTAGATGGTAAGGCAGCCCCTACTCAGTCTTGGAGACAATACTTCATCATTCTGCCACCCGAAGTGAATTACTTTTTTATTGTAGTTTGTACTAACTGGGTCAGCCACTTGGTAGCAGTCAGAGGTGTGGGGTGAACACCATCAATTAAAAGTTTGCTAGTTAATGTTTCCCTAGATTTTGCTTCTGCAGTTGTACTTGATTTCCCCCTTCTGTTTTTTCGAAAATCTTCAATCAGTTTTGGTGACCTGTACCCTAGTTGAGTATTTATTTCTCTGATTAGATTGTTGACCTCAAAGCACTGTTCATGCACAGGCTTTTCATCAATTTCTTGCCAGTTAGGATCCCCTTTCAAACGGTTATACTCTTTTGGAAAAATTGGGGGTACTTCTATAATTCCAATATTAGTGCCAAATCTTTGTTTCAGTTCTAATAATTTTGAATATTCCCCACTGAGATGACCTATGAGATGTGCAGTATCTGTGAACCTCTGAGAAATATACAGACCTTTTTTTACAGTAATATCACAAGTTCCGTGACAAAAAAGAACAAGTAAGGATGCAGTGATGTCACTTTTTTCAAGAATTTTTTCCACTTGGTGTCTGCCTACTGATGTAGTTCTACCAGACTGGATATCCCATTCAATGTTGTTGGTGTCAAGGCAGATGTGCTCTATCTCATTTTTCAGGTAACGCCCCTTACTATCGCTAACTATGATGACTTTTTCATAAAGTTGAGCAACCTCACCAACTGAAGCAGAAGCTGTCTTCTCTAAAAATTTTACCAATTTGCGGGACTCTCTGTCTGTTGGGGGATTCATGCGAGTTTATGTCACTATTACCAAATAAATTAAAAAAGTAACTATCTAATCAAGGTATGCCGTTTTAGTTGAATACTACATTTTGTACGTGTCAGGTAAGGCAGTCCCTACTCATGACTAGAAAATATAAAATTTTGGCTAAGGGATGGCTATCACTAGTGGAGGCAGTTGTCTTACTTTGTTTAGGGTATTGATACTTTGGAGTATGTTGCTCAAAAATTAACTAAAGTTAACTACAGACTAAAGTTAGGAATGATCTGTATTCTATTCGTCAGAGCAATTTTACTTTTCTGTCGGTTGTCTCACACCATGCGAACCCTTTTTCTTTTAGTACTATGTACTAAGTAGTTTGGTAAGGCAGTCCCTACACAAAACTACCCTGATTGGTTGATACACAAGTGACGCACTAATCAGGTAAGGCTGTCCCTACACATGATGGATATACATGCACTTATGTTAGCAATAAGGAAATAATTGGGAGGATGCGCTAATAATCTTCCAAGAAGGGAAGACACAGAAAAGAAAAGGTCTGGTAAGGCAGTCCCTACACAAGACTTATTTATATTATTGATTAACCATTATCAATCAACCCGAGAAGAATATAATCGGGTTGAATATAGCACAGTATTATAGTACTACGTACTGCGCTATTGTATTTATAAACCTAAATGGGTTGTTTATGTTAGGTCCGTGAAGGGGAGCAAACTCTAACTCAAAGAACTGTGCTAAATAATAAATTGTTTAGCAAGAATGATGAAAAGTTTCGT
This sequence comes from Saxidomus purpurata, assembly GCA_022818135.1. Taxonomy (NCBI): domain Eukaryota; kingdom Metazoa; phylum Mollusca; class Bivalvia; order Venerida; family Veneridae; genus Saxidomus; species Saxidomus purpurata. Next base: position 39,192,970 of record JAFMSR010000018.1, read on the forward strand.
TCTACTTCACTGTCTACTCGTAGTAGAGTGTATGTATATTGATTAGTACTTTATTTTGTTCACTGCCAGTCTTTTAGATAATTTTACTAAGAAAATTTTTTTGTTTTTCAAAATGGCCGACTGAAAACCTTTTTCGTCAAACAAAGGAGGAAAAATCAATCAATATTAAATCCCCTATTGTTTCCAACTAATTTGAAAATAACCCTTCAGTATGATAAATCTGATATTTAACAACACTATTAAAACACTTCTATTAGATTAATCTCCTGATTTAACACTAGATGATCCAGATATTTTAATCTTTTTTGTCCTGCTCAGATTTTCATGTCTTCCATCTTCCCTCAAATTGTGCAGGTCAAATAATTAAAGCATCAAATATTATGTAAATTTTATATAGTAGTGGGGGGGGGGGGGGAAGGGTGTATTCATCACCTTCAGTGATAGTTCTAGTTTCTTGTGTTGTCACTTGACTTGCAACATTATCATCATTATACAAAAACTTAAATTTGCCTGAATTTGCACATCAGACAATGTAAGATAATAAGCTTTCACAAAATGTTTAGGTAACCAGAGATGTATAAATAACATGTTAATACGTCTCTATTCTAAATGGCGTCACAATACAAGGACCAGTTTGCTTTCTTGCAGTGAATAGTTTAGTCTAAATAATTGAACATTGAAGCCAGTGAGATAGTTTTTGGACGGGCGCTTTCTTCTGAGGTTTGACAACTATAAAATATCATAATGTAAGAAAATGGATCAAACTGACAAAATGAATTAGGCTACGGCTAGGTAAGCCTAATTAATTTGGCATTGCAGTATGACCCCTTTCATATAGATCTGACATTTCATAACTGTCAAACCTTCAACAATTCTAAAATGTCAGCTTGTAAAATCGGTTAACCTTCATAGTGGAACTAGTGAGACTAATGGCCAGGTAGCCAGCACTATATATTATTCAGAGTTATGTGGGCTCATTCTTGAATATGATGCCGAGAGTTTCAATGATACAGGATTTATTTAGAGTTGTGTTCTTGGAAGTGGATAAATTTCTCTCTTTTTATTAATCATTCTGTATTAGGAAGTGGGGAGCTACATGGAGGGGCATCATTAACGTTTCCAACAATAATATCCTTGTCTTTAGATATTTATACATAACCTTATTACTTGTATTTTCATAGTTTCAGAGGCTGTTGCATTTGAAGGCAAGTGATAGATGCATGGTAAAAAGTGGAAGGGGCATCACTTTAGAGGAGTTGGAAGTTGACATTGTTCGCTCTCATCTGGCGTTGATTTTTTTTTTCAAAAATGACATACAGGTTCTCATACATAAATATAAAATTAAAGGCTAGAATCGAGAATAGAAGTAAAAATCTAGATAGGAATTTGCAAACATCTATTGAAAATGTTGGTTTCACAGTATCGCTACACTACATGTACAATGTATATGTTTTTAGCTCACCTGGCACAAAGTGCCAGAGTGGGCTATTAGGATTGCATTCTGTCCGTCCGTCAGTCTGTCCACCATTTCCTTCATCGACATCTCCTCTGAAACCACTGGGCCAATGTTGATAAGAGTTTGCAGGGATGTTCCTTGCATGAAGCTCTATCAAAGTTGTTCAAAGAATTTCATTCCATGCAGAACTCAGGTTGCTATGACAACAAATAGGAAAATCTTCTCTGAAACCACAAGGCCTAGAGCTTAGATATTTGGCATGTAGCATTTTCTAGTGGACCTCTACCAAGATTGTTCAAGTTATGACCCCGGAGTCAAAATTGACCCCGCGTGGATGGTCACTTAGTTTTGCAAAGTCTTTATATAGGAAAAACTTTAAAAATCTTCTTCTCTGAAACCACAAGGCCTAGAGCTTAGATATTTGGCATGTAGCATCTCAAATATACACAATGTATCAGTAGGAAATTTACAAAGGCCCGTTTTCTTTCTGAATGGTAACTGGTGCGTAAGTGCTTGCAGTACTTTGACAGTTTGTCCAATGTCCAGTACTTATTTACATTTGGATTTTAATCAAACTTTCCACCGGATCAGTATGGAGTCTAGTTGTGCATATTATAATTTTAGGTCATATAGTCAAAGGTCAAGGTCACAGGAGCCTGAAATGGGGAAAAATCTTGTCCACTTTTCATCTCTAAAACCACTTTTTGGAGTTTCATCAAATTTTCAGGGTTGCATCTGTATGAAGTCTAGTTTTGCATCTAACAAGTTGGGTTCATACTGTCAAAGGTCATGGTCACAAGGCCTAAAAGTTGAAAATCTTGTCTGCTCCTAAACTCCTAAACCCTTTGTAGTAATTTCGTCAAACTTGACTTGAAGCAGTATACAGTAAACTCCGCTTGTAACGAACTCCTCGGGACCTATCAAATTTGTTCTTTATATCCGGAGTTCCTTATATACGATGTATACATATTGAACTAAAATATATATTTCGAACAAGTATTTTTATAGTCAAATGTAATAAATACGAACCATCAACTTTTGATTTTCCTACCTCCCTTTGAAGAGTTATAAAAATATGTAACTGTTATCATTTTCTATACCCGTCAATCTTTGTAAAATAATTGTATAGATTAATAAAACATAAAAAAGACAGTTCATGTTTTCATTGGCAATTCTTAAACAAATACAATTGAAGAAAGCTGATTTTCGCTAACTTGCAATAACTTGAATATTTAACAAGGTATTTTTCCCAAAATGGGATTTCATCCAATCTGTATACTAGAAACGCTCAGAATTATTTACGGAAATATTATCACTAGAATATCGTACTTAGCAATTATGTTTGTAAGCAATTATGTTTGTACTCTCATTTAACTAGTTTACCAAAACGTTACACATTTGTGATAACTTACCTTTATGAATAATAGCTACAAGTGCGCTATAAAAAATTAAATGTAGACTGCAAAAGAAAAATGCAAAATCTTACTCTTCGGAACATAATATATTTGCAGTTCGATATATACGATGACTTTACTATACATTTTGCATTGTTAGGCCAGAAAAGATTGTTCGTTATATCCGAAGTTTCCTTACAACCGTAGTACGATATAGCCGTATATTTTTACATTAAACAAAGAAGGGAAAAAATCGGGCCCAAAAAAACTGTTCGTTATATCCGAAGTTACGTTATATCCGGGAGTTTACTGTAGTAGGAAAAGTAGATGTGCATGTTATAATTTGGGGGCATATCGACAAAGGTCAAGGTCCCAGGGACCAGAAACATGACAATTTTGTCCACTCTTCACCTCCTAAACCCAGTCAGTCAAATGATCATATATCTTGGTAGGGGTATTGTTGATTACCGATGAACTACGCTTATTGAGTTAGAGGGCAGTGGGTCAATGGTCATGGTCAATTTTTGAAGTGGGGGAGAAATATGTTTTCCCGGAAACAATTTTCTAGTTCTAAATTAGCTTTAGGAGACTGAATCTTGCATGCAAAATTTGAACTAAGGTATGATGCTTATTGCTGAAGCCCAGGGAAGAGTGGAATAAGACACACTGTTCTTTTGAAATAATTGAGCTAAAATCTTACAAGACCACTTCTAAAAAATATCAAAGTTAGAGGGACCTAGGCATTGAACAACATGTATAAATTCCACTATAAGTAACCAGTATACAATTTATGTTGCAGAGTACATTCACAGTACAGACATTGCATCGATAACAAAACACGTCACAGATTTGGACCACCTCTGATTAACATATCTTCGTCAGCAATAAGAGGCACAGGAAACCTGACAATAGAATTAGCACATTTGGCTTCCAAAGGATTGGATAAGAAACAAACAACAGAGAAATTTGTTCTCTACAAGGCTGATCCTACTTCTGGTCGAGATTCAAAAACTGTCGTGATTATTTTTGCATTTTATGGTGCTTCCGACAAAGCGATCGGCAATTACTGCAGACTTTACCATGCATACGGATTTGACACATTAATTGTGCCTAGTTATCTCAAACATTTTGCTTGGCCGAACATTTCACTAGAACTTGCTACAGATTTGTTAAATTTTGTGAAGAAGACGTGTTCAACGTACCCAAACATTGTGATTCATGCTTTCTCTATGGGAGCATATAATTTTACTCTCTGTATGAGTGAAATGTACAAGGCACCAGAACTGTATTCAAGCATCGAAACAAAGATACGGGCCATCGTTTATGACAGTTTGACTATAGGTTCATTGAAAAACATGGCGCAGGGTGTTGGTTTAGGAATATCTAAAAATAGCATCGTAAGGACACTAGTCCCTTTGTCAATGTCTCTATACTTTAAACTGACTAGTAATTATACTGTGCAGGTATATGAACACTATATTGACCTATTCAAGCAAAAACCTCTTCAAGTGCCAACATTACTATTCTATTGTAAAAATGATGCAATGTCAGAGTATGAAGTAGTCCATGCTCTTGTAGAAGACTGGAGAAAACGGTTTAGTTTTAACATAGTGGACAAGTTTTGGGAGGAATCAAAGCACAGCGCACATCTACTGCAACACAATGAAGAGTATACCAGGACAGTGGATTCGTTCTTGAAGTGTGTCCCTGGCCTGATAAAAATTGATTCAAAAATATAAAACATGTTTAAATATTTATTAAAACTTCTTGTATATATATTTTCCATGGATTGAAGTCTTGACTGTTGCCAGACCAATGGTTTGTGGAACTTGCGGTCGTCACTTGATTATTGTCGTTGTCAGCGTTGGTTAAGTTTTGTGTTTAGGTCACGTACATGTAAACTATCAAAGCTATCACTTTGAAACTTGAGAAACTTGTTCATCTAATACCCTTCTTCAAATTGTATGCTAAAGATGCTGAGTCTGACCAGTTTTTAGCTCACCTGGCACAAAGTGCCAGAGTGAGCTATAAGGATCACTCTCTGTCCAGGTCCGTTGTCCATCTGTCCATCCATCATTTCCTTCAAACAGCATCTCCTCTGATGCAGGGATGTTCCTTGCATGAAGTTCTATCAAAGTTGTTCAAAGAATTCCATTCAGTGCAGAACTTTGGTTGCTATGACAACAAAAAGGAAAATCTTTAAAAATCTTCTGCTCTTAAACCACTAGAGCTTAGATATTTGGCATGTAGCATTGTCTAGTAGACCTCTACCAAGATTGTTCAAATTATGAACCCTGGGTCAAAATTGACCCTGCACGGATGGTCACTTAGTTTTGCATAGGCATATATAGAAAAAATTAAAACATCTCAGAAACCACAAGGCCTAGAGCTTAGATATTTGGCATGTAGCATAATCTAATGGACCTCTGCCAAGATTGTTGAAATTATGAGAAAAAAAAAGGGGGGGGGGGGAAAAAAAATTTTTTAAGTGGGAAAAAAAAAAAAAAAAAAAAAATTTTTTTAAAAAAAAAAGGTTTAAAGTTTAGTTTTTTTTTTTTGTTGTTTTGGGTGGGGGACTTTTACAAAGATTGTTTATAAGTTATATCAAAGTTTTCAAAATTCAACTTATGGCAACCAAGGAAAAAATTAAAAAAAATTTTTTTTTGAAACCACTAAGCTTGTCATAATTGGTGAGCATTGTTAGGGACCTCTACCAAGATTGTTCAAATTATTGACCCCTGGGTTGGTCACTTAGTTATGGGCTTATATAGGTAGAAAAAACTTTAGAAATCTTCTCTGAAACTACAAGGTTTAGAGCTTAGATATTTTGTTATGTAGTATTGGCTAGTGAACCTCTACCAAATTTTTTTTTACTTTGGCTAAAAAAAATTTCCTCCCGGGGGGTTCCTTAGTTTTGATAGGCTATATATAGGAAAAGCTTTAAAACTTGTACTGTGAAAACAAAATAAAGGACGTTATACAAAGGCCGTATATAGGAAAATTTTTTGGTATCTAAAAATTGTGGATCTTTAACTAGGCATAGAGGGGGGGGGGGGGGTTGGGGGGGGGGGGGGGGGGGGGGGGGGTTTGGGCCTTTGTTTAGGGGGAAAATAGAAAATGGGTAATTAAAAAATGGTTATAAATAAACCGTAAAAGGATAAAATCAGAGGAGCATCTGGCACCCGTAGGCGGGTCTCTTGTTCAATGTATGTTCATGAAACTTGGTCAGTATGATTGTATTGATGAAAGTTAGCCTAGGTTGAGTCTGAATATTTGTAATCTGAGGTCTAAAACTAGGTCACCTGGTTAAAAAACCTTGTGTTTGCCAAACAGATGACATTTACAACCAAATCGTCAGATTATTGTTTGTCTTGTGAAGGTCAAACAGCATCCTTGTAAAGGACCATTACATAATTTGTACTCGGCAGCACATTGTGAAGCCGAGTCGTACACTTGTCCTCACGGACACTGTATTACAAACCAGTTTGACCGGTATTGTATGGTCAAGCGTACAGTTAGAGGTTTTATAAAGGGGTACATTGTAATTGCATTACAAATCAGTTCTAGAGATTCTCTCATCATGGCTTCAAATTCAAGGCTTTTTGCTGTGGTGTAATATAAATATCTGTTGTCCACTTTGTAAATGTGTGTCACACAATAATTGATAATACATTTTGCAATAATTTTTTTTTTCGCGTTATCCTGACAGCGTGCTTGAACCTTTGAGCCTTTCATACATTATATTTGCATTATAATTTATTCAGTCAGGAAAACACAATCGACTTCGTGATTAAACAAAGTAGAGAAATGAGAATAAATTTCAGTTGACATACAAGTAAAAACAGATAATCAGTTTTGATGAATTCGTTAACATGTTCTAGTTCCAAATAATTCAATTTCACTATTGCATGATAGCCTCACTCTAGCTAAGTGCTTTCTGTTGTGCTTTTTGCGCATTGTGTGAGCCAGTGTTTCTGCTGTTACACAGCCTGTGTGATCTGAAATGATAAAATACAAAACATTCTGTTCACTATGTATAAACACAGAAATACCCAATAAAAGCTGACATTTCAGCACTAGTATTCAGATTAATTCCATGATTTGAAAAGAAAAAGATTAATTTTATCTTTCTTAATTACCTAAATGCTTTTTGCATGTTTTGTGACAGAATCCTTTTTCATAATTGGGCAAGCAGACGTAAACAAATTAGATTTTTTTGTGCTACAGACAAAGATTACAATATATCATCTTCGTTTCAGTTATTTACACATGTTTACTAAAAACATAACTTTGGAAATGATTTCTATACTTATAAGCATATGTTGTTTTACAGTATAACATCTAGTATTCTTTAATGTTCTTTAAAGAAAGCTTTGGAAAATGTTTATGTGCTGATTAGCTCATCTGGTTATGCCAGGGTGAGCTCTTCTAATGGATGATTGTCCGTCGTCCGTCAACATTTTGATTCAAAAGACATCTCCTCTGAAACCACTGGGTCAATGTTGATGAAAGTTTGCAGGGATGCCTCTTGCATAAAGCTCTTCCAAAAGTGGTCAAAGAATTCCATTCCATTCAGAACTCTGGTTGCTATGGCAAAAAATAGGAAACAACTTTTAAAATCTTCTCTGAAAGCACAAGGCCTAGAGCTTAGATATTTGGCATGTAGCATTGTCTAGTGGACTTCTACCAAGATTGTTCAAATTATGACCCGGCCCGGTCAAAATTGACCTGGCCCGGGAGTCACTTAGTTTCACATAGGCTTAAATAGGAAAAACTTTAAAAATCTTCTCAAGGCCTAGAGCTTAGATATTTGGCATGTAGCATTGCCTAGTGGACCTCTACCAAGTTTATTCAAATCATGACCCCTTGGTAAAAAAACTGACGCATTTTACATAGAAAAACTTTAAAAGTCTTCTTCTCTGAAACCTCAAGGCCTAGAATTTAGATATTAAGCATGTAGCATTGCCTTGTGGACCTTTACCAGGATTGTTTAAATCATGACCCCCAGGTGAAAATTAACCCTTCGCCGGAGGGTCCAATGATTTCGCAAAGGCTTATATAGGGAAAACTTCAAAAAACCACAAGGCCCACAGGCAGAGCTTAGATATTTGGAATGTTATTAAACATTGTATAGTGGAACTCTGCAAATTATGATAAAAACATGACCTCTTGTATCATTGGCAATTGATATACAGGTGAGAGATATAGGGCCATCTTTGCCCTCTTGTTAACTTAAAGCCATTTAATAAAACATAGTAATTTTTGTGTGTGCCATGAAACAAGAACATCCCCTCTCTTTCTTGTTTGATTACAGAGCATTTCTTATCAAGATTTTTATCTCTGATTTTACCTGTGCAGCTAGATGCCTCGATGGACATTACAGGCACATTATTCGTTTAAAGTTATAAACCTTATTACATATAGTAATTTTTGTTTCCAATATTGCATTATAGTCACTTACGAGTAAAACAAATGTGAGTTACTGATACCAACAATCTAATTTGTTTCAATATAATGTTATATACATATAACATGAGTTCAATGAACTTTTTGTACATCTGTGTTATTGTAATACATACGGTGTCGTCACAATATATGCGTATCGCAAATCGCAGAGTTTGTCTTTCTTTTTTGTAAGGAGGGTAGTTAGGACAGGCACTATCATGCACATATCTCAATAACCACCCAAGTATTAATTTGAAACTTTACTGTAGTGTTCAGGGGTATCAAATGATTAAGTTAGATAACTCTTGACTTAATATCTTACTACTTACAGCCCTTGTTTACACTTTGAAAATACACAATCATATTCTTGTTTTGCCTTTTACTGTCAAAAATTTTGTTTCATTGGCAAGCATTGAGAATGGTCAAGTGTCTTACCGGTGGCTCTTGTCAGCTTACCTGGCACAATAAACTGCATGACAAAATTTGATGAAGCTTGGCAGGGATGTTCCTTGCATGAAGCTCTATCATACTTCTTTAAATAATTCCATTCCATGCACAAGTCTGGTTGCCATGGCAATGGAAAGGAAAAACTTAAGAAGTCTTCTTCTCAAAAACAGGAAGGTCTGGAGCTTAGAAATTTTGCATGTAGAATTGTCTAGACCACTTCCAAGATTGTTCAAATCGATTGGTCAAAATTGACCGCCCAGGATGTCACTTGATTATTTAGCTCATCTGGCTTTGCCAGTGTGATCTTTTCTAATGGATGATTGTCCTTCGCCATCAACATTTTGATTCAAACAACATCTCATTTGAAACCAATGGGTCAATGTTGATGAAACTATGCAGGGATTTACCTTGCATGAAGCTCTACCAAAATTGTTCAAAGAATTCCATTCCTGGCAAAACAGGAAAAACTTTAAAAATGAGAGCTTGGATCTTGCCTTCTAGACCTATTCAAAGTTTGTTCAAATTATGCCCCTAGGGTCAATATTGACCCAAACCCAGGGTGTCACTTGTTTTACAAAGACGTACATAGGAAAACCTATTTTGTATGTAACATTGTCTAATGGTCTTCCACCTACTGTGTTTAAATCATGCCTCTTGGGTCAAAATTTACCACACCCACCAAGCAAGTTGACTTGTACTCATGTGAGCGAAAGAGGGCCATCATGGCCCTCTTGTCATATTTAAGCTTATAGAGGGGAAAATCTTCTCTGAAACCACTAGGCCCAGAGCATAGATATTTTGAATTTAGCATTATGTAGTTGACCTCTATTATGATTATTCCCTTTCTGCTATAGATGTGTATCATTGTCTAATGGACCTCAACCAAATTTGTTCAAATCATGCCCCTGGTGTCGAAATTGACAACACCCGTCACTGGTTTTCATATAGACTCAAAAATGCTCAGTAACAGTTGAAATGCACATTTTAGAATATATTTTAAAAATACATATTTTAATCAAATAAACTTATGAAAACATTAGTTGCATAGACACTAATTGTCCTGACCACTGACTATGGTGTTGCGGTGTATTTTTCTGAAACACGACACGAAAAAAATATTGAAAGTGTAAAAATCATAAAAATCAATACATGTATGTGCATCGAAAAACTTAACAAAAGCACCATGTTATGAATTTAGTCCACCTTAGGAAAATTACTAAAAAGTGGTAAAGTTTGTCATTACCAAAATGAAAAAGGAGATTTACAATCGACGAAAATCATAAAAATCCGTTATGTTTATTATCATTTGGCTTAATTTCGCTTTGTTTGATAATGAAAACACTATTTCATAGGTCAAAACTAAAACTGGATCAACTATTTCTGACGAGTTTTGAAAAGGTTAAGCAATATTTCGTGAATATACAAATATACCCCAAAAATGATTTTTCATTGATGCAAAACCTATCGGAACATGTTATTTTACTTTGTAATATACCTTTCGGTCTTACCAATGAAAAAAATCATAAATGCACCTTTTACGGTTTTTACCCCCAAAATTGGGCATATCAAAATCGCACTGTCTGTCCATTAGAGCGTCCGTCCGTCCGTCTGTCCGCTCTTATTGAAATATACTTAGGTGGCTATAGGAACAATAGGTACCTGTTTATTATGCCCCCAAAATGTGGCTTAGTAATGAGTAAGTCGGAAGGCGATAGTGAATGGCAGATTGTGAACATTTTGGGGGAACATCTCAAAATATACACATTTCAAATTAGTTATTAATTGTCGTATAAAACATTATTTTTGCAAAGAGCATCATTTCGGAGACATATCATTGCAAATATATTTTATAATTGCGTACATATTATTTAACTGATTAGAGCGATTTCTTTTCGCCTGCAAACAAGGGATGCACATACTATAACTGTCTGGGGAAGTATTTGTCGCGGGTGCGCCAAATCAGAGCTGATGCTCCTGCAACATTCCTTTCAAAAATGGCATGTTCGCCCTTATGTCTATAACGGGCTATATACCTATTCAAACGGTAGCACTTCCTTCTTTCTTGACCAGGTTTTCGTCGCAACTGTGCCACAGTATAAGAAGTCATAACAGGATTTCGATTTGGACAGATCTTGTGGAAACAGTAAATCATTGGCAATTTGACGCAAAATCCAAACTGTTGGGCATTATTCGATACCCAAGGAAGCCACTTTTTAGACACAGATATTCGGGGTTTGGACAGAAAAAATAATTGAAACTCATTTATACTTAGAAGTCGATTTCTCTGCAAAATTACCATAGTGTATCAACTTATCGGTCTCATCTGAAAGGGAAAACTGTAGAGTAAGTCAGGATACACATCGAATCCGGCCGCTTCGTATCAAAATTCTATAAAACCTGCAAATGTGGTCTTACCACATATCTCTCATTGACTAGTTTACATGAATCTTTTACTTCAACTAAAGGCGTGGGGAACCAGCACGTGTTTATAATTTGCACTGTTAAAATACGGGGACGCATTTTAGGCGATTTGACTGTGTACAACCGCGCCTTTAGTTGAAGTATAAAATGAAAAGTGAAAGCGGTACCGATAAAATCACGTGAGTGATACTTGTATATATATTTTATGATTGCGTACATAGAAGTTAAAGATTAGTCATAAAGTATAAAGCTAATAAGTATAAATGCGCTCTTACGTGTTGCATATCTTACAGGGTGAAACCGAGAATTTGAAAATAGAGTTTTAATTATTTTTTTCTGTCAAAACCCCGAGTATCTGCGATTCTAGATACCGAATTCTGCCAGTGTTATCTATAATTAACTTTAATGAATTCATTTATGTCACGCCTATGTTTTGCACGCAAATATCGTGCGGATTGTTTTGACAGTCTAAAACGTTAAACTGTAAACAGTATCTATTATGTGGGCAAATAGAATTCACAATATGATCTCTTGTTTGCAGGCAAAAAGAAATCGGTTTAATCAGTTAAATTTTAGTACGCAATTATAAAATATATTTGCAAGTGTCTCCGAAAGATGCTCTTTGCAAAAAATATGTTTTATACGACAATTAATCACTAATTTGAAATGTGTATAATTTTGAGATGTTCCCCATAAAATGTTCACAATCTGCCATTCACTATCGCCTTCCGACTTACCTCGCAAATGTCTATTAAGATCCGTCTGTCTGTCTGCTCTCACGAATCGGTACTTGTGTGGCTGAACTGTCCATAGCAAATGATGTAAATTCCATTCATTCCGTAGGATTATTGGCTGTTATGTGGCTAAACATTTCTGTTACGTGGCTAAAATTGGACACACAAATACTTAAAGTACATGTATATAACGTAGCAATTCAGTTATAACGTGCGTCCCTCCGTGCGTCTGCCCTTACTTCTTTATGTCCGGGCTGTAACTCATTGAAGGATTTTAAAATACATTGGCATAAACGTTCGGCACATCAAGACAACATGTCGCCTGCAATATCCATGTCCCTACTTCAAAGGTCAAGGTCACACTTAGAGTTTAAAAGTAATAGAATCCTGTATATATATGCACACATTCGTGTCCGGACTGTAACTTTGTCATGCATTGAAGGACTTTAAAAAAAAATGGCACAAATGTTTAGCACACCATGACGACGTGTCGATCGTGTGCAAGACCCATATTCATACAAAGGTCAAAGTCACACTAAGAGTTCGAAAGTAATAGTATCCTGTTTATATGTACACATTTATGTCCGGACTGTTAGTTTGTCATGCATTGATTTTAAAATAACTTTGCACAAATGTTAAGCACATAAAGACGACGTGTCGAATGCAAGACCCATGTCTCTACATCAAAGGTCAATGTCACACTAAGTGTTTATAGGTAATGGAATCCTGTATATATGTACATACATTCTTGTCCGGACTGTAAATACCTTTTCATGCATTGAATGATTTTAAAAATAACTTGGCATAAACGTCCAGCACATCGAAACGACATGTAGCGTGTAATACCAATGTCCCTATCTCAAAGGTCAAATTCAAACTTAGCGTTTGAAAGTAATAGAATCCTGCATATATGCACACATTCGTGTCCTGACTGTAACTTTGTCATTCATTTAAGATTTTTTAGCTCACCTGGCTTTGCCAGGGTGGACTTTTCTAATGGATGATGTACGTCCCCCGTCGTCCGTTAAAATTTTGATTCAAACGACATCTCGACATTGGCCAATGCTCATGCAACTATGTAGGGGTGCATAAAGCTCCACCAAAAGTGTTTAAATATTTCAATTCCATGCAGAACTCGGGTTGCTATAGCAAAAAAATAGGAACAACTTTAAAAATCTTCTTCTCTGAAAGCTTAGATATATAGCATGTACCATTGTCTAGTGGACCTCTACCAAGAATGTTCAAATTATGATCCCGGGTTAAAATTAGGGGATCGCTTGGTTTTACCACGGACCTATGTACATAGGTCCGTGGTTTTACATAGGCTTATATAGGAACAACTTTAAACATCTTCTTCTCTTAAACCACAGAGCCTAAAGCTGAGATGTTTGGCATGCATATTCTGTTGTTATAGACTACAAGTAAGATGTTTTTATTATATTTTGTGTATAATTATGGACATTCTTTTGTTGAAAGTTTGAAACACGTAGATATTCATTTGCCCATTCTGCACTTTATATTGTGTACAGTTGTATAGTTATCTATGCATGTATATTATGTTCTTTCCTTTTATGATTTTCGTTCGTTATACATGTTTATCTAATAACATCTTATATTTATATTTATGTCAATCACTGTAAAGTGGAAATAAAGAGTACATATATAGAGCTAAGTTATGTTGCCTGTTTTTTTAATTACTCCCCATTTTATATTTTCTTGATTTTTCTTGTCCGGAGCATAACTCAAAAAGTACTGAAGGGAATAACTTGAAACTTGATATAGTGATAAAGTACACTGATGGGAAGTGCAGTGCCCAAGAACAATAACTCTATCTTGCCAAATTTTTGTTAATCACCTTTGTTACATTTTGTTAATTGTTCTTATCCGGAGCATAACTCCAAGAGTTCTAAAAGGAATTACTTGAAACGTAATACAGTAATAGAGCACAATGATGGGAAATACATGCCAAAGAACCAGAACTCTACCTTGTCTAAATATACCCCGCCAAATACTAATATTTTATTAAATTAGAAACAATACCATATCCATTCCTCTCACCTCAAATTTCTTGGTCATAGAAAGAGCACTTTGCGGGGGATGGTCATGTCTAACATGGCTCTTGTTTCGTCTTACTGTAACTCCCATGCAATAAAACAATCTCGTAACAATATTTATAATGACTGTAGGACTTTCTATATGTTATAACTTTATAAGTCGGCCGTGTGCAATGTACCAACGTTTTGCAAAAATAAAAATAGGCATTGACATCCGAATTGGTACGTAACTTGGTACAGATTATAGTCCATGTTACGGTATGGTAAAGTATTTCATGTAGCAGGAAGTGAAATTTCGACAGGAACTCTAATGACAACAAATCAAGGCGCTAATTGGTAAACTTGTAAACTATTGAAATCTTGCATTTATATGCTGTTTTTCGTAGGCAGTGGCAAGTGAACCGGAATCGGTTATCTAGAATTGTGTTGTAAAAGTTTTACGCCCGTTCCAACCGTAGAGTCAGTGTACCCGATTTCGCACAGGACGCGGTTTCGCACACCTTCTAGTTCTATGTAAATTCTGAATAAACTGTTGTTGATTTTGGCTTGTTTTTGTTTTATTTTTATGGGATTTGGGTAGTTTCAGACGGAAATGACATCGGAAGGATCCAGTTTCCGAGTCTCGCTTTAAAAAAGCAGACGTAAACATAAACAAATCTTACCAAGGTCAATGGTTCAGTTGCAAAAATATTTAAAAAAATCAATACAAGTGGCAATTTTCACAACTGAAATGCAACAGTCATCTACATCAATCTATAATCCAGCGAATCTGCAAGTTTTTTCATGTTTGTTACGTAGAAAATGTGAAAAATCAGTTGTTTTTCTTGTTCTCCCAACATATAGCTGAACTTGATTTAGCATTTTTCATATTTTGGGATAGTGAAATATTTAATCGAGTAATTTCATTTACAGTGCAGGACAGCCCAGTGACTCTATGCTAAAGTTTTAGCTAAACTTTGTTACAAAATATTGATGTTTTGGAGTCTCTACAGCATGTTAAAGCCATTGTATAGATTTGCAGATGGTGACTATAGTGTGGTATTCCTTGTCGTCTATATATATACAAAATTGATAGAAAATGTGAAATAATATAAATTTAATAAGCTTTAAGATGTTATTCCTTCTTTTTCATCAACTTGTTTTGCTAACTGATCTGTCGTTCTAAAAATAGCAGGGTGTGCGAAACCGTGTCCACTATTTAAGGCGAACCGGTCACATTTTAGATGTTTATAATCGAGCGGACCAATGGTATGACGTCATTATAAAAAGAAAAGTGAAAGTAGAAAAAAATGTGAAAGAATGTTCATTTTTTATGATCAGTACAGCTCATGTTTTGATTCTTGAGCTCTTTTGTGTAAATAGTTAATTTTTCATGAAAAGTGTGCGAAATCGGGTACACTGACTCTAGTCTAGTGGCAAGCGAGGAACTGCCGGTACCTAGTTTTCCCGTTTCATGCCTCTATCTGGACAGTCTATACCATAACTAGCATGTATAAAGGTGGTCTTGATCAAAATCTATCGAACGAATTGTTTTGAAGCAGACTAACAGAAATCAAGAGTCAAATTATTAAGTATTCAGCTTCAACTTTAGACTGCCGACAATCGGTAACGACTATTACTGGCAGGCGCACGTCTTAATATAAAGATATTTGGTGCAATGTTAAAAGATAAAAGGATATACAAAGTTTACAGATAAAAGTTTAAAAACAGGAGTTCGGTGTACCGGGAGAATGGGAATTGAGTCAGCCAACAAAAATTGGCAGGCTTGAACTACCCTGTATGTAGTTGGTATTACTAAAATATTGTATTTTCATTGCAGCATACTTGCAACTGTAACAGGACTGTGTCTTTACTTTATACCATGTACCAGAGTAACTTGACTACTGTAACTGACCTTACGCCAGGTTTTTGATTGACAGATAAGAATCTCTTATCAGACCAATCAAACAGCTAGCTGATACAACATGTGACGAACGTGGTTATTAGCCGCCATTTTGTCTGTCAAACATTCAAAATGCATCCATTGTCGGACATGCAATATTCGGTATTTTCTATGTAAGAAAGAGTATATATTTGAAATAAACAAGTTTTATCGTGATGGTCACACTGTAAGTGGTGTTTACAGGGTTAGTTTATAAATTCTGTGAGTTTTGTGATTCTTCATACATTTTAAAATGATGTTATAAAACATTTTTTTTAAAGAAATAGAGCAAGAAGACTGACTTTCTTTCAGATACCCATTTAAAAGGGTTCTCAAACATTTATCCTGCCAAAATAAACTCAGACTTGCCAAAAGTGCCATCATGTGTGTGTGTACATATATTTGAAAGGCTTTGGCCAATGCATCTGGTTGTTTGGGCACTGACATATCATAAACTTTAATTGCACAATGATAATATAAGCCATGCTGGGTCATATGTCTACCACTGGTACCGAGGGTAAATAACTGAAATTAGTCAGTCAGTCAGATGCATCTGGTACATTTGATTTAAAAAGTAATTGTGACATAAAAATGATGCTATACAATGTCTGAGTTTCTTTTAAAGTAACAGCAACAACAAAAAAAAACAATAACCAAAAATAAACTTTAAAGATGTATAGGTGATAGGTCTATGTTACAGGAATAAACAAATTTATTGCGAGGGAGCATTAGCGAACTGATGCAGTAAGTTTGTTTATTCCTGTAATATGGACCTATAACTGGCTTACAGTTTTCCCATCTACAGACAATATTTGTATTGAAATATATAGAGATTAAGGGCGGAGCTTAGCTCTGTGATGTCACAGTCTCATGTATGGGAAGAATAAGTGAAATAATTATTTTCATATAGGAGATATTGAGTCAATATGGAGAATACAATTAGCTTTTTTGAATGAAATAGGGGCATTTGATTGGATTGGAAAGTAGGGCAAAATGTAATTGACTTTCATGTGGAGGCATCATTCAGAATCTGTATCAAAATGATAAAAAATTATACGCTTAAAAATGCTTTACTGTATATAATCGGTTTTGTTTTAGTTATAAAAGTGTCACATTGTTTCAAACATAACCTCCAATAACACGATCTGGAGAACCTCATATAAAAATTAAGTCTCCCATGAAAATACAAAGCAGAGACTATGGTCACACAGCTACTTTTACTGATGACACATGTTTAATGCTTATCGATATCTAATCTTTAAGAGCTTTCAATTAATGCCTCTTTGAACAGTATTTGATAATTAATGAACAGCGGACATAATAATGCTACCGTAAATATGTGATAACTGATTTTATAGTGCTAATTAAAATAACATTTCAATTTCATGACAATACAAATGATTGCAATGTGTCTGCACATAACTAGCCTTAATCTGTTAACAGAATGCCGTACGCGTTTTGGATACTAGTAATCCTTTAAAACCAAATTCACACAAAGTATTATGTTATGTTTTTTTATAAAAATAATTTTGAAATAGGCAAAAGGATCATAGGACAATTAAATATTATCAAATATATAAATAAAACAAATGATTTCAAACTTAGTTCAATAGAGATCTGCATGAGCATTTCCTGTGTTTGTCGGACTTCTCAGGAGTAGTGCCCCTAGGGTGGCTATGACTCTCCTGGTGTAACTTCATGGTCAGTTGTGTAAAGTAAAGAAAAAGGCATCCCTGCTACACAACCTTGACCAATGGTTATGTTGTCAACAAAGTCACGTGGGGAGTCTTGTGACAGCTGTCAAATTTGGTTACCACACTAAAATCAGAAAATCAAAAATCATAAAATATTTTTCAACAACTAAGTTAGCAATAAAAAGGTATTGAGAGCAAATTCAAACTGAGTACACTGTAGTTCCCTATATACTACGGCATATCTCTTCAATTCAAGGGAAGTAATTTGTATTAATTGTATAATGTGTGTTTCCCCTTAGTTAGAGGGAGGTTTAATGCAGGGAAATCATAGGCTATAACAAAACAAACAAATACACATAAAAATGTCGGGAGTTCTTATCTGAAGTGAGCCCCATCTGGAAAGCTATGCAGGGTATTTAAAAGTGCATGATAGAAGAAAAATGGTTACTTCCGGCAACAATGGTACCAGTAGGTATATAGATCTTACTAGATGGCAAATTGATATCAATTTCTCAAAGACAATTCATTGTTAAAATGTACCAAGGCCAAAAAAAAATCTGTGTTTCGAGCAACCCGACCCTCCCTAGGGAAACCCCCTGACCCTAGAGTTTTTTTTTCCAAAAAAAAAAAAAAAAAAATTTGAAGGAAAAAAAATGTGAAAAAAAAAAATTTTTTTTTTTTAATGTGTCCCTACACTAACTAGCATTCTTGGGATCTTTGCCCTAAACACAGATTGTTTTTTTCAAACCTATAGCAATTTTTTGGATTTAAAAAAAAAAACAAAAAAACTTTGCCCCTACCCTACCTAGAATTTTTGGGACTGTTGTCCTAAACACAAATATTATTTTTTTTGGCCCAATTAGAAATAATAATTTTTTTGATACTTTTGAAAATTTTTGTTAAAAATGACATGAGCTAAATATTGGCAATAAATACAAGCCACCGACATTTCCTGTTGTAATGCCTATTTTTCATGACTTTAAGTACCCCTTTTAAGGCCCCATATTTACAAACATGCGCAAACAATATAAACAAAAAGTATCTCGCTCGATGGAGGCCAAGGCCAACATTTACAAAATAGTCAACGGTTTTATTTTATCTGACATTTATTTCTAAAATAAATGAAAAAAACATTCAAAATGCACTGGCTTTTTCTTGCTTGCCAGTAGTCATTTTAACGGTTTAGTGGGCCGTTCTTTGGTATTGGGCCGTTCTGGACCTACACCCATTTTAACCACAAGAATCTGAGATAATAATCAACATTTTTAACATTATGGCACCCATACTATCAGTGCTAAATGTGTTTTTTGTTCACATTTAGAACTGACAATTATACATACCGGTGCCAGAAAACCTAAAATATTTATGATATTTCAGATTCCTGTGAATTGTCCTTTAAAGTGACACAAACAAGCAATTTATGGCCATATATGTTATTTTATCTTAATAAACACATTGTATATGTTCATGCTGATGTGTCATATTATTGCACAAAATTCTTTAACAGTTTGTATTGAGTAATACTATTTAAATTATTACCTTTAGTTATGTGTAACTTATATGATATGCAATGTCCATATATATAATAAATTGAATATTCACATGATCTTCAGTCAAGTATATTTGTATGCTCAGGTATCATAAAAATCAAGATTTTTTCCTCTTGTGTATATCAAAATGATGTCCAAAGTATCATTAAATGAGCCCAATTATGCATTGGCATGCATTCAGTGATAGTTCTAGCTTTTCTAGGTCTAAAAAGATATGATATAAAAACTCTGCTAGAAACTGCTGATTAAAAACCTCTTCTCTTTCAGACATTCTGGAAAAAAAAATGATATGTGATGGGTGCAGGGTCATCCTTTGAGATTCCTGAGCAGACGAAAAGTACTTCAACTTCAGTGTCTCTAGTGTCAGGAAACAGTAGCGGTTACCATAGTGATTTCCATAGTGACAGAGAAGATCGGGACACCGTCACAACTTTAACTACAAAACACGTGCAACCTGAAAACATAAGAATGTCAAGGCCGCTTAGATCAAGACCCTCCGTCATCATAGGAGCGGTAACAAAACAACAACAACAACGTGAAGATGAACTGGAAAATAAAAACATTCAAAAAACACCTGGGCTGAAAAAAGTATTTGATGGTTTTGAGGAGTGTAACAAGTTTCTACAAGATAAAAGTAAGAGAAGTGACAAGTTCTATGAGTCCCTCAATGAACTACTGCAAGACAATATGATTAAAACATTTGCCAAATATGACCAAGATGATCAGCGCATGGTCATGGCGAATAAACTAGCTAAAACAAAGTAAGTTCTTTTTGCATGTTTATAGACATGTAATTATGCTGTTAAACTTTTTAATGAAGATTATGAGAAACATGTACATGTATAAACAGACTTTTAGTTTTTAAATTAGCTAAAGCAGACATGTTTTTTAAATTTAGCTACAACCATTGTTAAGGAGTAGGTCAGCCTGCTAGTTGCCTATTGTCTTTAAAATTATCTAAAGTTTCATAGATTCAAACCAAGAAATTAAGATCCACTAAGAGATTATGATCTCACTTTGTGTATTATTTGAAGGCCATATTTTAGTAAAGCTGAATTTTATTCCTTTTCTTAATATGTCACCTTCGTTATATTTAGTGTTTATTTTTATACGCCCCAAGGGACATCTGTGGTTGGCAGGCGGCGTCCACACACTTTGTCTGCTATCTAAGACGAACAGTTTTCATCTGATCTTCACCAAACTTGGTCAAAACGTTTGTCAGCATAATATCTGGGCCAAATTTGATAACCAGCTAAATCCACCTAGGCACTTTTGGAAAATGGCCCTTGATTTATGCAAAATTGACCTAATTCACCTTGTCCACTTTCTAAGTTGAACAGTTTTCATCTGATCTTCACCAAACAATTCAACTTGTCAAACTGTTTGTCAAAGAGCATAATATCTCAGCCAAGTTTGAAAGCCAGCCAAATCAACCCAGGTACTTTTGAATTATGGCCCTTATGCCAAATACACCAAATTCACCTTGTCTGCTCTCTCATTCGATCAGTTTTCAAACTTGGTGAAAATGTTTGTGGGCATAATATCTAGGTCAACTTCGATACCCAGTCAAATTTTTTTAGACACTTTTGGATTGAATTATCAAAAAATTATCAATCAGGTTCTACAAAACAAATGAACTGCCAGATACTGAGTTATGCCTCCTTGACGGGTGTATTTTGTGACAGTTTGGCACTCTTGTTATTATTATTATTATTATCCAAACAAAGGCTGATTTAAAATACATGCACATCTTCTATAAAAATTGCAATCTATGAATGAAAAACCAAATATTATAAATTTCAATTTATTAAAGGTCCATAAAATCTTACGCACATGAACATGTGTTCATAATAAGCAGGTAAAAATTGTAGTGAAACTACTAATAAATATACAACACTGTGAATTTGGTCTTACAGCTTTGTGGAGGTTTTAGTCGATTACTATAACTTTTTGTACGATGATCTCGACGTTGATGGAATCAACCATGGATTCATCGAAGAGGCCAACGAGTTGAGGGAGAAGAAAAACAAGGAGCTATCGGACCATGGCATGTTCCTTGTACTCACAATCAGAGAGATACTCTGGAACTACTCCGACGGAAGCCATAGATTTTCAGAGATGATATCACAGACTAATATCTTTGAGAAACTTGTTCATGATCTTACAATGATTTTAGAAGATGATCTAGAGGATATGGAGGTAGGAGAAATGAAAAGCTCTACAACATAACATTAATGTACATAATGTATGAAAGCTTAGAGCTGACTTTATCACTGATGCTATTACTCGCCACAAGTTGCTAAAAAATACAAATTTTTAAGTACATGTAATGAGATTTGGGTTGGAATACTGAAGATATGCCTTCCAGTCTGGTTGATAATGAAATAGATTAGATACAGTACAGATTCCTTCGTTAAATACAGTTTTGCGGGTCAGTGGTCAGTCTGTAAAATTATGCACTTGGAGACCCTCTCCTGTTTGACCTCAGTAACCTTTCATGTAGTCAGTGTATAGCGGTTTTAAGATTGATTGAATCTTGTGACACATTTTGCTTTAAGTATTTAACCTAGAGTTAGGAAACTAAGGTGCTTTTGTTTCCGATTTTCACCCATTGAAGGCGGCCGGGCATTGGTTTACTCAAATATGATACATAGATATCAAATCTAGACCAACTGGTCAACAATCAGTTTGATCATCAATGAATCAGAAATATAGCAATATCAGTAATTTTAGTTTATACTACAATGCAGTTTAGTTTAGCTCAATTGTGAAGGAAATCTTGTAGCTTATCGAGTCACTCTCAAGTCCGCTTCCTGGAAAAACCAGTACTGGTGTCATATGAGGAAGTACAGTAATATTAGCTCTTTCTTCTCTCTTGTTTTGCTACACAATGTGTAAACAAAACAAGGCCCTTCCCAGAAATTCTTTAAGTTACTGTTTATGCAATCTTGTCATATAAATGGTATGATAATACCTCGCTTAGGTTTTCTTACCAGTGACATTGCTCAAGATGTTCAGGGGCCTAATATTGTAATCAGTCACATTATATCGCCCCAATAAATGTGCAGTTCAAAAAAATCGACCATCCACTGTTGATATTTGAATGCATGATCAAGAATTTTGACCATCTTTGCTATTACATTTTGAAATACAGTACCACAAAACATGGTAGGCATAATTTTGCTATAGCAGTTTGGTACATGTTCATTAAATTTTGTACTTTTATTTAGCAATTGTTGGACATTCTGCTGATAATGTTTTACTTTCAAAATACGTTTTGGACAAGCTGTAACTAACCATTTACATATTGACCATTTGTTGACACCAGTATAGCAACAAAGTTACTTATAATGCAAGTTTTTGCAGGCAGATTGTTTAATAAGGAAAAAAATAATGTGTGTTTGGGTCTCCTTGCCAAAGGTTGCTCTGTTGGTAGTTTTTTAAAATTTATTTTATTTTGCCTTGTTTTTACTTGGAAAATTGTTCTTTTTAATCATTTCCTTGTAAAAAAGTTAGAGGTTGGCAGTGAAAAATTATGGCTGGTCATGAGACAGGAAACGCACATAAATATATATATCTTTTTTACCTCAGCAGAACTTTGTAGCTGTGAGCTACTTATTAACAAGTACCCTGTTAAGTCTGTACCATGGTCTGGGCTCATAATCCTTTAGTTTTTACTGTACTAATTGTGTGTGTCCTTTCAGTTTAAAGATGTGTTTTTTTTCAGAATTTAGAAGACATGGATTTATTTGCTTTTAACTCGTCAGTGGGAATTCTGCATAACTGTGCACGAAACCCAGACATCGACAAGGCTAAATTACGAGACCTGAAAGTTCCAGAGAAACTGTATCCATTTCTGAAGTCAACAGTTTGTAAGTAATATTATCTGTAAGGCCAAAAAATTAAATACATGTGTTAAGTGTCCCTTCGTCAAAGCAATAAAGGTTGGTCGGCATTTTTTTTAAAAAGTTATTTTATTTTGCTTTTTTCCCCTTGAAAACTTGAAAATAAATTTTTTGTTCATTTTCTTATAAAACAGTTTGAGTTTGGCAGTAAAAAGTTGAGGTCAGTCAGAAGACCATAAACACACATTTTCTTCCCGCTGAAGGTGAATAACCAACTGGCTGATGTTTCTGACCTTTAGTACAATCATCCTATACTTATAGCAGGTTTTGATTGTTTCCCCTAGGGAGACATAATTATTGATTTCATTCTATCTGGAGGTCTCTATTTCTTTGTCGTAAACAATTTTCAATTAGTAACTAGATAAGAAGTGATAATCAGATCCTCAAACGGGGTAGGGTAGCAGATCACAGTTACGTAGTGTAATAAGCAAATATCACAGTCAAACTGTTTAATACAAATATTAGAGTTTGTTAATACCTTTAGAAAGTGAGAAGTTGCATTTATCATCAAACTTTAGTCGGCATTATTTTGTCCTTTATTCCTTTCCTAGAGGTGTTTGAAGGGACAGACCCTATTGCTGATGCCAAACTAAATAGCCCTCAAAACATAGAAAAGAATATTATGCTCTAATTCAGTTCCTTCAAACGAGCATAAATCATTTATAACCTATATTTTCGCTACCATCCCTTCTGTAAATCTGCCATGGATTGCCATCATTTTCCACTGATTTTCATGGAAATCCGTGGCATTTGGTGAAAAAAATGATGAAAATGGATGGAAAGACATGGAAAACGGTGGCATTTTCTATATTGCCACCGTTTTCCATTGATTGGTGTAAAAAATGCCACCATCTGCCATGGAATAGTAGTGGCAATCGATGTAAATTTGGACTTAGTTTTTTTAAGGGGTGGAAAACGGTGTAAACTACAGACTGTAGTGCAAATTATAAGCTAAATCTCTGGACTTAGAAATTTTGCAGAGTGGCAAACGGTGGAAAACACTTAGACTTTTTCTAATGCAGTACAAATTATAAGCTAAATTGCTGGACTTAGAAATTTTGCAGAGTGGCAAACGATGGAAAACACTTTGACTATATTTTGACCTAGACATTTCAGACACAAAGCAGTTTTGATGAGTTTCTTTCTTTAAGCCAAATATTACATAACAATCAGAAATAACAGGTCAGTGCATATACAATGCAACTAAGATATATGTCCAAATAAGATATGGTACAAAACTATTCAATTTGATTTTTTCATAGTTAAATTTTAAATATGAGACTGCAATCAAATTAAATCTATAATTTTTCCTGTTCTGTTTATCATATTTTGGAATTTCACTTTGTTGTGGACTTAGTTGTACATTTAAACCTGTGTTAAAGACCACCTCCAAACAAAGACCACCCTGCAATTAAAGATCAGTTGGGGGAAAACCATGCACTATTCAATATAATGTGGACACTGTCTTATATCCTGTGAATAAAGACCAACTATCAACAGATATCACTTGAGCTTCTTCCCAGAGAGTGGTCTTTGTTTATAGGTTTCACTGTAAACAATTTCAAAACAGAGTGAAATCTTAAAATGTTATATATAACATGACAATGCTTCAGTATAACATTTGGAAAATTTTGTACTGCTAACTTAAAAAAAATCTTTTCTGTTTATATTATCAATCATTATATGACCCTAAGTATTTTGTGCTATATTTAGTAGGGATTTTCATACTTAGTTTGAGAGTCTAAATGTGCATGTACATGCAGTTGTTTAAAATTATGCCTATTGTTCAAATTTCATGAATTTACCTGTTGTTAAAAAAAACTTACTTTAAACTATAATGGAGAGGAAAAGCATGAACACATATAATTATGTGTCTATAAGTCAATTCTTTTTCCATTTGTTTTATTATCAACTGAGTACTGTAACTGACCTTTACATTCGGAGGCAAGGTAATAAATCTCTGTGGGGTCATTCAGGGAACTTGATCATAAAAATAGATAGCATGCAAAGATAACACTCAACATCATTCTTTACAATCACCACCTGGAACCTCAGTATCAATTTACAGGAAGCAGGATTTATCAGCCAGATCTCTACAGGAAGCCGTGATTTTGATTTGTTGATTTGAATGTTATAGAGTGTTTGAACAAGTGTTTGTAAGAAATATTTACATGTGGAAGGAATACTTTTGTGAACTTTGTGCTGAACAGGACAGTATCATTTGTATAAAAATAATTATTAATCTATATATAAAATGATGGTTTAAATCACTTGTGTGAACTGAGGATTTGAAAAATCAGCTTATGCAAACAGGAGTGGCTGTGCAGCAGAGGTATACATTTTGAATATTTGATTCATGTATAATGTATATTTTCTAGAGTAGCAATTATTGAAGCTTTTAAGTAAAATGTTTTCATTAAATGAAACCATAATAGACATGATAGAGATATAATATAATACATTGTAATATTGCAATTTAAAATAAATGCAGACATTTTTTTGGTAACTTGGATAATAAACAAAACCCAGAATCTTTAAAATAATATGAAACTTTTAATTGCAAGTAAACTTGATGACATTTTCACTCCCAGGTGGAATTCTCTTAACCTTATGTATGGTTTTCTTCAGACCAGGTTAATTTTCACCATGCAGGAATGGCTAGAATACTGGTAGGCCAAAATCTGGAGATGAAAGCAAACCAGTCTTGGATCAAGACAGGCTTGTAGGATTAACTTAAGAGGTATGTACATCACCTTATTTTGAGTGTAAACATTGATAACTACAATTTTTCATTAGTTACAAAATAGTTGCCTCATTTCACTGTGTTACCTAACACAATACAGGCCCCGACTGTGTGAACTGAATTCTTAGATGTTAATTGATATCTACTGTCATTCTGAATATTTGTTACTGACGTACTGTATCCCAATATATGTGCTAATGATACAACAAATTACAACGTCTTGTTATAAATGATAAGGGCCTGCAAATTTAAAGTAAAGTTGAACTTTCACAAAGCCACAAGAATAGATACCAATTACTTGTTTGTTTGCAGTATGCATTTGCTTTGTAGAAACAAGTTTTTAATTATTTTTCAGAACATGTTGTGTTCAGCTGGGGGAAGAAAACCACAGATTGTGTAAAGGAACAATGGTCAGGAACGTGCGACGACAGTGTCAGAAACATAATAAGACACAAAAAATTGAGACATTTACAAAGACATTGCTTGCAGTTTATGTAAATTTTGTAAAAAGGTTTCATAACTTTCTTGTTTCTCAATAAATTTCAATTCATTTTGAATCTTTTTTTTTTTTAAATTTTAGTAAAAATTACAGAATTCAAAGAGCATGAAGATGGTGGCATTTGGTGGAAATCGACGGTAAATTTTCCACCAATTTCCCAGGTTTTAGGTGGCAAATTTGCTATTAAAATCGATGGAAAATGTTTCAATACTCCACCGATAGTGGCACTTGGTGGAAAACAGTGGCATTTTTGCCAACAATTTTCACTGAGGTTATTGATGGAAAACAGTGGCAAAATCAGTGGCATTCGATGGAAAGTGTTTCAATACTCCACCGATGGTGGCACTTGGTGGAAAACAGTGGCATTTTTTCCAACGATTTTCACTGAGATTATAGATGGAAAACAGTGGCAAACAGCGGCAAAATTGCAGTGGCATTCGATGGAAAGTGTTTCAATACTCCACCGATGGTGGCACTTGGTGGAAAACAATGGCATTTCTGCCACTGATTTTCACTTAAGCTATTGATGGAAAACAGTGGCAAACAGTGGCAAAATAACAGTGGCATTCGATGGAAAGTGTTTCAATACTCCACCGATAGTGGCACTTGGTGAAAAACAGTGGAAAATAGTGAAAATTGATAGACCTTCTCATTGCCTTGCTGTTTTTTCATTGTTTTACACCGTTTTCCAACAAAATTTGCTTGTTTCAATACTCCACCGTTTTCCACTGTCTAAATTGATGGCAATCCATGGCAGATTTACAGAAGGGATGTGTCTTCCTAAAACCATTACCTATATACCAAACTTTCATTATGGATTAATTAAAACAAAACACTTTTTTCAAGGGACGAGGCCCG
The DNA here is from genome assembly GCA_022818135.1 of Saxidomus purpurata. Classification (NCBI taxonomy): domain Eukaryota; kingdom Metazoa; phylum Mollusca; class Bivalvia; order Venerida; family Veneridae; genus Saxidomus; species Saxidomus purpurata. Next base: position 39,220,091 of record JAFMSR010000018.1, read on the forward strand.
TCAGCCAACTGTCAAGTTTATTTTCGCAAACGCTACACATACATTCGTTCAATCTTAGCTACATCCAGTAAATAAAAAATGCATTGATTGCCAAACAGAACATTAATCAATACCAAAAGCGTAATTGGACTGTAAACATGCGCATTTGTTTGCATGATGAATATATACATTTGATGCAAAAGTCAGGTTAATGCAGGCTACCCAACCCTACTCCGTTGTGGGAGGGGGAGGTAGGAGAATCCATGCTCAAGACCAGCGAAGACCTCTCAAGTCCCCTGACATACCATAACAAATTTAATGCTGAAAATTAGACGAACATTCATAAACACATCCCCGATTGATGAGGAAATATGAAATGACTTACATTTAACATATCATGCGTAGTTCATGAAATAAACCTCGTTAAAACAGTATTTTACATGCTTTTAAAAGTTAACGTTGACGGTCATGAAACAATGACCGCTTTACATACTTATTATAATAATTTGTTTTAACTATGTAACTGTTCATTGCAAGACATGAATTGCAAATAAAAATTTGTAATGCGCAGCACTTTGAAAATGAAAACTCCGGCTTGGAGGATGTCTAACAATATATCGGCAGATGATATCTGAAAACACAAAAATAATTGTCACAACAGAACATATGGCACATAAAACCTTTTTGTAAAATTTGAGTGTAAACGATCTGGTGACGAAACCTCGAATGGTTCTTTAATACCCATTACACACTAAATCAACTACCATCACGTAATTCTTTTCGCGCCTACTATGCACGAATACATTCTTAAGGTAGCCCCAACCCGCTAATAAATTCATTTTGGAAGTTACTGTTAAATTATATCTTAACCTAAAAGTTTCAGCTATGCATTCTAAATCAGCAGTGCTGCAGTGCCTTAAACCATTCAACAATCTATGTAGAATCTATGGGTTGCCTGGAGCCTGTAGATGACCCCTATTGTTTTTTTTGGTCAGTAGGTCAAAGGTCGAGGTCACAGTGACCCAAACTTTGAAAATATTTTCTTCTAAATATCTTGAGATCTACATGATTTACAGTCTTCAAACTTCACAGGATGATTGTTCTTAATGAGCAGATGATCCCAATTGCTTTTTTGATCTGTGGGTCAAAGGTCAAGGTCACATTGACCTCTGGTAGCTATTCCTTGATAACACTACAGGTCACAATTTTCATTTCATTTTCATGAAACTTGTTCAGAAGGTTGCATGCAACTTTTTGAGGATCCGTATTGTTTTTGGGCTCAGTAGGTCAAAGGTCAAGGTCACAGTATAATATTTTGAGATGTACTGTGATTATCAACAACAGTCTTGAAGCTTCTTATGATGATTGGTCATACTGAGTATAGTATCCCAACTGCTTTTGGAGTCATTGAGTCAAGGTCAAGGTCATAGTGACCTCTGATTGCAAAAGATATTTACAAAACTTACTCTGAACCTTGCAGTCAGTGCAGTAGAGCTATACTGACCCCTTTGGGCCTCTTGTTGATGTTCTGTCTGTTAAAGTAAGGTATTTGTTGATCATCTGTTTAAGGCAGCATGAGATGTCAAACAAATGTGTCTGCTGTCAACTTCAGTCAAGTTGTATAACCCTTTACTCAAGCCTCACCAAACATTGTTGACTCACAATATCTATGGGCTTAATGTCCCAAGTTTGATAACCAGTCAGATATTTGTTTGGTTCAGACAATTTTGAATGGAACAGCATATCTAAATGATGAAAGTAGAGTGCAAGAATAAAAACTCTGGACTGCTATTTTTAGTTCACCTGGCACATCGCATTCCGTCCGTCATCCGTCTGTGCGTCCGTCCATCCGTCCGTCCGTCCGTCCACCATTTCCTTCAAACGACATCTCCTCTAAAACCACTGGGCCAATGTTGATGAAACTTTGCAGGGATGTTCCTTGCATGAACCTCTATCAGAGTTGTTCAAAGAATTCCATTCTATGTAGAACTCTGGTTGCTATAGCAACAAATAGGAAAAACTTAAAAAATCTTCTTCTCTGAAACCACAAGGCCTAAAGCTTAGATATTTGGCATGTAGCATTGTCTAGTGGACCTCTACCAAGATTGTTCAAATTATGCCCCTGGTCAAAATTGACCCCGCCCGTGGGGTCCCTTGGTTTTACATAGGCTTATATAGGAAAAACTTTAAAAAATCTTCTTCTCTGAAACCACAAGACCTAGAGATTAGATATTTGGCATGTAGAAATGCCTAGTGGACCTCTACTAAGATTATTCAAATTATGACCCCAAGTTCAAAATTGACCCCTCCAGGGGGTCACTTGATTTTACATAAGCTTATACAGGAAAAAATTAAAAATCTTCTTCTCTGAAACCACAGGACCTAGAGCTTAGATATTTAGCATGTATCATTGCCTAGTAGACGTCTTTAAAGTTTGTTCAAATCATGACCCCTGGGGTCAGTATTGGCCCCGCCAAGGAGGTCACTTGTTTTACAAAGATGTAAATAAGAAAACCTACTTGTGACCCCTCTAGTTATTTTATACATGTTAAAGCCCCGTGATTGCTTTGAATTTAATTGCAAGGATAGAATAATGAATTTACTGATAGAATAATGAAAGTACTATTTTCCATTTACCCTAAAAGAGTGTTTGCCATAGTGCTATTTTTCATATTAATGTTGTTTCTTAAAAAGCAACATTTGAACTGTTTTTGTACAATAAAAGGCCAGTTTCATCTGTAAGACTATTAATTGTAATCAAAACTCATCATTGGACTTTAAGATGATGCAAAGATCCTTGGTAAAAAAGAATGGTGTTATTTTGCAGATGTGAAGATGGTCACCTTGCTAGCACTTGGTAACATTGTAACTGAAGAAGAGGTTTCTAATCTAGCTGCTGATGTTGATGTTATAGACTTCCTGCTGAAAGCAATCATTAAAGCACTTAACGAATCAGACAGGAAAGAGCACGGCTTCCACCTAGCAGAACTTGTAGATGGATTGGCCGCTATAGCACAGAGTGACAAAAATAAGTCAAAGATTATGGCAAAAGAGAACCTGTTATCAACTCTTGTAAAAATAATGGATGGAAAAGTAACAAATGAGATTCTTGCTTGTGTAAAACTAGTCTGGGAACTAGCATTCTTGCCAGCTAATAAGGATATTATCAAGGTAATGTGTGTGATTATGGGAATATAATGACTGTAAATAGATAATTCATCATATATTATTGTTTTTTTTGTCCTTAAGGTTTACAAATAAGTAAGTTAAAACTTTATAAAACGTCCTCTATGGTAGAGTGATTAATTTAGCTCACTTGTAACTACTTAACCTCTTTCTGATGAGGTCTTGGGTTGGAGATCTTCTACTGACTGTGAGTTTGTAGGATGGGAGTGTATTATGTCCTTCCTAGTCTGTGGGCTGTGAAATTGAAATTAGCCAACTTTGCACTATAGATTACCTACGCCATAAATATGCTAATTGATTTTGACAATAAACTGACATATGACGGTACTAGCTGGTTCAGAAGAACAGTACAGTGACAGGCTGATTCAGTTTTGCCGCGCTATAGCGCAGGAGGTTTTACAGCGCAGGAGCAATAAATCCACGCGGAATATGATTGAAGATGCGGCATCTATATGCCGCATGTCATTTGCGAGATGCAACAAATACCATGCGGCGTTACGTAGTGTAAAGGATTAATTTTTTCCTTTAAAATTGATGCATTATGTACAATGTACATGTAATTTTAAACATTTGTAACCGGTTTTATAAAATAGAATTTTTATAGAATTTTTGCATGAGTTAGAGCTGGTTCGAGTATTTTTGAACATGAGGCAGTTTATGAACACTTCCGATTTTTCAAGTATATATTACATTATTGTCTGTACAGAAAACATATAACATTATCAATCATGCTCTTTATGACTTCCGTTGTACAGGAAGGCACATGCTCTTCAGAGTGAGCCGGATTTTTTGTGGAAAAAAATTGACCGAACTTTTAACTTGAATTAAACACATTTTGCATATTCGGCATATTACCAGCTAAGATTATGCATCATGTACTTTCTATAAATGGGTCGATAAAATACGATCTCTGTATCTTATTCTTCAACATAACTACATGATTACGTCCCTTGGTGTGTTTAATGCCTATTTATATAATGTTTAGAAACACCCGACATAAATTTTCGTAAGGAGGCTAATTGTGAACAAATGCGCCATTCATCTTCCTAACATGATATTTATGAATGTACTATACTAATGTCAGTAAACATGATTGCTTTAAAACTGTCTTCATGTTAAATACTATTAGTGTACACATAATAAACAACACTTTTAACGCACCATATGCCCTTTTCCTTCTTTGTTTAATGATCAACCCTTCCAATATCTGCCAGCTTATTTTTAGCTATCTGTGCACGAAAGCTATCATGTCTTGCATTCATGAAGACACTGGGTGAATATTTCCTTTACATGAATTTCAAACTGTGATACAAATTTAATACAGAAGAGAAATGTAAAAGTCTAAGGAAGAGCTTCAAGGCAATAACCTATGTTAAGTCTACGGAGGTTAAAGGTTAAATTAAAATTCTCTACCATTTGATTTGCACTACACGATTGTTTTGAAATTCATGTAATGGGATTATCTACCCAGTGTCTTCATAGAGGCAAGACATCATAAATGTCGTGCACAAATAGCTAAAAATAAGCTGGAATATATTGGAATGGTGGATAATTAAATAAAGAATGAACTCGTTAGAAGCTAGGATTTGTTTCAGTAATCATGTTAGGCAATTTTGTCACCAATGTCTATTAATTACAATAATCTATATACTGCTTCTTAATTTTACTCAAATTCCTGTTCTATGTCTGTATATAAAAAGAATTAAAACAATAAGTGAATTATTTTTAACCAAGTTTTCCGAAGGAAAAATCCTGGTTATTAGATTGGGGTATGTCGGCGGGCGGGTGTAAACAATTTCTTCTGTGCGCAACTCCTCTTACATTTCTCAACGGATTTCAACCAAACTTTCACAGAAGTATTGTCATGAAGTGCCCTGGCGCATATTGTCAGGGTTTTGTGATTTGGTCATTTTTGACAGAGTTATGGCCCTTTGTTTTTTTTCACATGTAATTCTTCTGTGCGCAACTCCTCCTACATTTCTCAACGGATTTCAACCAAACTTTCACAGAAGTATTGTCATGAAGTGCCCTGGCGCATATTTTCCGGGTTTTGTGATTTGGTCATTTTTGACAGAATTATGGCCCTTTGTTTTTTTTTCACATGTAATTCTTCTGTGCGCAACTCCTTCTACACTTCTCAAGGGATTTCAACCAAACTTTCACAGAATTGTTGTCACCAAGTGCCCTGGCGCATATTGTCGGGGTTTTGTGATTTGATCATTTTTGACAGAATTATGGGCCTTTGTTTTTTTCCACATAATGTAATATATATAGAGAAATACTCTTCTGTGTGCAACTCCTACATTTCTCAAGGGATTTCAACCAAACTTTCACAGAACTATAATTGTGAACTAAAGAATTTTGAATGTATAATGTTCTGCCCCTGGTCGTCCGTCCGTCCGTCCGTTAGCAATTTTGTGTCTCCTTATTTAAGTATATATAAAAGGGAGAATACTCTGTTATTATAAAAGGGAGAATACTTTGTTATTGCTGTCTATTTTTAGAATAGATTACCAGTCCTGCATACTTTGGAGTATTCTGTTACAGTAAGATGACAAAATTTCTCATGAGACCAGCGGTTCAAACCCCACACAGAGCAAGTTTTTTTTTTTTTTTTTTTATAATTTTTGCCTGAATTATGGCCCTTTGCTTTTTTTCCACATATGTTATATATAGAAGTATACTGTCACGTGCCCACTTCCTCCTACATTTCTCAAGATATTTAAACCAAACTCTCTCACAACTGTTGTCATCAAATGCCCTCGTGCATATTGTCTGGGTTTTGTGTTTGGATCAATTTTGCCTGAATTATGACCCTTTGCTTTTTTTACACATGTAATATATAGAAGAAGACCTTTGTTTCTTTTTCACATTATGTATATCTACTGACTTTAAAACACATTTGCGCTCGGCCAGCAGACTGGAAAATGAAAACCTGGTTTTGTGACAATTTCCTGTCACTTGTTTTAAGCATTCTTTGGTTTAGGATCGTCCATTTAGAAAAATAAGAAATGTTCAGATTTACCCTCCATTGTGTTCAGAATCACCCGAAATGTTCACGAACTGCCTCCACAGACTATATACAATTTATAAGGTATATTACTTTAACGTGTAGAATTATTAAGAAACGGTTCAGTTCATCCCGCAGCAAATTTGCTTGCGGTTACAAAGATGTAAAATAATTAATTAGAAGATGAAAATTGATGTTTTGGTGAAAGATTGTCGCTTAAGTGTTCAGAAATACTCAAACCGGCTCTACTGGAACTTACTATTCTCTTAGTATGTTTTATAATTTAATTACTGTATATAATTAAAAGTTGTAAAATTTTCATGACTTTGTTATGAAAATGAGTACGGACAATTATTTGTCTTCTGAATGTTTGCAAATATTGAAACCGGCATCAACATCTATAAATGTACACTGCTAAGTTTCTAAAGTTGACTTTTCAAGCTTTCGTTTTGGATGATAACATACATTTGTAAACGTTTCAAAGGGTGAATATCGTATGATGCAGAACTGATCATGATCTGCACTGATTGAAAATTCATGCATAGGATTTTTCTGCTAGCATGACAAGTGTTACTTGTCAAAACAAAATGTTTTCTCATGGAGACGATCAAGGTCGACGATCAAGGTCAGTGTCACATTTAGGGGTCAAAGGTGAAACATTTATATGAAACTAAGGTCAAACGCTCAGATAATTGATATGACATGCAAGACATATGTTCTAACTGTGCCAGCTTCTGGTCAAGATCACAGTTAAGGGTTAAAGGTCATGAGACTATATTCCATATCGCCTTGAAGTATTTTTCATGAAACTTGGCTCAAATGTTCACCATATAAAAACGTAGTATAATAATGACTAATAAAGAATAATTTGGAAATTCAACTAATTGTATGGAAAAGTTTTTGGTGACTGTGAGAAGTTCAGAATTTCCAAACAAATGAAACTCTTACCAGTAAAGTTAATGACTTGATCCCAGACATTTTTAAGCTTGGCTCTGCAATGAATAGTCTGAGCTATTCTACTCATTCAGGTGTTGAGTGTCGCCATCTGAATCATACGTCTGTTTAAGTTTTGCATGCAAGGCCATATCTCAATAGCTACTGCACATACCTGTATTGCATTTAAAATCACTTAGCTGTTCACGTTCTACCAGTCTGTACATGTGTCCAGCCTGATCACAATCTGTAATGTTGTTCAGTGCGTACACCTTTAAACAATTTTAAAATGTAACTGTCCAAATGACACAATGACAAGCCCATTTTGTAAAGTTTGAATAAACAAACTAAATCTAGGCCCCTGACTCTTAGTAAATACCTTATAAATAGCAGTGAATGAAGCAGTATTTTTGTTTAATAATTACAGAAAGATAAAGCACTGATGTCAACTTTGGAAGCACTAAGAAAAAGCTTAGACTATGACATCAAGACAACAGTGAACAGTGCCTGGTTTGTTCTGGTAGATAAAGATACAAGACTTCATCAAGAGGAAGGTACACAATTAACTTTTAGAACTTCACATAAAAACAAACCTCGGTTGTGATTTGTTAACTTTGATGAATGAACACCCTTGTATAAAATACAGGTGAGCTTTCATAGGTTGTCAACTGGAAAACAACCAGAAGCACTGGCTAAAAAATAGCCTTCCATATTTTTCTAATTGTAAAGCTAAAATACTTAAAATATCTTGTATAATTCTTGTCGCAATGTACAATGTAATTTGACCCACTTGAATCCTTTCCAACTCACTGACAGTATTGAACATAGTGCCTGAACTGATACTGATGTTCCCGCTAGCTGTTAGGCGACATTCAAAAGGTGATCAAATCTTCTTCCTTGTTCTGTACAGGATTTCAATGCTAAAGTGTGCTTACTTCTGCGGTTTGTTTGGGTGGGGACAGGGGGTAGGGGTGTGCACAAGGGGGTGGGGGTGGCAGAAAGTGTTTCCTCTTTAGCTATCAAACTTCATAAACCAATGATATTCTTTGAAGATAACACATTTGTCTCCCTTTATTTGTATAAGTCACTTAGACTCAGCTCAGTGAACAGCTTGGATTAGTGTCACATGAATGGCTTGGATTAGTGTCACATCATGCACAGGCTAAGATTGCCTGGATAAAAAATGGTCACAAAACTAAGAAATTCCGTCAAAGCACTGCTCATTTTTCTATTAGAACATAACTTGTTTTTTTTGTTAACGTTCTACAGATATATCGAAGTTCAAGAAGAAAAAAACACCTGCTATACTTAAAGGAGCCGCAGCTGATTCAAAACCAGCAGGAAAACACATCATGTTTAGTTACTGCTGGGGAGACAAGGAGACTGTACTAAAGGTACCTCATATCTTAGTTAATATATAAAATATCATATAGTAGTTCATCCAGTGCATGTATCTGTAACTGGAACCCTTCCGGAATGTACATTGTATTTAACCTTTAACTGAGTTTTATTGTAAATGTCAGGACACAATAATTGACATTTTGCATCTTAGCAGGAGGTATAGGTATGTAAGTTTGTAAATTTTGAAGTGTAGAGATGTAGGAAGATGGCATTTAGGTAAATTGTGAAATACTTTACGTAAATTGTGAAATATTTTACGTAAATTGTGAAATATTTACGTAAATTGTGAAATATTTTACGTAATTGTGAAATATTTTACGTAAATTGTGAAATATTTACGTTCAGGTTTCATTTTATCATGGTTTCATAGGTAAAGCCACTTCTTATCTTACAGATTTTCCCTTCCCCAAAAATCCTTTCTATTACCCAAACAGTATCTTACCTGGTGTCATAAAACTTGATGATAAGGGACAATAAGGAAATAGTGAGCATTGTTCTATTTTTCCAATCTGTTGTAAATTAGGGAGCACTGTTCATGAAAATCTTGCGATACTAGTATAAGAAGGGTCAAACTCGTGTAGGGTATTTTTAGGGTATTTACTGTTTTTAGTTGACTATTCGAAGAATAAGGAGAGCTATCCTAGTCACCCGGGCGTCGGCGTCGGCGTCGGCGTCGGCGTCGGCGTCGGCGTAACCACTTATGTTAAAGTTTGCGTACCACCTCAAATATTTTCAAAGTCCATTGACATATGGCTTTGAAACTTTGCACACTTGTTCACCATCATGCCCCCAATCTGTACACAGGAGGAGGTAACTCTATCAAGCATTTTGACAAAATTATGCCTTTTTTCTACTTAGAATTTACGTTAAAGTTTGTTTACCACCTCAAATATTTTCAAAGTCCATTGCTATCTTGCTTTGAAACTTTGAACGCTTGTTCACCATCATGTCCCCAACCTGTATACAGGAGGAGGTAACTCTATGAAGCATTTTTACAAAATTATGCCCCTTTTTCGACTTAAAATTTACGTTAAAGTTTGCGTACCACCTCAAATATTTTCAAAGTCCATTGACATCTGGCTTTGAAACTTCGCACGCTTGTTCACCATCATGCCCCCAACCTGTACACAGGAGGAGGTTACTGTATCAAGCATTTTGACAAAATTATGCCCCTTTTTCGCCTTAGAATTTATGTTAAAGTTTGCGTACCACCTCAAATATTTTCAAAGTCCATTGACACCTGGCTTTGAAACTTCGCACGCTTGTTCACCATCATGCCCCCAACCTGTACACAGGAGGAGGTCACTGTATCAAGCATTTTGACAGAATTATGCCCCTTTTTCGACTTAGAATTTATGTTAAAGTTTGCGTACCACCTCAAATATTTTCCAATTCAATTGTCATCTGGCTTTGAAACTTTGCACACTTGTTCACCATCATGCCCCCAACCTGTACACAGGAGGAGGTAACTCTATCAAGCATTTTGACAGAATTATGCCCCTTTTTCGACTTAGAATTTATGTTAAAGTTTGCGTACCACCTCAGATAATTTCAAAGTCCATCGACATATGGCTTTGAAACTTTGCACACTTGTTTGCCATCATGATTTCAACCTGTGTACAGGAGGAGGTCACTGTATCAAGCTTTTTTACAATATTATGCCCCATTTTTTACTTAGAACTTATGTTAAAGTTTGCGTACTACCTCAGATATTTTCAAAGTCCATTGACATATGCCTTTCAAACTTTGCACACTTGTTCACCATCATGATCCGAACCTGTGTACAGGAGGAGGTAACTGTATCAAGCATTTTGACATAATTATCCCCTTTAGAGACTCATTTACAGTCAGGATGGATATTATTTTATATTGTCAATCACTGAGAATAGTCGAGCGCGCTGTCTACTGACAGCTCTTGTTAACTTAGAAAATTGGTTGACAAGCATGGAATAGTTTTATTTATTGGCTATTATAACTGTTTTCAATGTTTTATGAAAAGTTACTGAAGTATATTAATCAAAGATCAAAGATTTTTAACAAGCAGTTTGATTGCTAAAACGACCAAACCTTACATTCTGGAATGTTATTTTCGCATCTTAATTTTGTCATGAAAGAAGGACTACAACTGTGGACGTTCAAGCATTTCTAGAAAAATGATTTCAATAATCAGGATAAATTCTCCTGAGGTATTCGGATATTGGAAATGGTATTACTTTTTAGCTCGACTATTCGAAGAATAAGGAGAGCTATCCTAGTCACCCGAGCGTCGGTGTCAGCGTCGGCGTAACCACTTATGTTAAAGTTTGCGTACCACCTCAAATATTTTCAAAGTCCATTGACATATGGCTTTGAAACTTTGCACACTTGTTCACCATCATGCCCCCAACCTGTACACAGGAGGAGGTAACTCTATCAAGCATTTTGACAAAATTATGCCGCTTTTTCTACTTAGAATTTACGTTAAAGTTTGCGTACCACCTCAAATATTTTCAAAGTCCATTGACATCTGGCTTTGAAACTTCGCACGCTTGTTCACCATCATGCCCCCAACCTGTACACAGGAGGAGGTTACTGTATCAAGCATTTTGACAAAATTATGCCCCTTTTTCGCCTTAGAATTTATGTTAAAGTTTGCGTACCACCTCAAATATTTTCAAAGTCCATTGACACCTGGCTTTGAAACTTCGCACGCTTGTTCACCATCATGCCCCCAACCTGTACACAGGAGGAGGTCACTGTATCAAGCATTTTGACAGAATTATGCCCCTTTTTCGACTTAGAATTTATGTTAAAGTTTGCGTACCACCTCAAATATTTTCCAATTCAATTGTCATCTGGCTTTGAAACTTTGCACACTTGTTCACCATCATGCCCCCAACCTGTACACAGGAGGAGGTAACTCTATCAAGCATTTTGACAGAATTATGCCCCTTTTTCGACTTAGAATTTATGTTAAAGTTTGCGTACCACCTCAGATAATTTCAAAGTCCATCGACATATGGCTTTGAAACTTTGCACACTTGTTTGCCATCATGATCTCAACCTGTGTACAGGAGGAGGTCACTGTATCAAGCTTTTTTACAATATTATGCCCTTTTTTTACTTAGAACTTACGTTAAAGTTTGTGTACTACCTCAGATATTTTCAAAGTCCATTGACATATGCCTTTCAAACTTTGCACACTTGTTCACCATCATGATCCGAACCTGTGTACAGGAGGAGGTAACTGTATCAAGCATTTTGACATAATTATGTTTTTCTAATGATACAATATGCCTTAATTTCTATTATCTTATTAAAATGTTCTTACTATTGACCATTCAACAAGCCTTTTTTATTTACACTCTTTTCTATTTACAAGTTCCTGTTATTAACTACAGTTTAACAATATCCTCCGGGATGGATATTATTTTATATTGTCAATCACTGAGAATAGTCAAGCGCGCTGTCTACTGACAGCTCTTGTTGTTTCAGTTGTACTTTTAAATTGTATAAGGCAAATATTTTAGGCTTTGTTATTTTTTCTCACTAAATTGATATACTATTTTTGTTCAGTCCGTATTCTTATTTTCCTCCCCTGTATCATGCTTCAGTCCTGCACCCAGCTGTAAATGGGCAGCAGTGATGAAAAACTCGTTGCCTCTCTCTCACGAGTATGATGACATCTGGAATGAATGTTCGAGAGCGATTCAATAAGCTACGGAGCTTTCTTCTTAATTAATCGAACTAAAATAAATTTGTATTAACTATAAACTATAAACATATTGGCTCTTGTTGACTCACACAAAGCACTTAATATTGGGAAAACTAAGTATGCTGCAGGCTGTCAATTTTTTTCTCAAAATTTACAAAACAACAATCCTAGGATATTTTAATTGTTAAAATTGTCCACAACATAATAGTACATTACAATTATAATAATTCTTATATTTTACCAATATAAATACATAGAGGATAATTGTTGGTTTCGGTGTAATATCACATTATAATTTCACCGAGTGGGCACCAAAAGTGATATTTTCACAAGTGGCGCAGCCACGAGTGAAAAGAACTACTTTTTGTGTTCACAAGTGTATTTATCGTGATATTACATCGATACCAACAATTTTTCTGTTTATTTTATGTCTGTTACTCTACTTTTGTTGAGTTTGTTTCAATAAAATGTCTAAATCGCGGGAAACGTCATCAGAAAGCATAGCAAACATGACGTCATTTTAACAACTTCATGGTCGTATGGTTTCCGGCGTTCGTTACTCTCGGTATATATTTTGACGTTAATCCGGGTGGAAAATTTTGATAATTTTCACTGAGTGGACAGTGAGTTTATCGGGATATAATTCACTGTTATATTTCGAGCACGTCCCAGTGCTGTTACTTCACAGTTAAAGAAAAACCTGTCAATGATGTTAATCCATAACTGGTATAATACAACGTCCCAGTGCTGTTACTTCACAGTTAATGAAAAACCTGTCAATGATGTTAATCCGTAACTGGTATAATACAATGTCCCAGTGCTGTTACTCCACAGTTAAAGAAAAACCTGTCAGTGATGATAACCCATAACTGGTATAATACAACATCCCAGTGCTGTTCCTCCACAGTTAATGAACAACCTGTCAATGATGTTAACCAACACTTAAATAAATAGTGATAGCTTGTCAAATGTTTGGATACTTCTAAAAGTATTAAAAACATAATGCTATTTCTTTGATATTTTGCATTGTGGTGTAACGGGGCAAGTTTCAAATCCCTCTGGTTCAAGTCATTTCCCTTCCCCATGACACTGAACTTGAAAAGCACTGACCTCATACCTAATGTATCAAAATAAATGCACATGATACAGAAAGTAATGTTATGTATTTTCATACATGTATGTTAATGTAACCAGCCACCATAATCTTAAAAGAAGCATGGAACTCAGGAAGACTTACCTATTTGAGTTTAGTCGACTTGAGAATGAAGTGCTAATGGTAAGCTATTAGGAAAAACTGCAAGGCCAAGAGCTTAGACATTTGGTGTGTAGCATTGTGTATTCGGTCCTGTATCAATTTTTTTCAAATCCTGCCCCTAATATCAAAATTAGCCCCACCCCAAGTGTTTTTTTCTTCCACATATTAGATATTTATAGTCCTCATGCTTTGTTCTGCCTTTGGTAGACAAATCATATCGGGCAAATATAAATAGTTTCTGACTGTATGATATTAGCTGTTGTCCTCATTAACCATTCAATGAAAAGATCCTTGCAGTACGGCCCTTTAATGTAGAACTTTTGGTTATTTGTATAACTTGTACTACATGTAATTAGACCAAGAAGTTCATAGATAGAACTATTTCTTATACTGTAAACCAAGAAATCATTTCGCGCAATTTAAATTAGCGATTTTTGCGGTCAGTTTATATTTGCGAAATGAAATAGCCGCGAAAAACCCATTTCTCGAACAAATGCAAAACTTTCTAGCTTCAGAGAAACTAGCTGTGAGAGAATGGTATCTGAACTTACACAATCATGCAGGCAAACTGTCGTAAATTGTTTTAATTCGGATGTAGATAAAGCAGTGTATAAGTTTCAGATCAATGTCGATGTTTCAAATATTACTGAAATCATAGTTATATATGTACATTTTCGTTTGGCGTTTTTTAAAATTATATCCTTAACATTTTCATTTGCAATCCGCACAGATTTCTCGTTCGTGCTACATGTTGGAAATATCATCCAAAGGATATACCGGTTTTTCCAATTTTTCGGGTGTAAAAACATTATGAATAGACATTATGCCAGCTATGATTCAAACAAAAATCTATACTGTAGACTTATAAAATCATGTGGTTCATTGAATATGAGTAGTTTATGTGTAAAGTGACAACTGTTCACGACAGTGTTAACAGATTACCTACTCTGACGTTAAGACTTGCTGGAGGCATGTGCATTCAAAATTTGTAAGTTCATGCCGTAGTGACTGATTTCGCGATTGATATGATTCCGAGAAAGTTTGTAGTCGTGAAGATGTCTGCAATGTGAAAAATGCAAAATATAGTATCCGCGAAAGGTTATTGGAATACAGTACATATATTTTCTAAATTTATTGTGGGTCAAGTGTGATAATCTATGTGGTATTTAAACATTGTTTAGACATCCACTTGAAGAATATTTTCAGTATAATTAAAGGTATTTTTAATTTTAGTAGTTTGAAACATGACATCTAGGACTATAAGATAAAACTACTTCTATTTTCAGATTCACCAAATCATTGTAGAAGAAGGTTATCCAACCTGGATAGATGTGCAAGAAATGAATAAGTATGCTAACTTATTGGAAGGAATGGCAAGGGCAGTAGAAGAAGCCTATGTTATACTCATCTGCTTTTCAGAGAAATATAAAAACAGCCAGAACTGTAGAACAGGTAAACACTCCAGAACACTCAGGTAAACACTCTAGAACTCTCAGGTAAACACTCCAGAACACTCAGGTAAACACTCCAGAACACTCATGTAAACACTCCAGAACACTCAGGTAAACACTCTAGAACACTCAGGTAAACACTCCAGAACACTCAGGTAAACACTCTAGAACACTCCGGTAAACACTCGAAAATACTGAGAATAAAGCTATATAACAACTAAAGACAAAAGAGAGAACATTAGAATAACACATGAACAAGAAATTTGGTCAGAAATAGACAGTATTGTAGTAGAATGGATGCAGGTGACAACTCTTACTAAAGTTAAACACTAAACACAGGCATGCAATGTAGCACAGGTAAAACAGCCCTACAGGGTCAGGGTTGAAGTTTAATCACATAATATCAAAAGTTAGTCATCAATTAAAAACAAGGCAAAACATAAACACTTTATCCTCTAGCTTAGGTAAGGGTTGAAGCTGGGTCAAAAGGGATGAAAATAAAGGTATCAAGGTCAGATGAATGGATAAGTTCATGACCATTCTAGAGAGAACATTTAATTGAGGAGTCTTAATAGATCTGACACATTTTTTTAAGCTCTCAGATATTGGCAAATGTTCTCTAATGACTTAGGTGAGGGAGATTGCAGTATGATGAGTTTGTGCATAGCTGGAAGGTATATGGGAATGGTCTCTACATCCGTTCGTAACAAATCCTGTCCGCTCCATTTCTCTTTAACCCCTTGAAGGCTTTTGATGAAAGGTCAGATGTTCACCCCATCAAGACGATTTGCATAACCCATGAGCCAGTCATGCTGGCTAATGGTTAAGGTCACAACTTAGGGTCAAACGTTTGAGTCTTGAAATTCGTGTCCACTCCATATTTCCTTAACCCCTTGAAAGATTATGCTGAAACTCCCACCAAATGTTCACCATTTCAAGACAATGAGCAGAAGCCATGATCTGGTCATGTTATGTCAAGGTCAAGGTCACAACTTAAGGTCAACGGTTTGAGTCTTGAATTTATTGTCTGCTCCATATCGCCTTAACTCTTTCAAGGATTTTGATGAAACTATGGTCAAATGTTTACCTCGTCAAGTTAATGTGCAGAACCCATGATCTAGCCACGCCAACTCAATGTCAAGGTCACAACTTAAGGTCAAAGGTCTGCTCAGTATCTCCTAAACTCTATGAAGGATTTTGATGAAACTCCAGTCAACTGGTCACTTCATTGAGACAATGTGTAGAACCCATGATCCGGTCACTCTGGCTCAAGGTCAAGGGCACAACTTACAGTCAAAGGTTTGAGTCTTGAATTGATGTTCGCTCAATATCTCCTAAACTGCTTGATAAATTTGAATGAAACACTGTTAAATATACATTCTTTGACAAAATCTACACATCCCTACTTCACAGAGGCCTTTTCTTTGACCATTTGAACAGATCAGTTACTTTATTTGCCTTTTAGAAATCCAATCTGTGCACCTCTGAGAGAAAACTACACTCGGTCACATTAATTCCTTCAATGTTCCTATTTGCGGTAGGGGATATAGCTGTCTTTTAGACAGCCTTGTTAGAAATTGCACTTTACGTAGAAGTTTCTACTTGTTTGAAATAAGTTTAAATCTGAACATCAATTTAAGTCCATTACTAATCATGCTAATAGTCATAATATATTTACTGTTCAAATGAGAAATCAAACAAAGTACTGAATTATGCTTGTGTTTTTCTAGCATTGTATCAATAGCTCACTCGAGCACGAAGTCTGTTGTCTGTCTGTCCACACTTACCCTTGTATTTGCAATAGAGGCTACATTTTTCACTGTATTTTCGTGAAACTTTGTAAGAATGAGTGTCTGGATGAAATCTAGGTCGTGTTTCAAAATGGGCATTTTTATTGGATTTTCATGAAACTTTGTCAGAATGATTGTTTTGTTAATATCTAGGACGAGCTTGAATATGGGTCATACCAGGTCAAAAACTAGGTCACCATGTCCAAATGCTAGAAAAACCATATTATGTAATAGAAGCTGCATTTTTATGCCCCCAAAGGATGGCATATTAAAATCGCACCGTCGGTCCCTCTGTGCGTCCGCCCTTACATTTTTCCTTGTCCGGGCTGTAACTTTGTCATGCATTGAAAGCTCTTGAAATAACTTGGCACAAATGTTCAGCACATCAAGACAGTGTGTCGCGTGCAAGACCCATGTCCCTACCTCATAGGTCAAGGTCACACTTAGAGTTTGAAGGTAATGGAATCCTCTATATATGCACACATTTATGTCCTGACTGTAACTTTGTCATGCATTGAAGGATTTTAAAATAACGTGGCACAAATGTTCAGCTCATCAAGACAACATGTCGCGAGCAAGACCCACGTCCCTACCTCAAAGGTCAAGGTCAAACTTAGAGTTTGAAGATAATGGAATCCTGTATATATGCAACTATAACTTTGTTATGCATTGATTGATTTAAAGATAACTTGGCACAAATGCTCAGCACATCAAGATGACGTGTCGCGTGCAAGGCCCATGTCCCTACCTCAAAGGTCAAGGTCACACTTGCAGTTTAAAGGTAATGGAACCCTGTATATATGCATACATTTGTGTCCGGACTGTAACTTTGTCGTGCATTGATTGATTTTAAAATAACTTGGCACAAATGTCTAGCACATCAAGACGACGTGTCGCGTGCAAGGCTCATGCCCCTACCTCAAAGGTCAAGGTCACACTTAGAGTTTGAAGATAATGGAATCCTGTATATATGCACACATTCGTGTCTGGACTATAACTTTGTTTTCCATTGATTGATTTTAAAATAACTTGGCACAAATGTCTAGCACATCAAGATGACGTGTCGCGTGCAAGGCCCATGTCCCTACCTCAAAGGTCAAGGTCACACTTAGAGTTTGAAGATAATGGAACCCTGTATATATGCACACATTCGTTTCTGGACTATAACTTTGTTATGCATTGATTGATTTAAAAATAACTTGGCACAAATGTTCAGCACATCAGGATGACATGATGCGTGCAAGACCCACGTCCCTACCTCAAAGGTCAAGGTCACACTTAGAGTTTATAGGTAATGGAATCCTGTATATATGCATACATTTGTGTCCGGACTGTAACTTTGTCATGCATTGATTGATTTTAAAATAACTTGGCACAAATGTTCAGCACATCAAGACAATGTGTTACGTGCAAGAACCACGTCCCTACCTCAAAGGTCAAGGTCACACTTAGTGTTTAAAAGTAATGGAATACTGTATGCATGGTACAATGTAACTCTGTCATGCATGGAAGGATTTTAAAATTACATGGCACAATTGTTGAGCACATGGAGAGGACACAGACTGTGAGACACCTTTTTCAGGGGCATTAATTAATGTCACTTGTGAGGGACAGCTCTTGTTTTTCACTGGATCTTCATGAAACTTGGTCAAAGTGATTACCTTGATTAAATCTATATTGATTTTGAATATAGGTCAACTCATGCCAAAAACTAGGTCACTTAGGTAAATCTTAGAAAAGCCATGTACAATGTATATGCAATACAGGCTGCATATTTTATTACATCTCTATGAATTTTTGTCAGAATAATTGTCTTGATGAGTCTAGGCCAAGTTTGAATATAGGTAATCTCAGATGGAAAAATAGATCACCAGGTCAAATCTCAGAAATTTTTTGTATGACCAGCAAGACGTGAAAATGGGCCTTCGGACAAAATACTTGGAAACTAGCTTTCTTGCATATTTTGAACAAACAATATTTCAATATTGGAAAATTTCCGTTACCTGCGTCCAGTACATACAAAACTACAACATTTTGAAAAAGTATACCTAAGGCGTCATTGTTATGCCCCCGAAGGGTGGCATATTAAAATCGCACCGTCCGTCTGTCCGTCCGTCTGTCCGTCCGTCCGTCTGTGCGTCCCCACTTACAAATTCGTGTCCGGACTGTAACTCTGTCATGCATTGAAGGATTTTAAAATAACTTGGCACACATGTGTAGCACATCAAGACGACGTGTCGCGTGCAAGACCCATGTCCCTACCTCAAAGGTCGAGGTCACACTTGGAGTATGAAGGTTATGGAATCCTCTTTATATGTTTAACACCTCTGGGAAGGGTGGCGAGTAAGGAACCGTATATTGTCTGTCTCATTGTTGTTTATTTATTCACAGGTAGAAATATATAACAAATAACAGTACATAAGTAATATTCAAAAGTTCCAGTTTTGTAACACAATGTTTCTATCAATTATTCTGTATCTCAGTTCACATTAATGTATCAATTGATATCTAAATTTCCAAAATCAGCACTAAGAAATCTTGAATCTATTTTCTTTTTTCACAGAGTTCTGTTTATCACTAAGTATTTCTTTCACTAAGTATTAGTATATGTATATGTATTTATCCATCCATTTATCTATCTATTTTTTGAGTATCTTTCATTTAAATACTGAAAAATTCTTGAATGCAAAGTAGGCGGACCTTTTTAATAAACCAATTAAATTTCACAATACAGACTTAGAATAATTTCTGTAACCAATGAAAACTAATATAAGAAATGCACTCTAGGAGTCCCATTTGTCAATATAGACAGTTTTGACCATTTTATGGCATCATTCTGTGCACATAATTGTTACCTAACTTTAGACAGGTTTTACAAGTTAATTTGTAAGATTCATAAAATTTAGAATGATAAAAGTGTCTGTTACATAATAAGATGCACCTCAGTTATTTTTACATGTACTACAGTTGTTTACATCTGATCCCTAGCAATCTATATTACCTAACATTTATCAAACACTACTAAATAGGCAATAAATGTGGCATCAGTCTGCTAACAAAAGTAATCAAACTATTACTGGTCAAAGTTTGAAAAGTGGTAAAAAGTTGTATGTATGTTGAAGTAATGAAAAACATTTAATATATAAAAATACTAAAATAATGATAATAACAAGGTTGCATAAGCAAAAAAGCATTTTTGAGCTTCCTAAAATATGCACACAATCGTGTCCGGACTGTAACTTTGTCATGCATTGAAGGATTTTAAAATAACTTGGCACAAATGACTAGCACATCAAGACGACGTGTCGCGTGCAAGACCCACATCCCTAGCTCAAAGGTCAAGGTCATACTTAGAGTTTTAGGGTAATGGATTCCTATATATATGCATATATGCACACATTCGTGTCCGGACTGTAACTTTGTCATGCATTGAAGGATTTTAAAATAACTTGGCACAAATGTCTAGCACATCAAGATGACGTGTCGCATGCAAGACCCACGTCCCTAGCTCAAAGGTCAAGGTCAAACTTAGAGTTTGAAGGATATATGCATATATGCACACATTCGTGTCCGGACTGTAACTTTGTCATGCATTGAAGGATTTTAAAATAACTTGGCACAAATGTCTAGCACATCAAAACGAATTGTCGCTTGCAAGCCCCCTGTCCCTAGCTCAAAGGTCAAGGTCACACTTAGAGTTTGAAGGAAATGGATTCCTCTATATATGCATATACGCACACATTCGTGTCCGGACTGTAACTTTGTCATGCTTTGAAGGATTTTAAAATAATTTGGCACAAATGTCTAGCACATCAAGATGACGTGTCGCGCCTCAAAGGTCAAGGTCACACTTAGTGTTTAAAGTAATGGAAAACTGTATGCATGGTTACTCTGTCATGCATGGAAGGATTTTAAAATTACATAGCACATTTATTGAGCACATGGAGAGGACACAGACTGTGAGGCACCTCTTTCGGGGGCATTCGTCACTTTTGAGGGACAGCTTTTGTTCACTCTAAAAATGATGTCACATACCACAATTTGACTTCAAAACTCACTTCAGTTTACATGGGCAGTAAACTATTCCGGTAATTATTTCCTAACAGCATCATTTATTTTTGGTTGCAACATTATATACTCTTTCAATATATATCTTATCTGGTGAACTATTTCATTTTATCTTCCCACGATATGCATTTTTTCATAGGGTATAGCCAAAATAAAAAAAAGAAAGAATCATTTCAAATTTCTGTTGCCATAGTAATGGTCTTGGAGGATTTTAAAGCCAATAGTATGTTTCTGTTGAGGAAAATATAATGGCTATCAGTTTTTAGCTCGACTATTCGAAGAATAAGGAGACTATTGCACTCGCCCCAGCGTCGGCGTCGGCGTCTGCGTTGGTTAAAGTTTTTCATAAAGTCAAATATCTTGAATACTATCAAAGGTATTGACTTGAAACTCAAACTATATGTTTACCATCAACATCTTCACCTGAGGAAATAATCCCCATAACTCTGTTTTGATTTTTGACAGATTTATGCCCCTTTTTAACTTAGAAATTTTGGTTAAAGTTTTTTATAAATTCAAATATCTTGAATACTATCAAAGGTATTGACTTGAAACTCAAAGTATTTGTCTACCATCAACATCTTCACCTGAGAAAACAATCCCCATAACTCTGTTTTGATTTTTGACAGATTTATGCCCCTTTTTAACTTAGAATTTTTGGTTAAAGTTTTTTATAAATTCAAATATCTTGAATACTATCAAAGGTATTGACTTGAAACTCAAAGTATGTGTCTACCATCAACATCTACACCTGAGGAAACAATCCCCATAACTCTGTTTTGATTTTTGACAGATTTATGCCCCTTTTTAACTTAGAATTTTTGGTTAAAGTTTTTTTTTAAATTTAAATATCTTGAATACTATCGAAGGTATTGACTTGAAACTCAAAGTATGTGTCTACCATCAACATATACACCTGAGGAAACAATTCCCATAACTCTGTTTTGATTTTTGACAGATTTATGCCCCTTTTTAACTTAGAAGTTTTGGTATTTTTTTTTTGTAAATTCAAATATCTTGAATACTATAAAGGTATTGACTTGAAATTCAAAGTATGTGTCTACCATCAACATTATACACCTGAGGAAACAATTCCCATAACTCTGTTTTGATTTTTGACAGATTTATGCCCCTTTTTAACTTAGAAGTTTTGGTATTTTTTTTTTGTAAATTCAAATATCTTGAATACTACATAAGGTATTGACTTGAAACTCAAAATATATGTTTACCATCAACATCTACACCTGAGGAAACAATCCCCATAACTCTGTTTTGATTTTTGATAGATTTGTGTCCCTTTTTAACTTTGAATGTTTTGTTAAAGATAGAATACTATCGAACGTATTTACTGTCAACATCTTCACCAATGTTTTTGATTTTTGACATATTTATGCCCTTTTTAACTTAGAATTTTGTCACAGTTTTTCCAGACTAAAATGGAAATACTCAAAATGGCTTTCTTTTGAAATGTCATAGAATAATTATGCAGCATGAAGCGGTCATGCTTTTTTAATTCTATACATATCAATTTTGAAAAGTTACAAAATTATTCATGATCAAATATACAAGGTCATGTATTTCTTTGAAATTATCCCCCCATCCTCCCCTCCAGTTGGCTTGCAGAATCCAGAGTAAGGCCTTGAATGCAATGTACATTTACAAAGGTCTTTGAACAAGTTTCATATCTTTGACCTTAATTCTTATAGACAATTACACAATACTCCTGTTCTTAGACAAAAACCCCATTTTACCAACAAGCTTTCGAATAGTCAAGCGTGCTGTCATGTGACAGCTCTTGTTAACATTGGTTTTGCATTCAAAGAGGGTGACAAAAATGTAAATTTTATGGGGTTTTTTATCAATTATTGTCAAATAATGTAACAAATGTCCGAAGGTACATTTTCGCGCGTCGACGGTCGTATGCAATAGAGACTGCATTTTTCATTGGATCTTCATGAAACTTGGTAAAAATGATTGTGTTGATGATGTCTAAACTGAGCTTGAATATGGGTCATCATTAGTCAAAAACTAGGTCACCAGGTCAAATCTTAGCAAAACCTTGTTTTGACCTTTTGAGCTATGGTAACTCAGGTGAGTGATATAGGGCCATCATGGCCTTCCTGTTCTATGTATAAGTTAAATAATGAATTGAGTTACAACAGAACTTAAAATAAAACATGAAATATTTAAGCCAATTTTCTGTAAAATAATAAAACTGGTACGTATGCATTTTATATATAATGGAGAAAAACGAAACTCATTATTTAGGCTTTTATTGCAAAAATAAGTTCAACAAAATGTTTTTAGATATAGATATCTAGATAGCACAGAAACTATAAGTACATGTCATACTGCCTTGTAAACTCAAAGTATATACATAAAATGACTTCCTTTCCATCAATAGAAAGTAAATTATACAGATTGTATATTAACAAACCATGATAGGGCATACGTATTTAAAGCAAAGTTTATGAGCACCTCTTTTAGTAATTATTCTACTAATTAAAATTTAATGGCACAATCTTCGGGCAACCTCTTTGAGCGGACATTTCAATCCAGGTATTGACTTAGATATCGGACTGTAAACAGTCAGCAGGGGGGGGTGATGACTACAAGGTTGTTGTTGAATTATCACCTGTAAGAAACTGTCAAGACAATCACTACTGTAATCAATATGTCAGTCCAGTCCACGTGCTCTTCTTCCACCTGATGTTGTCGGTTTTTAATCTTACTGAGCACAAAGGTGTTCAAAAAGTATAATTCCTTGAAAACTTCTAGTTGCAATGACGACCTTTACAAAAAAAAGTTCAAATATCCTTTTGTCTAAAACCCCATTGCACAAAGCTTAGCTATTTAGTTTGTAGCATTGTGTAGTGATCCTCCACAAAGTTTGCTCAAATGATGCCCATGGGGTAAAAATTTGGCCTGCCTGAGGGTTACTTTAAATTCACATAGAAGTACAGAAAAAAAAACTTTATCTACTTGCCTGCCACAAAGCTTTAAACTTTAACATTTTCAATAGCATGCTGCAGTATTCCTCTACCAAATCTGTCCAGACTGTAATTCTGTCATGCATTGAAGAGTTTTAAAACTAATAGGCACAAATGTTCAGCACATGGAGGCAACAGATGTCACATGCAATTAGTCCCACACCCCTAGCTTGAAGGTCAAGTCAACACTTCAAGGTTAAAGGTCATGGAATTATTTATACATGCCAATTTGGTAAATCTGCCATGTATGGAGGGATTTTAAAAATAAATGACACAAAAGTTGAGCACATGGAGATGACATGTCATGCACATAATGGAAATCTGATGTGCACTTCATTTCTGTCTGACCATCTGTGTGTAGAAATGTTTTCCTGCTTAGACTGTAACTCTGTTATACATTGAAGGATTTTAAAATCAATTAGCACAAATGTTCAGCACATGGAGATGAAGTATTGTGCACAAGTACTGGGCCCACACCTTAAAGGTCAAGGTCACGGACTGTGAAAAACCACTTCAGGGGCATTCGCCACTTACGAGTGACAGCTCTTGTTTTCTTTGAAAACAACATTGCCTTCAGGTGGTGGTGCTAGTTTCATAATATGTATATACAGTAAACTTTAAGAATCTTCTACCGAGTACATATTGTACAGATTTGTAATAATTTTTCAAGAGTGGTACCGATATGACATTCTACCATTTTCCTTTTTTACGTGGTTGTCAGGGTAACGAGCTGATTCCCTTCTTTAGTTAACTTTTAGATAACTTTTGGTGAGATTTTGAAAAAAATCACACAGAATGTGTGACCATCTATAAGATTTCTCAGTCACTGGTTCATTGGAATTAATGGCCGTCAGGGGCTAAAGCAGATTCTGTCTCTCCCAAAAACCATTAGTCAGCATCCTCTGGTTAGTCATCTTCTTTTACGATGTAGTCATATCATTTGCTTTGCATATTGATTTTAATCTGAGACATTTTGTTAGCAGTAAGAAGTTCTCAAGGAATAGTTGAGAAATCCATAAGGAATTTGTCCTTGGAACTTTTCATCGCTGTGGATTTTGTCCATCTTTGACATTTGTACACTGGCCGCGAATTATGTTTAACAGTCATACAGATAATATCTGTGAAATTGCTTATTTAAAAGTAGCTGAAATGTAAATAAAACAACAGAACAAAAGATTAGACCTGAACATCCTAGATAAAGCCACATTAAACAATGAGGCTGTGTGAACAGCTGCCACCGGAGAGCGTCTGCAACATACATATATTTTGTATATTAAATGCTATTACACTATTCTAACTGCAATGCATGTGAATAATCATTTGGAACAAGAAGTGGGTCAAGAATTTCAGAAGTGCCTTTTCACAATCCTTGAACTAAGATACATATAAATAGATATGTTTTTATTTTATAGAGGCAGATTATGCATACGCCCAACAGAAAAACATTGTGCCATTGAAAATGCAGCGTGGGTATAAGCCTGATGGTTGGCTTGGTGCTTTGATTGGGGCCCGGCTGTACATTGAGTTTTCGCCACACTACCCTTTCGAGAAGCAGATGCAACAACTACGTAACCAAATAGTGAGACAATCTTTCAATGCTCTCTTATTATGCTCTCATAGATATAGTTTAGGCTGGGAACTTGAGTCACCTTGCATAGTTTTTTGTTGATGCTGTTCCTACTTCAACTGCTTGTCAAATTTTTACAAGTCTTAGACTTTTGGGAGGCTTCAGTACCAAGTGGAGATGTCCATATCATCATTTTTTCATCGACCTAAAGATGATAGACTATCAGCTATTTAAGATTTTTATACTTACCGTAAACTTTATATTTGACTTTCATTAAAGTTGAACAGAAGGTTGCCTGCAATCTGTAGAGGATCCCTATTGTTTTAGGTGTCAGTGGGTCAAAGGTCAAGGTCACAGTTACCTGAACTTGAAAATCATTTCCACTCAATATCATGAGATCTAGGTCACTCAAACTTCAAATTATAATTGATCTTACTGAGTAGGTTATCTCTACTGTTTTGAGGTTTAGTGCGTCAAAGGTCAAGGTGACAGTGACCTGAACTTTGAAAATCATATCCTCTCAATATTTTGAGATCTAGATCTGAACAACAGTCTTCCAAGTTCATAGGATGATTGGTCTTAATGAGTAGATGATCGCTACTGTTTTAGGATCAGTGGATCAAAGTACAAAATCACAGTGACTTCACATATGAAGCCAAGTCAGTCATATTTATTTAAAAGGTAGGGTTTAAAATAATGACAAAAGCTCAAAAACAGATCTTCTGATTATTGTTATGGAACCCGACTTTGTAAAAAGATATAACTTGATTTAACTTCATATTACTTGGGCATGATTTTGTGCTGAGCATAAGATTGAGCTCAAGAAACTTTTATAAGTACGGGGCCAGGAGTGATTAGTTCCATTAAGCTTAGTTGTGCATATTTTTTTGCAAGGCACGCCCAGATGATTTTTTCTGAGTTTAAAGGCTGTTTGATTTTTTATCTATATATCTTTTTAGTATGATCTGGATGTGTCTTAGTTATGCTCCTAATAATATATTCCAAGACAAATTTGATTTTTGTCATGGATTTATTTTAAGTATCATAGTGGTACGAGGGAATAAGTTGTTACATGTAGTTTTAGTTTCAAATTTTGTGTTTTAGAAACAGGATGATGTAGATAGCAAACCTCCACCAAGCCCGAAAAAAGATGAACCCAAACCTGCAGAGATTTCTCTAGTCAGAAGCTGGACAAAGTCACAGATTGACAGTTGGATTACTGAACACAATTTAGAGTATGTTTTTATTTTCAAAGATCTTTTTATTCAATGTACATTTAAAAATAAATAATTCTGGCAAGCTACATTGTAACAAGGTTCTTTATATAATATGAAAATTGGAAAAAAAGAGATTTTCTATTATAAGACCTGTATTTTGTTAAATCTTGAAGATTTATCTCATGCTATCAGATTATACGTAAATTTGGTTTTGAAAATGGCTGGCTAGTAACAGCACTCGGACAAAAATTGGGTCAAATTACAGCTATTGCAAATTTGGAATTTTATGAAGACTTTATGATGAAGTATTTTAGCCCTCAAAATTTTGGAAATTATCTGCTTTTTATACACCCAAAAGGGACATATAATAAGAACAGGTGGGGCGGGTCGGCGGGCTATGTCGACACTTTGTTCGCTCACTAAGTCAAACAGTTTTCATTTGATCTTCACCAAACTTTGTGAAAATGTTTGTCGGCATAATGTCTTGGCCAAGTTCGATAAACAGCCAAATCGACCCAGGCCTTTTTGGATTATGGCCCTAGATTTATGCAAAATTAGCCAAATTAACCTTGTCCGCTCTCTAAGTTGAACAGTCTTCTTTCGATCTTCACCAAAGTTGGTGAAAATGTTTGTGGGCATAATATCTAGACCCAGTTTGATGACCAGCCAAATCATCCTACACACTTTTGGATTATGGCCCTTGAATTATGCAAAATTGGCAAAATTAGCCTTGTCCGCTCTCTAAGTCAAACAGTTTTCATCTGATCTTCACAAAACTTGGTGAAAATGTTTGTGGGCATCAATCATATCTAGACCATGTTGATAACCAGCCAAATCGACGTAGGCACTTTTGATTATAAATGGCCATTGAATTACACAAAATTGACCAAATTAGCCTTGTCCGCTCTCTAAGTCAAACAGTTTTCATCTGATCATCACCAAACTTGGTGAAAAATTTTCTGGGCATAATATCTAGGACAAGTTAGATAATCAGCCAAGTCGCCCTAGGCACTAAGTCTTACGGAAAATAGCCCTTGAATTATAGAAAAGTTAAATTGGCCTTCTCAGCTCTAGTTCAAACAGGCGACTTAAGCCTTGTCTGCTCTATAGTTCTTGCAGGTTTTACAAAACCAATGAACTGCCAGATACTGAGTTATGCCTCCTTGACGGGCATATTTTGTGACAGTTTGGCACTCTTGTTGCAAATGGAATATGGGTCACAATTTCGGGCCCAAAATAAGTTAAATGTATACGTGTATAAAAGCAACAATGAGATGCATAAAAAACTTATTACCAGATTCGAAGATAAAAGCATTGTGTGTATTTTTGGATATTGAAATAATCTTTTCTTAATTGCTTATTGTCCTGGCCAACCCAGGTGAAACTGCCAAGACTCCTGACAGGTGCAGGTTGAAGAGACAGATGCAGATACAAGGGAATCCGTGTACCAGACCATAGCTCTTTATGAATAGACCTGTTGGTTCTTTTACATGTCTGGTGTCTAGCGCCAATACACGCAGGACTACGTCTGGGTTTCTAGCCAGTTCATCTCTAGATGGGTGGGAAAAACTGAAAAGCATTTCTGAAATTTACAATGCCCTGGCTAGGATTCAAACTTGGGACCTCCAGATTGGTAGTCCAGAGCATTAACCACTTGACCACCATGTCACCAGAAATAATATTCATTTTTACGTAAAAGTTTATGCTTATGCACTTTGTTTTACCAGAATATTCTTTTATTAAAGAGGAAATGCCTTTAAACAAGTAAAGAGAATGACGGGAGAGCAGTTGGAGTTCCTACACAAAGTTATGACCAAGGTACATCTGTTCTACATTTGTTGATTATTAATTTGACTTATACCTTACAAACAAGGTGGATCATCAATTTTGACTAGGGTATCAACTATAACATTTTCACATTATTCAATAGAGTACAAATTTTTTACCGAAATTTATATATTTTAGTTGTAATTATGGTGATCTAATTATAACCAGTGCTTAATGTCTAAGTCTAAATTTTGATGGTCTCTTTGAACTGTGATACAACTTTATAGGAAGACCTAGATTATAATTGTAAAATATTTAAAACAAATGAGTACACATGGGTAAGGAATGAATACAATCATGGAAATTACACAAAAGGCTTACAGTGGCATAAGGTATGATAGAAAACAATACTCATCAAATTTTGAGTACAAGATATGTTAAGGGTTAGGGTTCAAACTTCATAAAATAGAAACAAATGAGTTTAGATGACTTTTATAATCAAATGAAAATAGAATTCTCCATCTTTCAAAATCCTGGTTTCTTCGCAGAGTTGATTTCTTACTAATTGTTTTAAATATGAAAAATGCAAATTGCATTATGCTTAATTCAAACTGTACAAGATACAGTATTTCAATATTTTAAGGACTAGAAGTAATTAAGAAATGGAAAATCATGTACATTCTTTTATCTTTTCTAGTCTCCTGACACTTTCTACCGCTGGTTAGAGACAAAGGTTGAGTTGAAATCGCTAGAAGATCTAATGAAGTTTGATCGGGCCATAGAGTCACTGGGAAAATTTGTCAGACATTGAAAGCACGACAGAAACATTTCAGGATGGCAGCACTTTAAGTATCAAGTGGAAGCTTTGGAAAAGAAACCTGAAACTAAGAATATACATCATGAGGTATTTCTGAACGGATCATCTGGATGAAGACTTCTAGAAAGGGCATTGAATGTAATGCTGGTTATATCAAATGGTAATATGTATATCCCCACGTACAAACTTTGGGGGTAAACCTGGTGTCAGCTTGTCACTGAAGGATTTTCTTGAAACTATGGGAGAACCTATGTTCCAACCAAAATTGTACTATGTGGTCTTTATTTTTTGTGTCCGCCCCTTATCTCCTTAATCTTTCAAAGGATTTTCATGAAACTTTGGTTAAATGGTCATCTTGTCAATTCTTAATATCTCATAAAACGTTTGAAGGATTTTCATTTCATTTAACTTCTGTCAATTATCATCTTCTTAAGTGACGTCCTGAATCAATGTTCCAACCTGCTGGCTCATTGTCAATGCAATTCTTTTAGATTCATTGTTTTTTTTGTGTCCACTCCATATCCCCTTATCCCCTCGGAGGATTATCGTGAAATTTGGGTCGAATTTTTTTCTCACTCTTTGGGGTCTTGGCATTTCGTATCTCCTCCATATCCCATTTAAATGATTGTTACCGTGCTGGCTCAAGGTCAATTTCCAAAGGTCACTGTCAGGTATTAAAGGTCATGAGACTTTATCTTCCTTACCCGTCGGAGGATTTTCATAAAACTTGTGTCAAATGTCTTCCATATTTCGGTGATGTGCAAGATCACATTTCGGGATCAAAACTCGGATTTAGGTTTAACATATTACAAACATGCACCGTAAATTGAAGGAAACATAATCATGATAATAAATGTGAGAAGCCATTTCTTGTGACAAGGTGGGTTTGTAGTGGTATTTTTATCACGTTCAATGATAATACCTAGTAAATTATTATAAATGCAAATAGTACCAGAAAAAGTCAAGTTGTATGTTAGATTTAGAGTAAATATTGCTCAACATTTTTCATGTGTTAAGTGATCTACAGTTGTAGTTTTGTTCACTTCAAATATGTGTTGAATATTTATATACATTTGTCTGTGATATCATGCTCCCAATCAAAAGTCTAGGTAGCAGTATTTTTATACAAGTTTATACATATAATATGACAGTCCATTGTGTGTTTTTAACTGTTTTATTCACATTTTGTTGATCAATCAGTATTTTTATACATGTACATGCTTTAAAGTGACATTATGCACATTTTTTTAAAGTAAAATTCCAGCTGAAATAGGTGTGTGTGAAAAGGGTAGAGGAAATAATAACTTTTAACCCAATACAACAAACTTTTCCTGCTACCAGTATGAAATAATAACTTTCCAAATATTACTTTTCCTATTTTGACTGGGAGAGTCAATTTAAGAAATAAACAAATGCATGCAGGAGTAGCTTCCCTTCCACTGCCGAGCAACATTAATAACACAACGGAGATCACTGCCAAGGAAGGAATTATTATTTCATTTGTTCATTTTTTTAATTACTAAAGCACCAACTTCAAATATTAATGCGGCATTATCATTAGTTTAACACATTTAAATGCACAGCAACCGAAAATTGCTTTTATAAAACTGTCACCAAAAATACACTATGTGCAGTAAGATGAGCATAATGTCACTTTAAAGATACATGTCAGAGTGATTATTTCAAATTTATACAATATTTAAATCGTACCTCCTTAAACAAGTGGCTGATTTTTATGATGCTTCCAACAGGGGGGTAGTAGAACATTTAGTCTCTGCATTGTCCGTCTACTTGTCCGAATACTTCGTGTCCGGATCATAGCTTGACAAGTATGAAAATGATTCAATGGTAGCTAGGGGCCATTGAGAGGGAGTGCAGTGATTAAGAACCATAACTCTAAATTACCTGATTTTTTAATTATCTCCCGTTATGAAATATGCTTATCCGGGCAACTTGACAATTTAATTATGAAAGGGATTGATTTTATATTTCACCACAGTGATAGAGGCCATTGAGAGGAAGTGCAGTGATTAAGAATAGTAACTTTAGCTTAACCTTTCCTTTATGTTCAGAAAATAACCCAAAAACTTTGCAAGGGATTGATTTGATATTTCACAGTGATAGAGGCCATTGAGAGGGAGTGAAGTAGCTAAGAACCATTACTCAAGCTCCCCCCCATTTTTGAATTACTTCCCTTTGTTTGGTGAAATTATATTTGTCCGGCTCATTACTCATACTGTTATACTTTTCATGCAAATGAATTGAAACTTGTTTGGTTTTCATCTGCAAGAACAGAACATGTGTGCTGTTCAATCAAAATTCAATGTTACTGATGCTTTTGTTTTAAAAAGACCAGTGACCTCAGAGCTATTTTACATAATTCTACATTGCATATCATGTTATCAGGTTTTTGTTCAATCTTATTTTCAGTTGTTTATCTTATTTCATATTTGAAATATTTAGGAATATTTGTACATTATTTTAAACATGTAATAGATGATTGGCGTATACATATGTTTAGCCCCCACTGAAGGCGGAAGGATACTAATCCATTTCTATCGAGTTGCTGTAACTTCACTTAATATTGCTCAAATAACAATTGCTAAACAAAGTTTTATCCCGTTAGATTTGTAACCCTTAACGGCGGGGGATCCCAGTTCAACGAATTCGCTTGTTTAGAAATTTAGAGTCCATCCATCAATATTTAATGCATATGATTTAACAGGCTTATCTGACATTGCCGTTAAACGCAGATGTTCTTGTTTATAGCCATATCAAACACATTGATTAGTATTAGATTCAGGTTGCTGACTCCCTTAACATATAGACAGTTGCTAAATGTATTGTATGACTTAAACCATTCTATCCCTAGAATTTTTCATGCAAGTATACAGATTTTGATCATATTATTTGTATTAAGTGTATTTAAACACATTTACAATAAAAGGTTTGTTTATGAAATAACTGAGAGTTATAAAGTTAACGTAGAGTCATATATTTTATCGTGAAGAAAGTATGAAAGATTTTTAATTGATTTTGGTCTAAGAACATGAGGCAGAAACAATTAAGAAATTCTCTTGAAGATTGTTTTCAATGAGACTACATGTAGATTACTCAACGCAGCCGTTCCCAAGGATAAAACGGTAGCGGTTGCATTTGACAGCAACATTACACTCAGGAACGTTTTTCAGACAATAAAAAATTCCTCAGGAATTTAGACGTATGTACATATACATTAGTAATGCTATTTTCACGCGAACTTCGTGATTTCATATGAAATGATAACAAATGTTATACATTAAGCAGTATTCTTAGTCATTAAACCGGTTGATCGGTTAATGGTCGGGTTGTTCCATTGCATTTCCTTTGTAGGAGCATAGACGATGAATAGTCTAGTAAGAACTGATACAGCCTTCATTATCAGATGGACAAGCATTTGTATAAAAAGTATTACCTTAATAACTATAAGCTCACCAGTCTTTTCAATAATTTAGCAATGTTTCATTGCCTTATGTTTTTTTCAAATTACACCACTAACATTGAATAGAGTTCCTGGTTTGAGATAATCAATTACAGGTAATGTCAATATAAGCGGTTGGTTTGCATCAAGCACAACTTGCCAGATGATGGTGCCTAGTAACATGACATAAGTGAAGCGATAACTAGACCCATTGCTAGTTACGTAGTTATTGCACCTAGTTATCATTTTCTATGTCCGAGCATATATTTGAAAACTACTGGTTGGAATTGAAACAGTCTGATACGATTGGTAAGGAAACTATCATGCAATGATGTGTACAAGAAATATTAGTCTTGTCGTGAGTGATTTCATTATTGCCCCTTACTTTTACTGTCCGGGAAGCATTTAGTCGAAATATTCAGTTGGAATTCCGTCCATACGTCTGTTCAATGGCTCAAACATATATGCAAGCACTGGTTTGGACAAAAACTAAAACTTAATGTTGAGCTACAGTACAGATTAAGGATGATATGTTTGCTTTCAGCATAATCTTGCAAACTCATTTAGCTCGAATTTTGAAGTCAATACAACCATGGCAATTACAAGTCACTTAGAGAAAGCGTTGCAGCTTTGGATAATATAAGTCTATCTTGCATATTTACTGAGTTATTGCCCATATGTCAGTAACTTGTCCGGGATTGATTTGAAAACTGACCATTTTGAAAGTGTTCAGGGTAACCTCATACAAGGCAAGTAAGCATTTGAGGAAGTGCAGTGCACAGGTATGGTCCATGTTGGACTCATTACAGAATTATTAGCCTCGTTACTTTTCCTTGACCAGGGGAGCTAACCTAACTTCTGGTTGGCGTCGGATACGACGGCGTCGGCGTTGGTCAACACCTTGGTTAAGTTTATGCGTACGACCCATAGCTTCATTTGACAAGTACAGAGGTATGGCCCTTTGTTACTTTTCATACTTGTCTAGCAGCATTTTCTCCAAAACTACAGAGTTGGAAGAGTACATACAACTCTGTCAAGAATGGTGAAGCAGAATTATAGGCCCTTCTTAGACACAATAGTGTATTGAGCTTGTTTGCTAAGTATTATGTTACCACCACTTCTTAGTTTAAAAGCAACCTTTTGGGGGGTATTGTAATACCATTCTAGTTATAGCATCTACCTTCATAAAAGACAAAAAAGTTATACATTAAGCAGTATTCGTATCATTAAACCTTTGATCTTAATGGTCAGGTTTTCCATCGCATTTCATTTGAAAATAGATGATGAATAGTGGGTAAAAGAACTGATCAGCCTTAACCCTTTGACGAATTGCATTTGTAACTTTGAATACTAGCTTAATATCTTTATCCTCATCAGTCGTTTCAATAGTAGGTAGCAATGTTTCATAGGACTTATGTTTTTCAAATTACAGGCCCTTTATCATACATAGAAGATTGGTTAGATTTTTCGATACCATGTTCACTTTTTACAGCAACTGTTCGAGATATTACTCGGTTGAAAGTTTGAATACCACACTTGTTTACCAGATGATGGTCCCAATTAACATGGGAAAGGAGGAGATATGTTTGTCTATAAGGATTTTATATGCTCACTCATTATTGCTCCTTTTTGACTAGAAAATCGGGGCCACTTACGTTGACTTAACCATTTGAGATATTCAGCTTTGAAAGTTAAAGGACTTATGACCATGCATAGCCTATCTGTCAGCACAGAATATAACTCTGTGAAAATGTTTGGAATTGATTTGAATTTTGAACGATTCTTCGTTAAAGTAGTTCAAGTCTTATCAGCCCTTAACGTCAAAGTATGCATATTGGCAATGACTACAAAATTATGGCCCTTGTTGGACTTTGAATTTTTTCGTTAAAGTTCTGCTTGCAAGCTACTACAAGTATATGGACATATATCAGTAACGATATTTCTAAGATTCATTTGAATCATGTTATTGTGATTGATGCATGTTGCATATATAGCACCTTTCTATCAATGTCAGTAGATTCAATCAAACTTCACAAGGAGTACAATGAGGCATGCACAGATAATACTAGCATATTCAGGTTTGAATGTTTTCACAAAGTTTCAGCCATTTGATCATTGCTACAAATGTACATACAGTCTGTATCGCATCCTTGCCTCGGGGAGTATAATTGAAAAAGTATGCGCAGGATGTGCAGTACTTAAGAATCAAAAGTCTACTTGTTTATTAGTATCTCTCTTTATATTATGAAACTACGCATTACGAAACTTTTCATTGACAAGTGCTTTTACCTGATATATTTGACAGTGATAGAGGGTTATGATAGGAAGTTTATCTTAGGACAGTTAATTAAGCTTGTCCCGTTTGTAAATTATCATGCAATACGAATATTCTTATTATGTTTATCTCGCTTTGTCACTCTTCATAAAAGTACTGTCTTTCCTCTAGTTGTTTTTTGTTTACTACCACTATATCACCTCTCCAGGTAAATAAGCCCGAAATCGTTTATATCCCTTTCCCCAATGTGCACCATATCAGGGAGAATCAATCGTTTCCGACGAAAGTAGTAGGGTTTTAAGCTCGATTTTTCGAAGAAAAGGGGATATATCCTACTCACCCGGCGTCGGCGTTGGTGTCACACCTTGGTTAGGTTTTTCGTACCGCTCCACATTATTTCAAAACCATTACAGATATTGCTTTGAAACTTAGTGTACTTGTTTACCATCATTACCCCCATCCACAGACAAGAGTACACAACTCTGTTAAGGTTTTTGTCAGAATTATGCCCCTTTTTGAGCTAGAAAATACATTGAATAGGGGTAAAATCCAATCTTTGATTTAACCCTTTGAGACATTGCTGTGAAAAAAAGAATATTTGCTTGCATCATTACTCCCATCTGTAGGCAAGAGAATGTAACTCTGTCAAGGACTTTTTTTAATTAAGGCCCTTTATCGACTTAGAATCTGGGTTCAGTTTTTCACACCAGTTCACTTTTTGACGGAACTGGTTGATATATTACTTTGCAAGTTGGAAAACTCATTTACCAACATGATCCCCAAATGTAAGTAGAAGAAGGTAACTATGTCAAGGATTTCATTTGAATTATGCCCCTTTTTGGTTTAGAAACTCGGTTAAAATTTCATTCTTGTCCACTTGTTGACTTAACCATTTGAGATATTACTTTTAAAGTTGAAATACTTGACATCTGTCTGTAAGCAAGAGAAGATTATTCCGTGAAAATGTCTCTTGATTTGTTCTTAGTTAAAGTCTTGTGTGCAACTGGCACTGTCATGCACATATATCATTAACCACTTGAAGTATTAATCTAAAATTTTGCTGTTGTATTTAGGAATATCAAACCACTTTGATATCTCTTGGCTTAATATCTTGCTACCGTCGGTCCTTGTTTATACAGAACCTTGATTTTCCTTTTACTGTCAAAGTTTTGTTTTATTGGCAAGCACTGAGAATAAACGAGTGCGCATTCCTACTGGCAGCTTTTGTTTAGAATATGCTGATACGTGAAGTTATTTACATACTTTAAAATATGTACAGGCACCATCTTTCTTAGATAAGTGAGAGCTAATCTACTCCCCTTTTGGTCGGTGTCACTGAAAAAGGTTTACATAAAAGTTACTACATCCTACAATATTGAAGGTAGTGGGTATTGTGTGTCAGCTCGTATGTCTTTGTGGGTACAAAGACACGATTCATGCTTCACACCCCATAACCCCATAACTCATCGATGTAGTTTGTCAAAAGAATTACCTTACACAATCCTGGTTGAGTCTTGCTTACAGTGGTTATATTCAGAACAAATGCAGATATTAGAATGGACGTATTTTCTCAAGTTTCGGACAAAGATAAGCCTTGAATAAGGCCAAGTCCCACATATTTTGACTAATGTTGACAATATTAGGTCATGTTGATAGAATTGCGTAGTTAAACAAAGTAGCGCATCGAAAAGTTGAACATGATTTCTCATAGAAAGCTATTGTTAGTAACAAAATGTATTTTATTGCTTTTATCGCTATTTAAGATCAGTGCCATAGTTATTGATGTGTACATGCTATTGCAGCTTATTACCTTATACATGTATTGTTGTTTTTATTTTATTTTTTTTGATTTGGTAGATTTAATTTATGCGCCATAGTTACTGCATGATGACACGGTATTTGCTGCACATGTTTTGCCTCTGTTATTGTTTTGTGGACTAAAACTTTTATTCCTTTAGTTAGGTTAAACTAATTTATTTTACATAGACTGTAGAACAAGTCCTTGAACCTTATATTAACTACTGTTGAGTGTTGCTTCTTCAAGTTTTCAACAGTCTTCGCGCCGGAAGAATGGAGTGTGGCGGTCGCAGTAAAATGCCGATGCCGGGATGGATTCGAATCCACGACCTACTGGTTAGGAGTCCGACGATACAACAATTCCTGTTTGTTCATTTGACGTAATGCGAATTTATATTTCAAGATTATTTAATTAAGTTGGGAAATTGATATGTGTACTTTGCATACAAACACTGCATAAGCACTTATTATAATTGTAGAATCAAAGCAGTTTTTAAATACGTGTGATGTTCTACAGAGTAATTAAGACCCACAGAAAAGAGATTTGCTTGCTATTGTCTGATATTTGTTCACATTTTAAATCGGATTGCTTTATTGCTTTGTTATTTCTATGTACGTGTTTGATATATTTTTCAACTTTCTCATTTCATACCTCTTTGACTGTTTAGTGCCGTTTAATCTGTTAATCTGTTATTTTCTATGAATGAGTGTATTTCCTGCACCTAATTTTGACCTCGAGAGATAGAACCGTGTAAGTTTTATTTTGAATTGCGGATCCACCTCGATCTCCTCCTCCAAATGCAGCTTGGACTTGGACTTCTGTCCGTCCATTAACTGTCATAAGCTATCTTGGCAAGAAACTTCACATATTTCTTTTTACAAAATGAAACAGGGTATAGCAAAGTTTTAATCGAAATAATTTTATTTAGATGAGATGAAATCATAAAAACATTTCTTTTTAAATTTCACAGAAATTATTTTCACAATTACTTAGTACATTAATCATATTAAATATTTAATGCATTCATCTATATTACTGGAATTTTAAAAAGTGAAACATTAGATTACTGATTAATTGGTCCTGACAATTTTTTATGGAACACAGTGATTTATAAATGTTTTACCTTAGGTCATTGAGACTTTACAGTTGTGCTTTTCAGCATGTGAAATTATGAATAGGGGGAGACTTTCTCTAAACCCCAGTAAGCCATCTAACTTTAAACCTTATACAGAGTGTATATCTGGATGTTTGATAGTGATCTTATAATTCAAATGGTATATATAGTCATTGAAGACCGCTTTACTTATTGTGTCGCCCTTTCGGAGAAAAGGCGATACATAGGGATCGCTTTGTCCTTCCGTCTGTCCGTCACATAAACTTAACGTTGGCTATAACTTTGGCATTTCTTAAGATTTCTTTATCAAACTTTTAAATTGCTTTGCTTATGACAAAAGGGTCGTGATGCCGCCAAATTGTATTAGTCAAAGTCATATTTGACAGCGTTTTGCCCCTTTTTGTACTTAGATTTTTTCTCAAAATTATCGGTTATACTGACACTGATGAGGTCATGGGTAAGAGATCTTCTACTCACAATATGAGTCTGCAGGATGGGAGTGTTTTATGTCCTTCCTAGTCTACGGGCTGTGAAATTGAAATTAGCCAACCTAGCACTATTGATTACTATCGTCATAAACACGCTAATTAATTTTGACAAGTAACAGTAAATGACATGAAAGGAATGTGAAACTGCTTTAGCAATATTTAGCAAGAAAACCCTAGGCAAAATAACTGCATACATTTGCAGTATTTTTGCAGTGAAACCTTTGCCTGTTTTTGTGTCTTCCTTTTGGTGAAAAAGTGATACTTATGGCTCGCTTTGTCATTCGATCCGTCCGGACGTCCGTCTTTCACAAAAACTTAGTTGGCTATAACTTTGCCATTTCTTAATATTTCTCCATAGAACTTTCAGATTTAATTGCTTATGACAAAATGTTTGTGATGCCGCCAAATTGTGTATGTCAAGGTCACAATTGACACAGTAATACCCCTTTCTGTACTTAGATTTACTGAACACCCATCTAGCTTTTGCTCACGGGGTGGGGGGGGGGGCGGTCTTCGCCAGGGGAGCTTATGTGTCGTCGTCGTCGTCCGTCGTCCGTCAACATTTTGATTCAAATGACATCTCCTCTGAAACCACTAGGCCAATGTTGATAAAACTATGTAGGAATGTTCCTTGCATGAAGCTCTACCAAAATTGTTCAAAGAATTCCATTCCATGCAGAACTCTGGTTGCTATGGCAACAAATAGGAAAAACTTTAAAAATCTTCTTCTCTGAAACCACAAGGCCTAGAGCTTAGATATTTGGCATGTAGCATTGTCTAGTGGACCTCTACCAAGATTGTTCAAATTATGACCCCAGGATCATAATTGACCCCGCGGGGGTGGTCACTTAGTTTTGCATAGGCTTTATATAGGAATTTTTTTATAAAATCTTCTCTGAAACCACAAGGCCTAGAGCTTAGATATTTGGCATGTAGCATTGGCTAGTGGACCTCTACCAAGATTGTTCAAATTATGACCCCTGGATCAAAATTGACCCCGCACGGGGTGTCGCTTAGTTTTACAAAGGCTTATATAGGAATTTTTAAAAAAATCTTCTCTGAAACCACAAGGCCTAGAGCTTAGATATTTGGCATGTAGCATTGCCTAGTAGACCTCTTCAAAGTTTGTTCAAATTATGCCCCTGGGGTCAAAATTGACCTTGCCCAGGGGGGTCACTTGTTTTACAAAGACGTATATAGGAAAACCTATTGTATATAACATTATCTAGTGATCTTCCACCAGGCAAGTGGACTTGTACCAAGGTGAGCGATATAGGGCCATCTTGGCCCTGATGTATTATTATGCTCTGTACTCGTATACTAGTACTTTGAATGTCAAGGTGATATAAAATTAATGCTGTGATAGATATTATATCAGTTTATCAATAAATATTATCCCCTACCATAGACAATGTGTTTTATATTGTTCTTACGGAACCATATACACGTATAAGTGGTTGGTATCATTACATACAATGCTAGGGAGATGATAATTGTCAGTATTGATTATGTTACGATGACCCCTTATCAAAATTGCTACAAAAAGTGGTCCTTTAGTAATAAGGCTCTCTGAGGGCAGGTCAAATAAGCTTCTTTAATCCAATCAACTTTGAATCTAGTCAAAATGTTTAACGGCCACATTTGATAATCAGCAACACCATCTGTGGCTTTCAGGCTTTCTGACCTTGTATTGCCAAACATTTGCCAAACTTTCACTGTATGCTCTAAAA
Source organism: Saxidomus purpurata (assembly GCA_022818135.1). Classification (NCBI taxonomy): domain Eukaryota; kingdom Metazoa; phylum Mollusca; class Bivalvia; order Venerida; family Veneridae; genus Saxidomus; species Saxidomus purpurata. Next base: position 39,260,081 of record JAFMSR010000018.1, read on the forward strand.
AAGACAGAAAACAGTGATTTTTTCTGTGGATACACGTCAACAAAAGAGAGAGAAACACTGTTTCCGTTTATTTCTTTGCTTTAGTTTTCAAGGAATAATTTTGCAAAGGATATTCTTTGTTGCTTCAAAGACGGAAGACACGAAAACAACTCACTGACCTCTCCTTAAATTGCACAATATATTGTATAATAAAATGAAACAAGAATAAGATGCTCTAACAATGGACCTCGGCACAGTGTATTAACTATCTGAACAATATTTTTAATTTTAACGCATTTATTCCAAGAGTAAGAAGAGCTATCCTACTCACCACGGGAATGATTTCGGTGCTGGCATCATATTCGTACCGTTCCTATAGTAGACTTTGACAGGTGCCGCTTTGTAACAGCGTCTGTTTACTAGCATGCCCTTCATCTGTAAACAAGAATACATTACTCAGTAACTGATTTGGGCTGAATGGTGGCTCTTTGTACTAACAAAGTATTCTTAATGCATTTGAGCATTTCGTACCAGTCGTATTTTTTGTCTAAACCATGTCACATATTTCTATGAAACTTTTTTCTCTCTTTTTGAGCCCCATATGAGTAACCGCGTTTATATTTCATATAAGGTTTAAACAAAATTTATCATATAGAACCAGAAATATTATCTGATACTACTAAGGTTACCATTTTTAACAGCAAGATAAAGTATAAATTGGTGTAGAAATTAGTTTTTTAAAAGATTTCTTATCAACAGAGGTTTTCTTTCACTACTTTTCCCTAGAATTTGACTGATTTAACAAAATAACGAATAAATACATATACCAGAGGTAGTTATCTAATGAAGACAAGATTGATTAATATTTAACTTGCTTTAAAAAAAAGACTAAATTTTCCATTGTTTGGAAAAATGTAAAAATTCGAATGGCGAAATGCAAGATTTGGTTAGGGAGCATTTATCAATATAAGGGAAACAACTCTGGCGCAGAATGTTTATTTCTGGATTAATATTCACATTTTGAATGACTGCTTTTATCATTTCATATTGACTGATACAACAAAAATAAAAAAAGGAATTAAAGAAGAACCAAGGTCAGTAAATACCACTGTAATTCGAATTTTGTTCACAGAAAGTACAAAAAAGGCGTAAAAAGGCAAGGCAGTGCAGTGCAGTGCAGGAAACAACGGACATCATGTATACAACACACAAATGTAATATTAACTATCATTTTCAAGTTGAGTCAAATATTTCTCCACTTTTCACTGAATTTATTAAGTTTGTTTTCTGTTTTTGCATTGAACACCTCTGTTTTCAACATTACTTTAACATCATGTTTAAATGATTGAATAGTTGAACAGTATTCTTCATTTTTCATAATCATATTTATTGTGGCTTTACTAATTTTTTCATTTCCCAAGATGGCAACAGCCTTGGACCAGTTCAAATCTAAATTATGGATGTTGTCCTTTAGCCACTTTTCGAAGAAAAGGGGAGCTATCCTACTCGCCTCTGCGTCCGCGTTTGTGTCACACCTTGGTTAAGTTTTTCGTACCATCCCAATTTATTTCAAAACTATAAGGGTATGGCTTTGAAACTTACTATACTTGTTTACCATCATAACCTCCATCTACAGACAAGAGTACAGAACTCTGTCAAGGTTTTTGACAGAATTATGGCCCTTTTTTAACTTAGAGAGTGTATTAAGCTTGGTTAAGCTTTTCGTACCACCCCACTTTATTTCAAAACCAATTGAGGTATTGCTTTGAAACTTACCATACTTATTTATAATCATTACCTCCATTAACAGACAAGAGAACATAACTCTGTCAAGGTTTTTGACAGAATTATGTCCCTTTTTGACTTAGAAAATATATTGAATATGGGTAAAATCCACTTATTGACTTAACCCTTAGAGATATTGCTTTGAAACTTTGAATGCTTGTTTACATGTATGCAAGAGAAGGTAACTCTGTCAAGGATTTGTTTTAAAAATTAAGTCCACTTTTTGACTAAACTGTTTGAGATATTACTTTGAAAGTTGGAATATTTGTTAAGCATCATTTTCCCAAAACATGGGCAGGAGAAGGTAACTATGTCAAGGATTTTATTTGAATTATGGCCCTTTTCGACTTAGAAACTCAGTTAAAAGTTTCATTCTTTTCCACTTGTTTACTTAACCATTTGAGATATTACTTTGAAAGTTGGAGTACTTATGTACAATCATGACACCTATCTATAAGCATCATGGCACCTATCTGTAAGCATGAGAAGATAACTCTGTAAAAATGTTTCTTGATTTGTACTTAGAAATTTCTAGTAAAAGTCTTGTGTGCCCTTAACTGTCAAAGTTTTGTTTTATTGGCAAGCACAAAAAGTCGAGCGCGCTGTCCTACTGACAGCTCTTGTTTACATTGTCCCAAAATAAGGCAGTTAATTGACAATCCCATAATGATTTTTTCTGTATTGGAACCACTGTAGCAGTGGATCCCTCGTAGCAGACGCCAGTAAACGGTAAACTATAAACTGATCTCCAGTTAAAGGTTACAATAAAGTTTAATTCATCACACCTTTTCCTCTTGGAACATGGGAAAATAATTATAAATAATTCCTTACTTTTGCTATTGATAACTTTAATTGACACAGGTTGCATTGGGTCGTCTTCTTTTTGGCATGATGAGGAATTTTTAAACTGTTTTGTCTCTATAATGCTTAGGTATTGGAGAAAATTTGTATTTATGTTATGGATAGTAGTAAATTCATTAAAGGACAAAAGATACCAATTTCTGTCTAAAAAATCATGGACATAAATAACACAATTTCTTAAGAATCTGGGAAAACAGACATTTGTTCCCCCAACTTTAAACATGTTATACCAGACAGGTAAAGTACACAAATCACTCCATGACTTTGGGGGTACTGGGAACTTAATTGGGTGAAACCTGGTAGAACATCCTTTCAAAATTTATTATTGACAGTACTTATTTTGTGTTTAAAAAATCATTTCTAAATTTAGAGAAATCATCTAAAAAGGGGCATTGATCTTTAACCATAGTAGAGTACTTTGTGTTGTAATTCATCAATCTTCTGAGCCACGTGACCTTTCAATCAGACATAAAAGCCCCAAGATTAATCATTCTCAATCCTCCATATTCATATGATTGGGTTATAATGCTGCGCTTTACTTAATCAGGGCCTGAAGACCATAAATAATTAAAGAAGATATTTTGGATTATTCTAATATTGTCTACTTGGGTTTGGTAAACTCATAACGAGGTAATTTACTTTTGGTAGAGCTAAAGTTTTTCGGCGCAGTCGTATTAAGCTCGCTTTTGAACGGAAGTTTGGTGGAACTCTTCAACCGCCAATGAAATGACGAGTAGCATGTTTAACATTTTTAAAATTGAGAAATTAACGCTGTAAGGCACCTTCTAATTGGATAATACAGAGTGCATAGAACTACCAAAAACAACCGAAAAAGACCTAATACAGGGTGCATAGAATTACCAAAAAAAAAAAAAAAAAAAAAAAAGAAATAAGACCGAGTTAGACTGAAAAGGGACGGAAAAACAGTTTATGCAGACCGAAAAAAGCTTTTTTTGTCACAAGATAATGTAAAATTTATAATTTATAAGTTTTAAATAAATGAAGGATTTGCAAATAGTGAATAATCAATCAGTACTAGCGATGTAATATTATCTTTAGAAAAACAAGTTGTTTTTCGGTCGGCAGTATTTGTTTTTCAGTCAGGCTTTTTTGGTCATTTTACTTGATATGTTGTAATACGATATTTACAATTTCTTCATTTATCCATGGACCTATATAGTGAGAATGATAATAGACAATAAAATACTCTTGCGTGTTCAGTCTTTCTTGAATGGGTTAATAATTTAAGTACGCATATAATTTATATTTATCGTCATATTAATATGTTCTTACCTCCAAATTAATGCTAATTAGTGCAGAGTATTTATACTTTTTCGGCCAGTGAATAACGGTCAATAATTCGAGTAGCATATTTTAAGCACAAAAAAAAAGGATTAAGTTTGTTATCCTGATGTCGCGATTGATATTAAATTACAACTGGAGACGATAAGTGGCCGGTTAGCGCAGTCGGGAGAGCATTAGCACAACTTTAAAAGGAAAGGTACATTGGTTAGCGCAGTCGGGGAGAGCATTAGCACTGACTGAGTGGGTTTGTTTACTCTCGGTTCTTGACTCAGGTTCTTGAGCAGCGTTAGCGCAATTTGGCGAGGGAAGGTACATGGGTTCGAATCCTGTTTTCTTTCTCACCTTGTGCAATAACTGAATAAAATTAATGTATACTATGAAGCTAACAATCGCTTACATATACCAAAAATTGTGCCGACCATCTTTTTAAAGGTAGTTCTTGTTGTCACTACATTTTTGACAATATGAGTTATTTTTCTTTTTGACCACTGCACAAGTAGTCTTTTAATTTCTTCTATTTTCAACATATAGTTAGCGTCACTAATATTATCAAATTTAAAGTGAGATTTACACTTTAAAACTTAAATGATTCTGACTCCCACTTAAGTTAAATTAAATCCTGGACATAATCTTACGTTGCATTTTTTAATTGAGCCAATCCATACTGCTTAAGTTTTATCTATATTGATGTTTAAACCTGACATTTTAGCATAAAATTCTAAAGTTTGAATGTCACATCTTAAACATTGTTCAGACCCATCTAACGTTAAAGTTGTGTCATCAGCATATTGGGATAACAAGAACTCTGTATTATTTACATTGATGCCTTTGATATTTTTATTCTGTTTAATCAAAATTGCAAGTATCTTTGCACAAAAAATAAAGATATATGTGTTAGGGGTCTCCCTGACAACAGTCTCGTTGAACACTGAACCAGTCTGATGTATGTCCATTAATTATTACACTGGACTGAAAATCATTATAAAATAATTCAATCCATTTCATGAAGTTATCTCCAAAATTAAAATATCTTAAAACTTTGTACATGAATTTCCATCAAATAGAATCAAATGCAGTTAATTAGCAGTAGAATTCTTCTGTATACGTTGCATGATATCATACAGTAGCCTAATATTATCTCCTATATAATTTCCTGATGTAAATGCAGTTTGATCTTCACTGATAAGCTTACCTAATACAGTTTTTAAGCGTTGACAATGCTAGCTGATGCAATTTTATAAGATACATTTAATAAGGAAATAGGTCGCCATTTTTTTTTCAATTCCTTATCCTTATCACCCTTAGGTATGCAAGTTATGACCCATTGTTTTATGGATATTGACAGTTTACCAGTATCAAAATATTTATTGATTGACCTAACAAGGAAAAGACCTAACCTATCCAAAAGAATTTGAAAAAATGCTGCAGTAAAGCCACTGGATCCAGGTGAAGATTCATTGGACATTTTCTTTAGACTAGCCAGCATTTCATTGTAAATTAGGTGACCTTGCAAACCATTCTTCTCATGTTCATTCAGTTTTGGTAAATCATTGATTAGTAAGATATTTTCTAACTCAACATTTTCTGTATGTCTATAAGCATATAGATTTTTATAAGATTTACAAATTCATTCATAATTTCTTTTTGGCTTCTTAATAAGTGCCATATTTTGAGTACAAGGAATTCATTACTTTAGAAGTGTAGTTTCAATTCTCTAGACTACAAAAATATTTTGTTGGCTTCTCTTCATCTGAAACCCATTGTGCTCCTGATCTTATAAAGACACCTGGCGTTTTCTTTGCTCTTATTTGAGATAACTCAGATTTTTTTGTCTCTAACAAGTTGAGGTCTATGTTATTTTTCTTCTCCATTTGGTTTATTTCATTTGATAAAATTTCTTGTCTTTTATCTTCATGTTTCTTTTTATAAGCTGAATAAGAAATAGTTATGTCTCTTATTTCCATTAATAATGTTTCAAAGAATAATTTATATCAGAAATATTTAATCTTACATTTTCAGCGCTAATGTTTTCCAAAGTTTCATGAGAGTCCTGTATTAGATTGGAGTACCTTATTTTGATTGGACTTTAATTCTAGCCTGGTGGCGAGGCTACTATATAGTGATTGTCTTTTAGTTTCAAAGTTTCAAAGTTTATTGGCAATATTCCTTTCAATGTTTGTTTATCTACCAGTTTCAATTTCTAAAGAATGAGAACATAGTCTAAACCTCGAAAGAGCTTTTCTAATTACAGCACTGTTAACAACATCGATGTATTTTTCATATTTGAATTCACATTTGAACAATTTATAATAACATAACGTTGGCTGATTACTTATAGCTGTATTCCATTCTTGTTTAAACAAAGGTAAATAATTAACATTAGCATTAAAGGCAGTAAAAGTATAACCGAAACCTAGGTTATCTAACAATGTTTTCAAATTAAAAGCCCATGATTTGTTACCATTTATATGAAAGCTATGTAGTTGGTGATTGAAGCATTCTTGTACAAGATTATTATTAATTTTCATAATTTTGATCCAATACTTTAATGCGCGTTCTTTGCATTTAACAGTCAGAGGATATCTTAAGTAAAGAATTGTTTTTCCAAAAAGATTTGCCTTTTGAGATGAATACTTAGTAAAATCATTAGGTGATCACTTCTATAACCAGGTACAATAGAACAATAGATACATGATTCACATCAGTGAAAACAGTGCTTGAAACAAGAAAGGAATCAAAGTCTTGCCTTTTTGACCGGATTTTTCTTAAACCAAGTGAATTGTCTTTCCACAATATTTTGTTCTCTCGAAAAATAAATTAAGTTACAGTCCTCTATCATTTGTATTACAACGTCTCGGCTATTTCTATGAAACTTGCACTGGTCACTTCCTATTGATCGTGCCCTCAATCAAGGCAACCCCCCTCCCCCCCACCCCAAACGTTTATACAAAATTTTAGTTATATTATGAAGACAGCTTCCATAGTTTATGAAATCGCTCTCGAACAGAAGAGAAGCGGCGAGCTACTCATTTCCAGCTGGGTGGACTACAGCACGTCTGGTAGCAGTGTCTTAGCAAAAGGACACACCTCGAGCTCGGGCCGGGATTCGAAATAAGTGAATAACTAATTCAAGGGTTTTGACAGGAATTGATACAGGTAAAAATAGAAGATGCTATCTCAACAACAAATTAATGTACCCGTATAATTTAGGTTCCATCAAGGTCTCTAATGAAAAATCTGATTCCTCTTACCTGTCATGTGGCAAATTTATATCCACCTTTGGACTAAGGTAGCACCTGACCGTAGTTGAAGTATCGTTCGTCAAAAACTTCAAATGTTAATGCATTTCCAAGTTATCTGTTTTTTATAGAAAAATATATAGACTTAGACTCTTTTGGAAAGGACTCTTTCAAGTTTTAAATACAAATAGCACTAAGGCAAAGGCCATGTGATAAGTTTTCATACCTGTCTGCAATTTTTAACAATGCTTAAATTTAAGGATAACGCCTTATACATACAAAGAGTAAGGGAAGCATTTTGTACATTGTGTGCCTTGTTTGAGAAAACTTTGTCACACTATTTGTTGCGAATTTATGACCATTTCTGTATGGCTAGTGGGGATTACCTACTGCCCACACATTTGATTGAAAGACAAATTCGACAAGGTAATATATCATTATCAGTGCGGGAGGCTACCGCTAGCTGTGTACTTGTTCAAAAATTGATCATATGTAAGACAGCTTTATATACATTTGTTGACTTCTATATTTTCTATCACCATGGGCACCATCATTTGTTTTGCGCCCGCCTCCATGGCCGAATGGTAAGAGTCGCCAACTTGAAATCACTGTAACCTCTCATTGATTGAGAGTCATGGGTTTGAGTCCTCTCTATATGTGAGAAAGTTAGCAGTACCTTACGGAGAGTAGGGGGTCTAGCACTGGTTCATTCTAGGAAGAATATTTAAGTTAACTGCCCACCTGTTAAAATGACCGAAAATGATCCAAATATGGTTGATTTAAACAATATTCATTCTCGGAAATGTAATATACATACATAGTACAAATTAAAGGTGAAACAATATATTTCGATTCTGAAACAAGCTTTCAAAGAAAACTTATATTATTTCATTTTCTACGGAATTCCGTTAGGGCCATCGCCTATGAATGAAATAATCTGAAACGCGAAAACACGAAAGTACGATGACAAAAAAGCGAAAACACGATGACGAAAATGCGAAAAAACGATAACGAAAACTCGAAAGTACGATGACGAAAACGCGAAAACACGAAATCTCGAAAGTACGATGACGAAAACGCGAAACTACGATGATGAAAACGCAAAAACACGATGATGAAAATGCGATACAATTTCGCGTTTTCATCATCGTACTTTCGCGGTTTCGTGTTTTCGTCATCGTACTTTCGCGTTTTCGTCATCGTAGTTTCGCGGTTTCGTCATCGTAGTTTCGCGTTTTCGTCATCGTACTTTCGCGTTTTCGTCATCGTACTTTCGCGTTTTCGTCATCGTACTTTCGCCTTCCGGTACGCATGCGCAAAACAATATTAACAAAACAAAACAAGTGAATCCTTGCAGTAGTCTTAAAGATATGACTTGAACATATTTTTATAATATAAATTAAGGGGGTAATACAAGAGTTATATGAGCTGGAGTTATGGTTTATAAACACTGCGCTAATGTACACCTAATAATATATCCATGCTCCATGTTCATACTATAACTTCAAAAGGTTTCGAGGGATTGCTTTGAAACTTATTTGAAATACAGGTAGGGGTGATGACAGGAAGTGCATTAACTAAGAACCATAACCCTTTCTTGCCAGATTTTTAAGTTATCTCCCCTTGTGACTTGTTTTTTCACATTTGCTATAACTTACTATAACTACAAAAGTTCAAAAGGATTGCTTTGAAACTTGATTCGGAAGTATAATAATGTATAGGTAGAGGGTGATGAGGGAGAAGAAGTACATAAATAAGAACCATAACTCTTGCCAGGTTTTTAAATTATCTCCCCATGTCACTTGTTTGTGATAAAAGGACAACTTCAACACTTTGGCAGGGGTTCACTCCAAATTTGGACCATGTATACTTTATGAAGTGTATAAAGCAGTGCACAGGAACAATAACTATAGCTTGTATAGTTCTTAAATTATATCACTAAATTGATTTTGCAAAATAAATGCTTGCAGCATAACTTAAGCACTATTGCACAGATTAACTCCAAACATGGAGCATGGATATATTATTAGGTGTACATTAGCGCAGTGTTTATAAACCATAACTCCAGCTCATATAACTCTTGTATTATCCCCCTTAGTTTATATTATAAAAATATGTTCAAGTCATATCTTTAAGACTACTGCAAGGATTCACTTGTTTTGTTTTGTTAATATTGTTTTGCGCATGCGTACCGGAAGGCGAAAGTACGATGACGAAAACGCGAAAGTACGATGACGAAAACGCGAAAGTACGATGACGTAAACGCGAAACTACGATGACGAAAACTCGAAAATACGATGACGAAAACGGCGAAAACACGATGACGAAAACGCGAAAACGCGAAAGTACGATGACGAAACCGCGAAAGTACGATGACGAAAACGCGAAGGTACGATGATGAAAACGCGAAATTGTATCGCATTTTCATCATCGTGTTTTCTCGTTTTCGACATCGTACTTTCGCAATTCGTCATCGTAGCTTCGCGTTTTCGTCATCGTACTTTCGCGTTTTCGTGTTTTCGCGTTTCAGATTATTTTATTCAAAGGCGAATATGCAGATGGCCCTAACGGAATTCCGTAATTTTCCGGATAGATCACTATTTGATAGCAGTAACATATAATTTGCGTCATTGTGTATGAGAACAAATAATTAAATTTCGCACATTAATTTAAAATCGATGTGAGCTGAAGAATGGGGGGTTATTCTTGCTTGGCTGTTGCAGTCTTGCGCCATGAATGTTCTCCCTTGATCATGTCATTTTCACTATTATGGTGAATTTAGGGCGACTTATATTCATTACCATTTGAATTCATTGGGCGAAGGTTGGGGAAAATAATATTTCGAATTTTTATCAGATAACCGGTAGTTATTTCTGAAATTTAAGATCACCGGATGCCAGGTGAAAACATTAGAATACAAATTTCTTTAATCTTTTTGAAAGAGGTGAAATCGTAATACCAGCACGGTGTGACAAACGTGGCCTGGTGCGTCTGTCTACATGCTCGACACTATAATCGGTACTTTCCAGTCAGCTCGCATTAGAGATAGCGAGAAAGATTAAGACGGCCGACCGGACGCACGCCCGTACACATGCCCAGTAGCCGGTATGAGGGGGTTAGGGTTTGAGTGAAACATCGTGTGATAAACCTCATTTTCTCGGGGAAGCTTCGTTTCATTTCAAATGATCCTCTGAATTGACTTAGTCCGTGGGCTTTCAATTTATTTATCAGGATGACCGACACCACTGACCATTTAAAAGACCGGTCAGCAGTCTTTTACATTCGGGGCTCAAGGGCCGAGTGCATTAAAATGTTCCCTTGTTCAAATTGCACGATGTTGCCAGGACAAATAGCCTATGTTCTGTGATCAAGTTCTGTTATTTATTATCTCACAAAAGAAAGTGTGCACTTAGGTTTTTTGTTGATTTTATAAATTATTTTTACCAGAAATACATAATGTTTGGTATCAAAATTTAGAGCAATGTATGTTCAATTTCATGTGCATTGATAGCACATTCAACCGACAGTAAATAGTGTATAAATGTAGTGTTAGTAATTTGAGACCGATACGTTTATCAAAATGGAGATATTTAAAATAAAAAAGTGCACACTTTCTTTTGCAAACTGAGTATACTTAAAGCAAAGCATAACTATTTAAGAACCCAGCTCTTTAACCAATCGCCACTAGATTCCTGTTAACATACTAAACTAGGCGATTTTCATTTTCCAAGCACCTGTTACATCAATATAAAGCTTAGAAGAATGAAAAGAAAGAAGAGAAACTGAAATTGAAGACAAAATCTTTATTCGTCAGGACGTACTCACGAGACGGACTTTGTGAAGTTGTCCGTTGATGAGATCTTTCTCTGATCTGTTTTAATCCAACAATACAACTTTTAAATCCACAATACAATTTGTAACCCTACAATATCATTTTAACTTCGCAATGACGGAATGAACTCAAGCAAACCCACGAACGCAAAGTTGCACACAAACCCTATCCCCATAATAACTCCTTCATGCATGTAATGACAGACGTACTTACGAGACGGACTTTGTGAGATTTTCGTTGATATTTTTTAACCCCACTAAGCAAGACAGGGTAGGAAAATGCGCAATGTTACGAGTTTTAAGCTTTATGATTTGACATTCAAGTTGCAAGATTATGTTACTTGACTTGGTCAAATCTGTGTCAGGGTCCGTATATTACCTACTATTACATACTGTAATATACGGACCCTAACTGTGTTTATCCGAAAACAAGATTTCAAAACTATTTCAATTACCGCATCTTGAGGCGAGATGTCTGGTCTGATAAAGTAACCGGTATAACAAGTTTTTCCTCCCAACCTTCATGACCAAATGAAGGGGTTTTGTTAAGAGTGAATGTTTTAAGTGTTTAAGCAAAATTCTGCACGAGTATATAATGGATCTAAAGCTTTGTTTGCACAGTGGTTTATATTTTAAAGAATCATTTTAAAACTGGATAAAGATGTAATCACTATAAATATATAAATAAACGATTTATTGTAAAGCAACTGAACAACCGTACATTCATTGTAATAATAATTGTAAAATAACCGCAGGGGAAGTGTTCTAAAATAATGACACTCTGCGACGGAGGGGGAAGTGTTCTAAAATAATGACACTCTGCGACGGAGGGCCCGCTATTTCAGATTTCTGTTTTATGTACGAGGAATTCGTTTAAAAGACATTGTCAGGAGTTAAATGTTACATTAAGATTACTGAAATCTAGGATGACCTCAGTTAACCTGTACAGACTTGCATGCTGGCGATTAATAAGCGAGCATGCGATACCTGATTGTTTGTGAAATTAAGAACACGTGAACATGCTATTCGTCAGTATTAAAATGCATGGTCATTCCTTATATCTAATTAGGTTGCAAATATGGCAGATTATAAGAGAGGTTTGCTGCTGAAGTACAGTCAATTTAGGATAATGTGATAGTGACGTAACAAATGTATGAGAACACAGGAATTTATAACAGAAAAAATAATTTTATCCTTAAAAATATTCAATGTACTTATAAATATAGAGTACACCTCCACTACGTCACTGTAAATTCAACCTAGACAATCAAACCTGGCTGTTCAGGGTATATCAATATTTGTCCTTCCAAGACAGGTTGTTGCTAAATCAAGGTGGCTGTTTGGACAAACTCAGCTATGAATTAAGGTGGATGAACTCGTATTCACTGTTGCTTTCAATATTCTTCAAAAAGTTACCAGTAAAATTAAGAAATGATAAGAAAAACTGTGACAATTCAAAGTGAGAAACTTAGTACAGATATCATTTACAGCGATAGTGAAGAGTTTTACAGCGAAACTTCAAAATTGATGCCTACAAATTTGTATAGAAATACAAGAATAAATAACCGAGAAACACATACCGACGGACGCTCTTTCAATGATACAGTCAGATATATAATGGCCGGTAAGCTAACACTGATAAAAACTTAATGTCAGTTTCAAATTTATAAAAAAAATTGTAATCTTAATGAGAAGACTTGGGAATAGGTAAGTGAGATAGATCAATTTCCGACACTTAGCAATCAACATAAAGATGGGAGTAGGTCATCTGGGCTGCGGGAAATAAGTATATTCAAGAAATTTTAAGTACGTATGTTCTTTAAGTACAACTTTACTCAGCAGATTCAGAATGTCCGTAACAGTACATTTAACTTGTACGTCGCAGAGCTACTTTTTTATCTTACAAATGAAGACAACGTCAGAGAATCGAGGAAAATTAAAGACAAAAATCGTCATCAAATCGTGACACAAATATCAGCGTTACAGCTGTCACATATCTGTCACATAGATTTCACATAACTGTCACGTCATCATCATCATCATCATCATCATCATCTCCAGTGATCACTCCGCAAGGAGTATACTCGCAATTGGACACATATTTGTGCTCTGTTCCCTCATGACTTTTTATGTGATAGAATTGGAATTTCTTAAGAAATGTGGTACCGGTCCTTCCCAGGAGCGACAGTAAAGTATACTGTCTCCTCTAGATAACTTTGTAGACATGTTGTTTAAACGGGAGAAATAATTGACAAGATAAATGACAATAAAAAACATAAAGATGAACAAATTACATCAAAACAAACCATTACTGGCGCAAACGATTTAATTATTACAAATAAAATCAAACGAGATTTTACACGTTCGTCGCATAACACCTATTACTTCGCCTGTGGATACATTTTACTTGAATAAAGAGTAAAATAAAAGTTACATTGTAGTGGTGTAACCTGTTTTGTTAGCTTGGGGTAATTACATCAAAGCAACAATACCCGGTTAGTCAGGCGTAAAGGACGATAAAACTGTACACTAAAATATAGGAAACAAAAATTTATTACAGGATTTAGAAACACATGTACATGTATGTTTAGTTTTCACAATTTAAATATGTATTTTGACAATAGAGGATGTACAGCGCGTGAAAATGGTAAATACATTTAAATATCTGTATGACTTAATATCCTTAAAGTTATATTACCCTTCAGAATGCCAACATTGGTTTATAGTTAAGAATGATGCTCAAAACACAGTGGATGCTTTAAAACATATAAGAAATAAGTTTTACCAAGTAATTTCTGTTATTGACAAATACAAATTAAGATATACATAACCGAAAGTGTGGATTTTTTTATTTTTGACTAAGATAGAATGTTGTTTTGCAGAGAACAGTTTTTATCAGTTTATTGTCAATGTCTGACTTACCAAAAAACATTTACCCACATGTCTGTTAGTCAGTCAAACAGAGCTGTCACAATCTGATAATTATATTAACAAGATTTCACTAAACTTTTTCAGTTTGCATGTCCACATTTTACGATTTACAATTTATTTTTTATTTCCAATCGGGTTTAGTGCCAAGATTTCATGGAGCTGTTTCGGAGTGGTTTACAACTTACACCTTTCAAAATATATTCTTAGAATTTCTGCAACTGATAAACAGTATATTCAATTCGCAATTCATCAAAGTAAGAGCTTTTGTATCATATTAGATGTATCTTTTAAATATTGTATTGCAGATGACGCATTTATTACCACCCCAACTCCGTTGTCCCGGGCTTCGATTTTGGAACAAGCAAGCATTGTGCCTATGTCCCCCATGCATACAGCAATACCAAGAAATACTTCCATTGTATTCACCCCACCTGACTTTGATGTGCTGTTCGAAAGTCCGGCAAATCTTCACTTTGGGATGGCAGGTAAGGTTTCAGTGTACAACTGCTGCTCTCTAGAACGTTCCTTCGAAATTGTTATTAGCCAATGCCCTCAGATTTGTATATTGTATCAGTCAAGTATTCAATTCCTTGTCAGGCTTCTTGCTGTGGAGAGCCGCATATAGCTCAATTACATAATAACAAAACATGACGAGCAACAATGCAAGCTTACATATGTAACCTAACATAATTATAATTAATACCTATAAACAGGATGTAAAAGCTGGAACACTTACAGAAATTATTATTGAGCAGACGATCTTGATCGAGGCCTGACAGTGCCATCGACCGTATTAATCCTCTGCCCCCACTCCTGTTTTTATATTTTAATCATTAACATAATTATCCCCCCTTTCTCTTATTTTGACCTGTTTCTTTTTTAATTCTTTTTTTTATTTCTACTAACAGTCTTTGTGGCTTGACGCGCACGAAATTGTCTAAGTCCCTGTAAAGGGTTCGACAGTACAGGAAGATAGATAGATAGATAGATGGATGGATGGATGGATGGATGGATGGATGGATGGATAAAGCTCGATTATTTGAAGAATAACAAGGGCTATTACAGTCACTTTTGTGTCGGCGTCAGCTTCGGTGTCGGCGGACAGGACGCACCGGCAGAATCACTTGCCACCATGTATGTTTTGAGAAATAGATAGTTAGATAAGTAGTTGAATTAATGGCTGAAAAGCCTAACCCTTTTCAATGTTTCAGGAGAAAGTATTGATGAAGGTGTATACTCCTTTGACAGCGCAACTAGCCCTCTGTCTAACCCAGACGAAAAACCAGACGAAAAAGCAGAAACTGTTCAGAAATCACCGCGGCCTAGATCGAACAGTGTCATGGAGCAAGCGCTTACCGAAATATTAGTTAAAAACTGGGAGCATTCACAAGGACTCGAGGGTTTCCGACACAGAATGGCGAATGATATAAACCATAAATACTGCTCATGTAAGTATACACGTCATAACTTTACTTACTAATGGCTGCTCGCCTAAAGTCTTGAATTCAAGTATTGTGTGTGAGACTCATATACCGTCAATGTTGTACCATCACATACTGTAACAGAGGATAGAGGTGTTGTACGTGTCTTTCGCAGGAATGATGGTTTGATAAACAACTGAAAAACTGTTAAATACGGCGTTATGAAAGTAGTTTTGATATTATCATTTTTTAAGTGTAATTAATATCGTTAAAGAACAGCAGCGGTCATGCATCAGACCGATCATTTCCGGTTGCCGTTTTAGTATTCTATGCGTTGATGCGTTTATATTTATCTACCTACCAAAGCATGCCTTTCTTTTTCCTTTGTTTATTTCAGACTGCCGATGTGATGACTTGATATTTATTTTCCTTTATGTTGTGTTTGGTATAGTTTATATTTGTGCAGGTATAGTGTTTTGAAACCTTTGTTTTAAAGTTTAACATACCAGTACATGTTTCCTCTAGATCTTTGAAAATTGCATTGGTAATCTACCATTATTATGTTCTCTATCTTTCGGCAATATGACATAACTTAATCAATGATTTTGTTTTGAATTATTTTAAGTTTATCATACCAGTACATGTTTCCTCTAGATTTTTGAAAATTGCATTGGTAATCTACCATTATTATGTTCTCTATCTTTCGACAAAATGACATAGCTCAATCAATGATTTTGTGTTGAATTACGACCCCTTTGCCAGGTAGAAATGATCCTGTTTTTAGCTCGACTTTTCTATGAAAAGGGGAGCTATCCTACTCGCCCCGGCGTCGGCGTCGGCGTCGGCGTTGGCGTCACACCTTGGTTAAGTTTTTCGTACCACCCCACTTTATTTCAAAAGTATTGGAGGTATGGCTTTGAAACTTACCATACTTGTTTACCATCATAACCTCCATCTACAGACAAGAGTACATAACTCTGTCAAGGTTTTTGGCAGAATTATGGCCCTTTTTGACTTAGAAAGTGTATTGAGCTTGGTTAAGTTTTTCGTACCACCTCACTTTATTTCAAAACCATTGGAGGTATTGCTTTGAAACTAACCATACTTGTTTACCATCATGACCTACATCAACAGACAAGAGTACATAACTCTGTCAAGGTTTTTGACAGAATTATGCCCCTTTTTTACTTAGAAAATACTTTGAATATGGGTAAAATCCACTTATTGCCTTAACCCTTTGAGATATTGCTTTGAAACTTTGAATGCTTGTTTACATCATTACCCCCATCTGTAGACAAGAGAAGGTAACTCTGTGAGGGTTTGTTTTAAAAAATTAAGGCCCTTTATCGACTTAGAATCTTGGTAAAGTTTTTCGTACCAGTCCACTTTTTGACTAAACTGTTTGAGATATTACTTTGAAAGTTTGAATACTTGTTTACCATCATGATCCCAAAACATGGGCAGGAGAAGGTAATTCTGTCAAGGATTTTATGTGAATTATGGCCCTTTTTGTCTTAGAAACTCAGTTACAATTTTCATTCTTGTCCACTTGTTGACTTAACCATTTGAGATATTACTTTGAAAGTTGGAGTACTTATGTACCATCATGAGACCTATCTGTAAGCAAGAGAAGATAACTCTGTGAAAATGTTTCTTGATTTGTACTTAGAAATTCCTAGTTAAAGTCTTGTGTGCCCTTAACTGTCAAAGTTTTGTTTTATTGGCAAGCACTAAAAAAGTCGAGCGCGCTGTCCTACTGACAGCTTTTGTTATACCAGTCCTGGTTTTGTGATAACCATTCACATATTGCCTTGAAACTTGAAACACTTCTTAGCTAGTAAGGCAACAGCAAATGACTAGATTCTATGCCGATTATTTTGACTGTATAACTGCCCCTTTATCCACAGAGATAATACATGTACCATTATGTGTATGTTAGGTTTGATTTTAAACAGTCCATGTTTTGTTACGTTTGATTTGAAACTTTCATCCCTTCCTCACTATGTACACAAGAATAAACAACTCTGAATGTTCTCAAACCCTATAGAGAGCGCTTTGGCTTTGGTTCCTCAAATAAATTGAGTCTACTAGGTAGATTAGCTATGATAAGATGACCCTACTGATTTTTAAGTCATAGCTCAAGGTCACAGTGATCCACAACAGAACAAATGTTTCCGATCAATAAATAGAGAAGGCTTTGGCATTGTGTCCTCAACCTTTGTAGATAGGGTTTTCATGACAAAAATATTATCCATATCGATTTTAAGATCAACAGGTCAAAGTCAAGGTCACCTTCAGCAGAAAAAAAACTTGTCCGATCAAAAGCTAGAGAATGCATTGACCTTGTGTCTTCAATCATTGTATAGTGGTTTGTTATGACCGGTACATGGCTTTATCGATATTGAGGTCATCATGTCAAAGGTCAAGGTCACGGAGACCTTTAACGCAAAATATTGTCCGATCAAGAACTCGGGAGCACGTTGGCCTAGTGTCTTCAAATTTGGTTTTGTAGCTAGGTTGGTCATGACTTGTTGACGAATTTTATTGATTGTGAGGTCAACTGGTCAAAGGTCTTGGACAGTGACCTTAAGCGGAAAAAAACTTGTCCAATCGATATCTAGAGAGCAATCAAACCTAGTGTCCTTATACTTTGTAAGTAGGTTGGTCATGACCAGTAGATGACTCCTATCAATTTGCAGGTCTAAGGCAAATGTTAATACCACAGTGACCTTCATCAAAATTGAATAATTGGCTGCTGTCAGAGCGACATACATGTTTTATAACGTCTCTTGTTTCTTTATTATCAAACAGGTACTCTTGGACTGACACTGTGCAATAGTGAACGATATGTGAACTACTTTTTGATAGTCGACGGTCTTCTATCTGTGTTTGTATTCCCGATAAGCGTTATGGAATGGACCAAGCGAATTGGGGGCTGTGTCAAAAAGGAGGACATACAGGGCAATGGGATCGCATTCATTGTCGTCGTCATTTTACGTTTAGCTGCAGCCATCGCGGGTAAGCACCTCTCTTAAATAGCGGAAATAAATGTCGCGGTGTATTTTAATCGTTTACTATTGTAGTTTTGTTCAATGATATTTTACATACTTGGTTTAAACTTTACACAGTAAATAGATTAAAGTCACATAAATATCGCAGTTTGGCAAAATCATGCCTTGACTCGATTTAGGAAATCATGGTTACTAGTTGCTATCACCCTAACGATTATAAATATTTAACTGAAACTTTACACAAACATTTTGGGTCATAAATAAGGTCAAATACTTTAATTCCTGTAATTCTTGCATAAATAATTTCAAAATTATGCCATAGTTAGTCTTAGAATATCCATGTAAAATGTTGTGTGGAAGTTGTTATCTCCCACACTTCTGCAAAGTTTGGATTGAAACTTCACGCAAGTCCTTCGTATTTTATAGTAAAAGTCATGACATCATGTTCCGTAACGCTTGCATAAAATTTCGTAAATTAATTGCCATTTCTCTTCAATAATTAGAAAGTTTACATCCAGGTCTATGCTATCTTCATAATCACTTCAGATGCTGGACTGAAACTTTACACAAGTAGTTGATGCGGATAAGAAAGCCCAAAGGAGCAGATCTTATGTTTTTTTTAAATGGTGTCCTGTTTTAACTGTTTTATGCAAAACTGTTCGAATCATAATAAAAACGTGTCTTAAAGGCGAGCACATTGTCCTACGAACAGCTGTTGTTTATTTACAGGTAGTGTTGTCATGGCAATGCGGATTAATCTGTACCAAAGAGATAAAGTAATGTGTTTTACAACATTTACTCTACTGGAAGTTGGTGTTATAATAGAATGGGCGTTTCTTTTTTTTGCCATGTTATTGCCGTTACTTTTTTACGTAGCTGCATATGCAGTTGCTCGAACATTGTAAATATAATAAAAAAAATAAATATAAAACTGTCATTTATGCGTAATATCCAGACATAAACACCTTCGTGTTGTAACCGCAGTACTTAGCCAAGTGTCTAAAGTGCATTTTGTCGCATCTGTCTACCAAAACATCCCACGTGGATCCACAATCCAGTTTTGGCGTCATTTAGGGTCTTAAAGCTGCATCACCATTTCAAGCATGGTCAATGTCGGTCGTCTGATTGTTGTATATCTGTCTGTTTGCATCTATCAAGTGGTAATCCACCCTAGCCCACATGCGGAACGTAAAGTTTATACGCATTTTGTTGTTTGCAATATAAATATACAATCAGCTCTAATATATACATGTATACCATTTTGCAAATGCTATTGGGCACGACTATATGACAATGTGTAAGACTTCAAAGATTTGTTTGAAGTATTGACTCACTTTTATTTTTTGATATATAGACAGCAGTTTATGTGCAAACTTTGACATGCCCGAAGAGATGTTTGATAAGAACACCGGCGGCGGGCGGCGTCCACATGTTGTCCGCTCTCTAAGTCGATCGGCTTTCATCTGATTTTCATCAAACTTGCTGAGCATACACGTAATTGTAGGCATAATGTCTGGGCTAAGTTTGATAACCATCAAGATCGCCCAAGGCACTTTGATTATCGCATTTGAATATACATGTAATACATAATACATGTACATGTAATTGCAATGTTTGCCTACATTCTGAACTATGGCGTTGTTACAATATCCGATGAAGAGAAACCATACCGTACCAAAGTATGTGTTTCATAATCCTTCACGGAAAATGGAAACTCTTGTTCAGAGAAGATGTCAAGAACTAAAATTTTATAAGCATGTTGTTGGTTGTATGATACATTAATGAGACAAAGTATTTATTAAGATTGATGGATGCATAAGAGTGGGCGAGAGAATGGTTCCGAGTCACGCCGATGATTCTTCATATTGATGTTCCAGATAGCTGACACAACGGTGTAGAGATATAGCGGCCGCTATAATTTTAATTATTTTACGAAAATTACAGTTAACTCTTCCATTGGAATGTCCGGACTCTCTGAAGAGGTAATCTCCCTTACTTCATATGGGTATTATAATCAAAATACTACGTTCGAACAAACCGAAGAAGCCAAGGGATTTTATTTATCTTAAAACAATGTCCTATAATTAGTTCTCTGATTGTATAAACTGCATAATTGTCATGTTCAGTTATGAATATCATGTTGCTAACAGTTTAAACACTGCGCCATTATGTCTTGGCGGAACGTGCTACGCGTTTTTTGAACGTATTCGATATGACGTCGCTTTGAAAACAATTTCTTAATAGGTCACGACAGTAATATCCGTGGGGATATCTGCAGTTTTTACCAGTGCTGGAAAACCATCTTACACCCCCTTAAGACGACTTACGTGCTACTTGTGACGTAACGTTTTAAACAAGTGACGTCACGTAAAACAATGGACGTCACTTTCCCATACATAACATCTAAAGAAGTGTTTAATCAAAAGCACATTTCGTAAGTTGTTTTTAAATATCTATTTCAAAGGCAAGACGGTATGAAGAAAAAGTTTCTTCCATGAGATACTTGGTTCAGATGGAAAACCGTCACTTGGGAACTTTCACGGGAACTCGCAAGCCTCGTTCCCGCCAAAACAGTTACCCTCAGTGACGGATATTTCGATCTGAACCTCGTGCTCATATAAGAAACTAATAATGTACCCGCCTCATCCCTCAGAGTACTTTTCCTCAACTTTTTATAAGTTTGACCTTAATTCTTACACAATTACATAATATACAGATTCTTAGACACAAACTAAATTTTCGAATAGTCGAGCGTGCTGTCATGAGACAACTCTTTTGGATCGATTGTTAAAATCGAGCCAATGTTAACTGAGTATAGCAGCCTTACGGCCGAACGAACAACATTCAAACAAGTAGTTCCATAAACATGTATACAGTTGTTAGGCATTATACCGTCTTCTGTTTTCAAAATTATATAGTAATAGATCTGAATATTTCAGAAAATTTCAGAATAGAATAATTTTATTTCGTTATTTTTCTTTGAATTTGTAATTAATCGTAAAAACACTATAAACATAGGTAAGAAATCGCTTTTTACCTGTAAAACTATAATCGGTGGCCGTAGAGTAATTGATAGAGATGTTAGCATTTGAATCTGTGCTGACTTACTGTAACGGACTCTAGTTCGTAACCCATCTAATCCAGTATTTTTTCTTATGTTTTACTTATCATTTTAAGATTTTAAACCATTTTTGAATTTTTTACTGCAAATAATCATAGAAAGCTTCATTTATGTCAAACTTATTAGGAAAATGATAATAATACATACTGTATACATATTATTCGTTAACAGTAATGTTTCGATACTACAAGTCAGTCAGTAGTCGTGTCAGGTTTTGCTTGTACAACCAGAATTGGTTTCCTTGAGTTCTTTTGGGGCCATGCCTCAACATCAATCATCATCAATTTCTAGAATATTTACATGTCAGTTTTGTTTGCTGGCCCGCTGTGATACTTTGTATCACTGTTTTTCTTGTTCAGTTATTAATTTACTCTGTGTCTTCTTTGATCTTGCTCACTGTTCAGTTTTTGCCTACAATTTAGGATAGGAATTTATTTCTACCAGGCAAGTACTGGGAAGGCGGTCCCATGTTTTTGCTTCTTACTGCAAGCTCAAAAGGTAATGTTATCTTTTACGTTCTTTTATCAACATTGACATCACAATATTAGGACCGTAACCAGTAAGGTTCTTTTAGAAATCTGTGGCACTGTATATGAAAACAAGACCTATATCGACTACATTTAGTAACTGAACTGTTTTGTTCTTGTCTGCTTCGATTTGGGTAAACTAAGAGTGCAAGGTAACTAGGGCTGAAACGATACAAGTTTCTTCCGTTCGTATATGATCCTGTTCGTTATCGGATGCTGGTATTCGACTGCCTCCACACTTTAACTATGGTATTGATTCCCGTTTTGTATAGGCGCTGTGGCGTAAGGGTAGAGTGACGGACTGCTAACCAGGAGGTCGTTGGTTCTCATCCTGGTAGTGGCATTGTTTATTGCGACCTTCAAAATCCATTCATTCTGAGCGAGTATTTGTCAGAGCCCCAGGAAGCACATATGGTCAAATCCCATAACTTTTGAATGACATTAAAAGTTGTGCAAACTTTGAATTTTCAGTTCAGTTTTGTAAAAATCCACTTCTCAGTTACCAGTCACAGCTATGATACTTTATGGGGTAGTTGAACATACATGTAGTCACTGAATGCAAAAGGTAAAGACATGGGTTCCTATCTCAAAAGTAAAGTTTCCACATATGGTTAAAGGTCAAACTTTGTGGACAGTTCAGTTAGTTTATAAATTTATTCGTGTATGGGTTTTTCTCATATTTACACATGTATGTGTACAGTCTGTGTTTTTCAGAGACAATCGATACTCCAGTTCTATCAGTCCTTTGATTGATATTTGCCATCACGGTCAATCTACGCCATCAAAAACTACAAGCCTGCAGGGGATACTGGAGAATATTTGAACCATTATCATACAAAATTTGTCCATTTTTGATTTCTAAAACACCTAAATGTCAAACATTATCATTAACATTTTACACAGAAATACAAAGCAACCGGAAATTGCTTTTTAAATCGGTGTGGAACCATATATTACGCCATGTGCGTAAGATGTAGCGTAATATGACGTCAATATTCCATATGGGTGAAGTACATTTTGGAAAAATAAAAGACAAGATTGAAAATACATACAAGCGTAAAAGTAGTTGACGCTTAGGTATCAAATCTTAGGTAACTTACGACTTAATAATATCAACAGGACAACGTATCATTGTGACGAAGCCGTAAGCTATGACCGTTTTAATCTGTTACTGAATTATTTACTGGTGATTGACAACCTTTTTTCACCTAAGAGATAAATATTTCCTTTCTGGTGATAGACAACCTTTGGTCTCTATGAGATAAATCTGACCAAGCATTTGCTGGTAATAGAGAACCTTATCCTTGACGCTTATCTGTATTGACTATTTTCGTTAATATCATAAACAGACATAAAAAGAGTTTAGAAAAGAAGTTCAGGACATTTTCAACTTAGGTCTATAGTGCTGAAGTAAAATTCGGAAAAGTTAATTTTCATTTTTTTAATCCATCCTGTATCAATAATGTGCTGATTATATGATGTATGAAAATTTCCGATTAAAATTTGAGCAAGTGAAAGTGTTTCTGTCCCATAATTTAATAAAATTAGTCTAAGATACTGGAAATCAACAATCCTCGGGTTGATATACAGTCCATTACATATTCTGCAACCTTTTTGGGCGTATCATTTTATCCTCTGGGGTTTCTAAATAACACACGTCAGTCAAAGTAAACAAGCTTTGGCATTGATCATATTCAATGAAGTTCCGAATAATGATACGTTTAGTATATTGATGCGTTAACATTAAGATCACTATCAAACTGGTTTAACTTAAACTTTGGTTTGTGAACATGGTACTGTTCCTTTGATAACTTACATGTTGGCTTTTCGTCATCCTCAATTGATATGGCGTCACAGTTCAGATCAAAAGGCAGGGAATGCGGTAAATTTGTATTAAGATTGGCAATGAACGTGTTTGCATTTTATGTAATGGCGAGTAATTTATTGTTCTTGCAACTGCAGAACGAACTGTACAACACTACAGTCAATTTGAATGTACTTAACAGTATGGTTCTGACATAGATATAGTAAAAAATATCATATTATACATGCATAATAGATATCAATTTTAGAAAAAGCTAACATCTGATCCATTATAGACCTAAATGATTAAACTAGGTGCAATTTAGCGTCTTCAAATGTTGAAACGAAAGCTTGAAGCATTATCGAGTACTCTCTTGGGCCTCGTTACTTGACAGAACATTTTGACACCTAAAACTGACTGCTAAAGCTTGTGCATAGAGCAGTCGTTGTTGTTTTTTTGCTAATCCTGTTAGATATAAAAATATAGATGTGGAATGTTTTTGCAATGTTCAGTAAATTGTTATGAAATTATGGGTACCTAGTATTTTTTCAGTGGTTGCTGGTATTTGTTAGTAAGGTTTCTGGGATATGACAGTCAATTTCTCAAAACATTGAGAGTATGAACTTAAATATGTTTTTTGCCATTAGGAAATGCAGACCACGCAACTTGCTTTTCTTGTTTGTTACGGGGGATACATTTTTAGCGATTTGTACAGAGTATTTTAATGTAATTTTAGCAAGTTATAGGTTTTCCGCCTATTTTATAGATCCTCACAAATATGTAAACATTCCAGTTCATTTGAATATTCTATTGTAATATCTTAAAGTCACGGTATTAGAATTCACGTAATTTATTAGTGCACGATGATGTTTTACAAAGACATATATATATGATATTTTGACGTGAAGATAAGAACTGCGCCTTTTTATTGTGTAAAATGTACAGACCTCAGGTATTTATATTAGTTCAGAACAATCCTTGCTAATTAATGCATCCTTAGACTGATTAAGGGATATCCGTATCGAATATAGGTCATCTTTACATGCGCGATTTAAAGGTTTGAAATGGAAGTTTCTTAATGCAGGATTAGCAAGGTAACATACCTTTTTAACTTAACTTAAAATACTGTGATATTGTAATTTAAAACTTGGCATGGACAAAGTATGAATTCATTGAAAAGTAAGTTAAAGCTGTATCCTTGATAGATTTAAATGAAAATTTTGTCTCTTTTCGAAAATATTCACCGAAATAGGTCCAAAAAGGGTTCAGTCAATCCAAGCCTTGAAGGCATTTTCATAGTCTTTTCCTAGGTACAATATGAAGACAGTGGAATAACTTTCCAAAACCGAGTTGTATTGCGCTGGGTCAATTTTCATTCAGAAAGGTATTTTTGAGCCTTTGGAACAAAAGAAGTCTGCACGGGGAAAGCCATCAAGCGAACTACAAGAGGGAGCACAAGAAGCTTTTCCTGCTTAGAAAGGTACAATTATTTTATTTGTGCGATTATTCATTGTCTAAAGCAACTACTTGCCAAACCAGTTGCAGGCCTTTCGATTAATTTAACATATTTTCAGAATTCAAGCAACCGAAAATTAGCTTTTATAAAACTGTCGATTTACAAAAATGCACTATAGGTGCAGTAAGATAATGGCATAATCCTGACTTGTAAGCATATGGGTGCAGTATATTGTCTACATGAAAAAGACAAATGGACATAAATAAAAGCAAAAGATGGTCGATTTGGCATTGATTCTGTTGCCCATACTTATGTTCTGAATTGGTCTCGTTTGGGGTGAAAAGTAAGATGACCCATGTCTCTAATCAGTTACTGACATTATTCGGAAGACCATTGCATTTATATATTCAGTAAACCTGTTTGAGATATCACCTTTGAGTGCCTTAATTACTGCCCAACTTGTGTCATTACAAGAGAGTTATGCATCTAGCACGCTTTTATTCATTTCTTTAATAACGTATCAAAGTGCATGAGTGTCTTCCTAAAGAGATGCCAAAGTTCAACTCGCGTTTCCTGTGCGGCATATCATTGCACCGGTAGCTACTTTTTCTCTGTATCTAGTTCAACTAATGTGCTGACTTATTGATGTAACAAACATTTGCGTTTATTAATTCAGCAAAAACGTCGAAAAGACATTTCATTATGCTCCATAAACGAACTATGTAATCAAAAATGTCTTTACACCTACTGCCAAGAAACAACGATTCTTGATATAGGACCGTAGTTCAACCGTATGCTTGTACTTTCTTGGGCTAACCATTTTTGTACTTAGTAAATACACGAGTAGGTAAAGTTTAACAAGGCTACTGACAGCAAAGTAAACATATTTTAAAAGGTGAAGTATCATGTAAAGCTAACGTTCGTATATTATTTCGTTAAAGAGGGAATAATCTGATTACCTAACTGACTGTTTCGCATTATTGGTTGCGATATATTGAGTTCATATTTGACAACCTCGTATACTATAAGATGTAGTGCTGTTATCTTTGTCGTCACATAACAATTTTATAGGAATGGGATGCATGTTGATTGAGTTTTTGACAATGAACGTGTTTGCATTTTAAGTAATGCCGATAATATTGTTAGACATAAACAAAATAGAAGGATACAGGACCTGCAGTACAATGTCAGAATGTGACTTCAATTCCTATGAAGTATAAGTAAAATAGATATAAAATATCATAATATGCCTTGTATAAAAATGTAATTTTAGTAAAAGTCTACATTCGGTCCATTTCTTAAAGCTGCCAAATGTTTACTCCAGGTCCAATAGCGTTGAAAGCTGAACGATTTAGCTTGAGTCCTTCATTAAAGTAAAATAATACATAAGGCACCATTTAAAATAACACTTTAGTATAAATGACTATTATTTGTCTATAGAATGCTAAAGTCGTGCTCTTTGGGTTCAGGCTAATTCTTAGATATAAGAATATTGTGGAACATGGGAATTGCAATTCGTTTAGTAAAATGTTTGTAAAGTCTATGTTGTAGCTGGTTATTTCTTCAAGCTGCTTATATGATTAGGGATTGGGAAGTATCATTCATGATTCTGTAAGTCTTGAGTTATCTTGTAGCTTGAAGAAGCAGTTCTTCAAAGTCATTTAAGATAAGTATAAAATATGCATTGTGACTACCGGTTGCAATTAACGCGGGCGAGTTAAGTTTTTGATTCATACTACTCAATTTTGGAAGGTAAATATTAACATTTTAAAAGGGTTTTCCGCAATTTTGGACGGAATTCAGTAATTACTGAAAGGACATACCAGCTCATTTTGCCTGATCTATTGTAATATCTTAAAAGCGGACTGACAATTTTGACGAACTAATAGGCACTGAAAGGGATTAGCACAATTTTGGACGGAGCTTTTAACGTGAATAATAATGTGTTGGTCCAATTTTGGATGGAATTTTAATTAGTTAAAGGGATCCCGCAAGGTAATTACTTTAGTAGTAAACGATGCAAATCAATGTTCAGAAGGCCTTGCTGTAAGGGTTTATGATTCGCTCTGATCAGGTCAAATTTCAGCGCAATAAGAACTTTTTTAGCAATTTTTAGATATTCACTTGGATATAGCAATAGTCACCGACCATATTATACATTAAATTAACATTGTGACTATATGTTATGTAAGACCTGGTATATTATCAAGATTTTATTTTGAGTTCTAAATTAGAAATAGACAAATGAAATGATGTTCAATACTGGAATGGAAAAGATTTGTGTTTTTGTATTAACCACAATTGAGGGTAACAGAAACATTCAACTTGTATTGCAATTTCAAAGGTACAGACGTCATGCAACAAACACCGCTTGCTTACCAAACCTTTATCGCAATATGACGATACTTGTGCATGGTTTGGCAACATATACAGCAGGCCCGATTGAAAAAAAATTGCCTTTTATACATCACCAGGCCAGAAAATGTGCTAAAGCCATAGCATTTATACAAGATGCAATGTTTCCCCATTGTGGTGTAGCCCATCAGATTTTCATTATGCATAGCATTTCAAGAATGTACCATCTAAATGTCTTACGATAAATATTCCAACATGATATTCTTAACAAACATAGATAAACCCCTTACATTTTCATTTAAGGTGTCGCATAAACATATAAAAAACTGCTATTTATGATAATCTGAACGAGAATTGCCAGTCCTAAGGTTGTCAATGAGAAAATTCAATATCCCAGAAGTCTTCAAAGTTATTATCTAGTATACCTCTTTGAACAAATCTAACAATGTGTATCTCTTTGTGATTGGAAGTTTAAAGATAAACACTTTACACAGGTCATAATGCTTGGAGTACTTATCATCTGAATTAATTCTGCATCAATATTTTCGTTAACAAAACTATTCGTTTGGTACTAGCTGGGAATACATAGCTGAAACTTTTAAATTAAGTTATATTACTTCCAAAGACTCTATTATTTATGTTTTGGAGGTTACTTGTTTGATATCATAATCAGTTATAGGGTGTTTCCCTTTAAGGTTCAAGCATACTTATAAAAAGAATTGTTAGCAACAAAAGAGTGAGCAAGCTTTTTTTCAGAATGTTCTGATTCCAGTTGATTGCTGTCAAGATTTATTCAATTACGTCTGACTGGCTATCGTATGTTGCTCAAAATAAAACAATAGATATCAAGACAATAACATAAATACATAATGCCAAATGAGGAAATGACGTGATAGTTTCAAGCTTCTGCTTTTATTAATTCTTTGACAGATTACCAGGAGCAACCAATCTCCTGTCAGTGAAGATTAATCTTTAGCCAGTCGTATGGAAACTGTTGCTTCGTTAATGAAACTCATGAAATATCTGACATCCTGGAGGAAATACCGACTGTGTGTAAATATCTCTAACGTATTTTGCTACATTATTTTGCCCAGTTTTATCATTTTTCTCAAACGACGGACAAGATTGTCTGCGGATTTAAGAAAAAACTTACATTTTGTTTGATTAGCTTTTTATTTTCACATAATTGAAGTCGATGTGTAACAAGATTCTGTTACCGGTTTAAATAACTCAGAAAAGTATGTGTTAACAGGAGGACAGTCTCGAGTTTTTTCTAAAGGGTTGGTTTAGAAAGGTAGATAATTGAAATGTTTGGAATGGAACAGTTATGGTTCTTAAATATCACAAATGCACTCAATCCTCTACCTATGTACGCAGTTTGAAAATATTCCCTTCAGTACTATGGAGAAAAGGGAAGATAATTCAAAACTAGTCAAGAGTAATAGCTTCTGCCCTGTGTGTCTCAAGTTTAAATATATTCCATTCCATACTTGTTGTTATGCTCCGGACAAAATGCCAAAGTCATTTTTTTTCAAATTTCACATAATTCTCTATCCACATGCAATGGCTTGTTATGCCTTTTAGAATACTGTTTGATATATCACATTATCCATGACGTGTGTAGTATTTCATTATTTCAATTGTCATATCAACCACAATATTTGTACGACGAAAAACAAATGAATAACGCGCATTATCACTATATTGTCTGCTATACACAAAATAATTTTCAGTTGACGCGTCTGTTGTTCTTCAGATATCGCATGCTACAATTTTATTTCGGACGGACGGACGGACACCAGACGGAATGACGGACTAAAGATAATACCTATTGTACCTTCTGGACACACCGCTAGGAGACTACTGCTAATGTAATTTTATAATTTTAGCTCAAATTTAAGATATATTTAACCTTAACATAAGATGGAACCGCCTCCATTGTTGAGTGGTTAGAGTCGCTAAGTGAATAGGAGTGGATAGGAGTCTAGAACTGGTTCTTACCGGGAACGGTGGTTACGTAAACTGTGCGTCTGTTAAAAGACCGAACCACCGTTGGAACGGGCGTTAAACTCCTCCTCCTACTATCGTTGTAGTGACCAAAAGACTCATTATTTCCTTAGTCACGTCATAGCAGCTGTGTCCTTTGCCTTTAGATTACAACAGATATTTACATACTATATAGATATATAGATTATTAAAGCTTAAAACAAAGCTGTGAGTTTAAGAATAGGAGTGTACATGTACATGTTATTTGGTCCAGGGTAATACGGTATAGATAGTAAGTAGCAACTAGCTACCGTCAAGTTTTGTATTTAGTACGGAAACGCATATATGCCACCATTTGATTGTTGCTACTTGCGTTTATATGGTACATATTCAGTAATAGCATGCTTATTTAAATATTAAGCGTTGAACTTGCAGAAAAGTACCATACTTTAGGGAAAGATTCGTTAGTTGTCGTATAAAAAACGAGCACTTCAGGATGCTGTTCTGGCATCGCGCAATCACTTCTCACTCTGACAACAATGTCTTAAATAGTATTATGCATTGTCTGAACAGTACACCATAGCACGATATTAACACCTAAAGTTTGATGCTTTTCTGTAACACTCGATATGCAAATAAAGAAGCGAATAAAAACCACTTGATTATGCGCAAAACTCACGCGTTATGATTTAATAATATAGCACAATGTAATGACACTAAAGCGTTTTCGCCAAACTTTGCAAAATCACCAAAACAATACGACGCCATGAGATACTATAATGATTGATTTGTTGATTAGGTTTTGTGCGAAAATAGAAATGGCAGACGGTACTATCTTAATCCTGAGCGTTCGTGCTTGCGTTTTATTTCCGCCTATAAATTTATATTCCAGCCATAGCCATAAAAAACTTTAGATAATGTCTGATGTTTATCGGATGTAAGTTTTTGATATTATTTGTCTGATTGTTTTGATTTCATTGAATTACAGGGGGTGGACGCAGACACGGGTTTGTCCACATTTAGAACTCGTCTACTAGGTAAACACTGCATTTTCATGTTATAACTCATGTAGCACACCTACAAAAGATCAAAGTTTACAGGGAAAACGAATATGCAAAAATTTAAACAGTAGAAGTTCATAAAAGTTTTTCGTTGAGCAGGTGACGTTAATTTATACCCAATGCTTACCAATGAGACAGTTTTCACCATAATGGCGTGCTAACTGTGGCCTCTGGTGTGTTCTTAATGATTTTACTTAATATCTGTTTGACCTTGTTTTAAACCCAACGAGACCACGTTTCAAACCATACTACAGATCGTCAAAGTTACTCTCGCCAATCAAAAGGCATACTGCTTCTGACTTATTTCCAAACATTTGCAACAAAATATACGTCTAAAGTGTTCACATGGTCCAAATTAGGAGATTTTAATACAAGGAACCTTAACTTGACAAAAGAAATTATTACAACAAAGTTATCACTAACATAAATTGGTCCAACACGTTTACCAAACTTTACAACATATCCGCTGATTTTTCGCTAGATATTACATATCCTGATTACTGTTTAGTTGTTATCTAAAAACTCAGTAAATAAAGAACTTCGACAAATCGTTAAACAATGACAAAGTTTAGTTAGAGTGCAATACCAGCATCACGTGTGATAAGGCATGTTTGATGACAAAATGACTATTCAAGATTAGGACTCGCTGATGCTTTTTTTTAAAACTAAATAATGCTCTTACTGCACGGAGGACAGAGGAGGACACGCAGAGTTTTGTCCCTTGCTTGTTTCATTAGGTTCTAGCTGTTTTGACTTCAAAAAAGTTATGAGTACGTCCTCATTTTTTTCAAACTTTGTTTCATTTCAGGTATTGCGTTGGAAATGTTAGAAGATAGCAGGGCTTATTTCATTCACACAATTTCATCTTAGATTGAGTCCGGGGAAGTATGAGGTTAGAATAATACAAAGGATATACTAACAAAGATGTTTTTTTTTTACAGATTTCCTCTATATTCAACGGGAAAAAAAATCTTCTACAGATTAATTATTATTTGGTAAAAACTATGGCATTGTTCATTATTCGAGGAGTTTAAATCAATGATTACTGTCTTTCTTAAAGTTATGATGGTCACTTCGAACGGTGAAATCACTTTAATAAATAGGCTGTCATTTCTCATAGTTGGATGATTCATCCTCCTGTGTGTAAGTCTGGCAGTTGTTGTCTCCCCTGTTTAATGTTATAATGAAAATAATAATAATAATAATAATAATAATAATAATAAAAAAAAATAATGATAAAAAAAGTATTTATTTTACGAGGGTATAACACATTAAGTTATGAAACAAATTACATATTCTTATTTACAATGTGTCCTTCGATAAAACTAAAAATAAATTTAAGCAGATACAAAACTATCAAGCAGAAATAAACACATTCTTAAAACACACATATCAGATACAAAAATATCAAGCAGAAATAAACACATACTTAAAACACACATACCAGATACAAAAGTATTCATTTACACCTGAAAAACTCTCCTTAAGATGTTAAATACTTCTGAAGAATTAATACATTTATTAACAAGTAATTTTTTTATTGAAAAGTACTTAATATTACTAAAGTATGTACTTTTATGATTTTATAGACAAACATTTTCCCACTCTTAATGGGGGTCGACTATATAAATGAGTGGACATTCCATATTGATTTGTCATTGTTCGTGAGATGCACAGATGTACAGTATCGCATTTTTATCTAAATGTTTATGGAATAAATGCAGAAACTGCTTAATCAATTGAATTATTCTAACCTCACACTTCCCCCATGAACAATTTTCAATGGCACAGCTTGTAGTTCCATTTGGTAAACATAATGAAAGCCCTTTAAATGCACGTAAAGATCGATATGTGTTCATTTTTGTAAATAGCTATCTGATTTGTGATCAAAGAGTTAGATGTCTATTCCTATCTTCCAACAAACTGCAATCTTAGGAATGTATGTGTATCCTTGAATATTTTGTAAATATTCTTCCTCGCACGACTTGACATGTTAATAACTTTTATAAAATCCTGAACGTGAACGGGTCGAATTCATGTCCAAAGGAAGCTATTTTGCAACAAATTGTGAATATAGTATTGAATGTCTGAATACTGATTTCATTATTTCATTTTATTTTTTTTCAATTGTATTTTTATACAAAAGAAGTTTTGTAAATATCCAACTAAACGTAAATCATATATTATTTTCTTGCATACCAGATGGGTATATCTGCAGTTTTCACCAGTGCTTGAAAATCTCATCTTACACCCCCACCCCCGTGTAAGACGTTTTACGTGAATTACTTGTGACGTAACATTATAGACAATGTGACGTCACTTTCCTAAGCACAGCATCTGAATAACGTCTGTTTTTATATTAAAATGCATCATTTCGAAAAGTTTGTATTTAAATATCTTTTCAAAGTGCAAGAAGGTATGCAAGAAAAAGTTTCTGCAATGAGATACTTGGTTCAGATGGAAATATCCGTCACTTCTGGTAACTGTTTCGCGGGAACTCGGCAAAACAGTTACCCTCAGTGACGGATATTTCGATCTGAACCAAGTATCTCATTGCAGAAACTTTTTCTTTGGCTGCCGAGTTCCCGCGAAATAGTTGCCCTCAGTGACGGATATTTTATAACCAAGTATCTCATTGCGAAACTTTTCTTTCGCGCGATTCCCGCGAAACAGTTACCCGAAGTGACGGATATTTCCAATTTCCATCTGACCCTCGTGCTCATGAAAGAAACTAATATTCTATCGTCATTGTTTACATAGCTGTTTGCGTTACCATGACAACACGGGTTGTTTTAAGTTTTGTACTTATTCGGAATTTTTTTCTTCATACTTTATACCTATGAACCTGATCAAAGCAAATAACTTTTGAAAATTAAATGTAACGATAATACTGTCTGTATTCCGTTACCTGGTTGTTTATCACATCTCCTGCTGCTGGCATATTCAAAAACTGCGTTTGGGGAGGAATGAATCACTAGTTTGACGCTTATATGATTGTCATTTTTAATCACATCTCGCTTATTGTATTACATTATAGTGTATATTGAATAGCAGGATTACAACTGTGTACTTATAATGATCATGTTAAAAATGCACCGAACTGAAAAACGATATAGACGAAAAAAATGACAGAAATTACGATTTTTTGCTATATTTTACCCGTGTATTTTCATCTAAGTTGTAAATCTGTTACAAATCTGTACTTATTTTCATAGAGTGAGGTGTATTACATGAAAACGTGAGATCTAATTTAACTTGTATGTGTCTGAATGAGTATCTGTGGCAGGTATTGAAAAATAGCGATTTTTTTTACTATTTTGGCCGCCATTTTGACCGCCATCTTGGATCTTACGTCAATTAAGTTGTCTGATTCCTGAAACTATAAACAATATATATTTGATACATATAAAAATTGTTCTTGTGCTAAAAATTGTGAATAAATCGACCTGGGCTCTGGGACTATATGTTAAGTGCTTCATTTCACAACTTAAAGTCTTCATTCTTAACTCTACTTAAAATTCTATTTATCATATAGAACAGAATGGTTATGTCTTATTGTATATTTTCTTGCTGCAAACCCTTATTTCGCCATGTCTTATCCATTCTTTTTTCATTAATAGTCCACAGTACGCGAATGTCAGCATGCAGAAAGCACAACACAATGTTTCATTATTACACCAGGAGGCGCTGTTTAGATCAATGTTCGGTAGTTTCTGTAAATCTAGCCGTATCATGCATCTATAGTTACATTCCCATGGAAACCCTGCATGTTTTGTACTTGTCCCTTAGACTGCAAGGGGTCACATGTGATTCATGTCTCTCTAGTATTCATAAGTTATGATGTATATGCGTTCAATATGGCGGAATAAGACGTATTTGTCGAGGAAGAAAAGTCATCTACATTGTAAGCAAATGCTTACATTTTATTTGTCATTCCTTCAAATTGCTAAAATGTCCGTTCATCAGCCGTATGTAATTACTGAAATCGACATATCATCTTTATTGAGTCCTACAGTGAACAATCAAAACGTTATTGAACAAATTGGTCGGTAGTACTCAGGCTTAGTTTTTTGTGTGTTTGGACCGAAAAAAATACAAATATCTGCTAACTACTCTATTGCCAAAATGTAAAGATTTTGATGATCAGTGCATTGCATGGTGTTGCAAACAGCATCCTGAATTGTGTAATAATTCAATAAGCCAGTAATAGCTGATAAGTGTACACCGATAATTGATTTAGTTGCATCTGATCACTGCTATTTCTAGTAATTGGAAAAGAGACACCGCAACTCAGTATTCATCCCAAGAATTCAGTGCAGACAGCATGACAAACGATACAGAATTTTTACTGAACGGTTTTACACAGGACCAAGCGTTTCTGTCTTCATGACACTGATTTCCACTCTCCCTAAGTTTGGAACAAAATAAATGTAAAAAACCAGATTCTGTTGGTATAAGCGAGACTGCCTTTAGCACTTACATTTAAGGATATTGGACGGCGGTTACTAATACTAATTTTGAGTGTAAAGTCAATTATACTTTACCGAGCAGTGAATAACAGTCGATACTTCGGCTAACATATTTGATAATAAAAACAAGGATTACGTTTATTGTCCTGTTGCACATGTCACGGTTCGGACTTATCTCAATTGAAGTGAAAGTGTGTAAGCAGCCGGTTATCACAGTCGCGTTAGCGAAGGGTCCCGGGTTCGAGCATACGATCTTTTTTAAAGATAGGTCTTGTTGTATTATATAAACATGACTTATTGTCGCTGTGAGTATTTTTGAGTATGTTTCGCATTTCATGACCAGGTGAATTGTATTATCTAACAGTTAATTTGTAGACGAGAAGTCTGAACAAATCCTTCTTTTTCTCTTCTTCTTTGTTTTCTTCTGTTAAAAGTGTTTACTGATTTATCCCCGAGATTAAATGCCGGATGTCAAAAATGAACATGCACCGAATTGCATAGCATTTTTTTGCTCTTTTGTTTTCAAATAATTGTACCTGTAAATTTACATAGCCAATTTAAGTCACCGAAGACTTGCGTTTCAGAAGAAAACAAAGATGCCCGTGATTGTGTGGTCTGGCTGGGCTACATTTAGTAAAAGAGAACCTGCTACTGCTTTCGAATATGGTTCTTCCAGTTTCGACTGAAGACAATGACTGTGACCAACGTGTCTCTGTGACAACGTTTAATTTCTTGGTAACAAGTCAACCTGAGGACAACGTGATTAATTCCTAGGAGAACGTGTCATTTTCCAGATTAAAGAAATTCGATGCGGGCACCACAGGGGTCCAGTCAGACATGAGGATTCAAGCGAATTACAGTAGATGTCAATTAACATGATGGTCATGGGAGACAAGCGTGTTTATCATATTAGCTCTGTACAACGTGATTACATTACTGTACGAAAGAAGGAAAGGGTTTTTAAGACCTTCATAAGATGTTATTTTCATTATCAGCCTTTAGGTAATGTAGCGTAATGCCCAGTCAAATCCGATTAAAAAACATCAACACTTACTACAGTGCCGTAGGCACCATCTTAGAAACATTTATAACGAAATAAGATTTCGTCAAAACGAAAGTATCTAAAAACGAAAGGTTATTCTAAAAAAACTTCTTCCCAGAAAGGAAACGCAAGTATTTCGTAATGAGATTTTTACGAGATTTCGTTTTTACGAAATAACATTTCAATTTTGAAAAATATGGACTGCATTCTTACAGAAATCACGTTTAAACGAAATTATTTCGTTTTACGAAATCTTCGTCTTACCTAGTACCTTTCCTGATTACGAAATTATGCGTTTTTACGAAATCTTCGGTGTTCGAAACATTTTCGCTTTTACGAAAAACATTTGAACGCAATACATTTTAAAAGCGCATTCGTAAAAAGAAATAAGATTTCGTTTGAACGAAATAGTTTTAAAGACGAAATAAACATTCGGTAAAACAAAGTTATTCGTAAAACGAAATCTTTTTCGTAAAAACAAAAGTATTTCTCGAAACTTCGTTACGAAATCATTCGTTTTTCATTTACGTTTTTACAAAAAATTTCAGTAATGCCAAATAACATTTATTTTTAAATGGATTGGAGGTGTCACACGGGCACCGTAATATAAACAACAGAAATAAGTTATAAATCAATCTGTACAAATCAATAAAATTTATGTTCTACTTTGTACTACTTCAAGTCTACTGACGCCTGATACCTAATCAAGAGGATAAAAGATAATAAAACATTAAGATATGACCCGGTTTGGGGGAAGGTACTTATAGGACATTTTAACAAGGGCAAACGGAATGAATGATCCCAAAAAAGCTACACCATCTCTACAGTTTGTCAAAGATCTATCTGTAACTTCTCCCAGAAGGAACGCAGTTTAAGATTTAGGATTTGTTTGAATACATCAATGTATGGACTGCATTCTCAGAGAAATAACATATAAAAACAAATGCGTCTGACCTAGTACCTTACCTGATGAAATACGCTTTTGAGATTGATTTTATATTAAACTATATGTTTGGCTGTGAGTACATTTATAAGCACCGGGAAATTTTGAAAAACAAAACTGTCTGACCTGCCATGTATTGACGTTACATCAGTAATGCCCAGTATTTATATGGATGGATCAACTGCCGTAAACAACATAACAGGCTATACTTTTGTTTCTCAGAGCTTAACGCCTGATTC
The DNA here is from genome assembly GCA_022818135.1 of Saxidomus purpurata. Classification (NCBI taxonomy): domain Eukaryota; kingdom Metazoa; phylum Mollusca; class Bivalvia; order Venerida; family Veneridae; genus Saxidomus; species Saxidomus purpurata. The sequence continues at coordinate 39,297,447 of JAFMSR010000018.1, forward strand.
TAGTGATATTATAGACATAATAATATTCAACAGGGGACATTTAAGTTGTTTTGGAATTTAGAAGTTAAGGGAGGGAACAGGTTATTAAAATAAACATTCCTTAAATATTGGTAATAGCGCGGAATTGGTAAGTTTAAAAAAAAAATTAGATATTAATATAACTGTTTTATGATTGAGAATAATTATTCGATTTAAGATACTAAATCTTGCAGTTCCTGTAATAAAATATTATTATTAATGAAATAACATCCGTGCCAGTGGTGTTCATCGTCTAATAAACAATGATTTGGAGTCGGATGCGCAGTAATTAACCGGAGGCCTGGGTGGTTTTAAACTGCGCATCAGGGCGACAAAGAGTTGTTTATTAGACAAAAACAACACTGAAAAGAATTTTATTTCGATTCTATACTGACAAGAAATTACAAAAAGTGAATAAATGCGAAGCGTTATTTTCTGCGCGGATATTTATTTAACGTCATGCGGCACAATATAACGTCATTTTTACGACATATCGTTTCCGCGTTGTTTATGGCATTATATTATTTATTCTACTCTTATATTTATCTCTACTCTTTGAAGTTTGTATATAGAGACATAATCGTGAGTCATGTTAGAATTGAATATAAAATGTGAACCAGCTTGTCAATAATTTAAGCCATAAGTGTAAGTTGTTTTTCATTTAAAGGTTCATAATCACTTAACGTGACAGTCGGTTAAATTTCAGAAAAAAATGGGTCAAGGTTATCAATATTTATCATGCTGCTGGAGGAGATTCAAAGTGATCATGGCGCTTTAAGTTAAACTGCCTGTTCTCTAATAAATCAGTTGTACTCTCATAAATTAGTTGCTGCACAAAGTATTTTAAAGATGTTCAAAATAGGTCATTATTCTAGGAATAGTCAGTTCATGATAAGGGTTCTTTGGCCTGTAGAATGATGAAGTTTTATACACTTGGAAAGATATAAAAGTCAATAGGACTAGCATTATAGGATGATTAGTTTCCTTATAAGGATCATTATCCCGTCTGTTGTCATTGCCAGGATTATAATAGACGTTTCATCCTTATTTTATATCATACATTGAATTCAGACGCAATGCCACGAATGAGTCTGTACATCATGACTGTGTATTGTAGTTTTGTTTAAAAGGGAAGTCTGCCACCTTCTTGTTCTTGGTACTAGTATTGGTAACCAGTAAATACGTTCTGTTGTGCTCTAGCGCCATGTTATTGTAGCATCGGAAGTAAAATTTCAAGATTTTCCTTAAAATTTATCATTTCCCGTAGTCTTAAAAGAAAGCTTAGAACGGAAAGTGCACCATTACAGCACGTTGAATATTTATTAGTCTGAACTAAATATAGTTAAATAAGGATTAGTTACAGACTTAACTTCCGTTCAAATATCTTAGGCACCTCTCGAGATGCTTTGATAATGTAATCCTGGATAATAAATTGGTAAACTAAAACTTTTTGCTGTATTTGTTTCTCTGTTTTATATAAAAAAGAGATCACATTGGAGATCCGGTTTAATATATTTTTGGTTATTCTTTGCTGCTGGTCGTTTACTAGTTTGAAGTCCATCCCTATGCATGTGTGCCAACTGCTTGAATACCGTGACAATGTTGCAGTGAATTATATTTGCTGTTTTTCCCACGTTGGTACATCAAATTTGATGCTTTATCAGACATTATAAACAGAAATAAAAGATAAAATAGGGGAGCGGTGGTGTAGAAGTTAATGTGTCTGCCGCTCATTCCGGAGGTTACGGGTTCGAGCCCCACTGGGGTCACGCCCGTACCTCCTCATATGTCACCCTCGTGCATGGTTTGCCAGGAAGCGGACTCGAGAGTGACTTGGTAAGCTACAAGCTTTCTTCACAGTCGTGCTTAAATAATTTTGTAGAAACCAACTAAAGGGTGATGACCACAATGATTAAAAGGTGGAAATCTAAACGGTGTGATAATATTGCTATATGTAAATGCATGAAATGCAAATAACACATTGAAAACGACGCAACAGCAAAATCACACTATGTAAATGAAATGCACATGCAGCTTGGAATATGATAAAATGCTAACAATACAATGGACATTAATACAGTTGACATTGTAAATGATTAAAGAAACGCACAGATTGCTATGGAAATGAAGAAAATGCGAAGAACACTGTGGTTAATGTGCAAAAGACATAGCTATAAAGTATAATTGAATATGCACTTATACAATGAGTTGGTATTGGTTATTCTAACATAGCATATAACTTACTTTGTCGAATTATGAAATATTTACTTCTATAATAATTAAACACGCACCATTTACATTTTAGGTAAGTGTATGCACAGTTTTTTTATCAACAAAATCTACCTGTTATTTAAGAAATAATAAATGTCCGATTATCGTTTAATAAAAATACAGTCAGGAATTGGATGCGTAGTAATTAAAACGAGTGCGTCGTGACGATGTTTAATTTTCGAACCTAAATATTAGTTTTTGTATTAAACGATAAAATAAAGACCTTATGAACACTGAAAATGCCTTTGAAAATTACCACTATGTTCGACGCGTAGCAACATTCCATAGTCACTTACAAGAGGCCAATGCGATTACGTCGACATTTACCCCACGTTTGCCCTGGAAAACGGATGTATTTTATCGTTTAATAATGTATAGGCTTTTTTCCCTCTATATCAATGTTCAAAAGTTAGGATTCGTGTTAGATAAAGATCATGGCGGGAAACTTATTATAAAGCCGTGAAACTTACATGAGAATAATCAATAACTATCACAAAAGCTGTTGACGTCTAAACGTGTCTTTAAACTCAATCTCATGCTCAGCACAAATCCTGCTTATGACAAGCACTTTGAAGTAAGTCAAGTAAGTCGGGCTCCATAACAATAATTAAAAGTTAATAATTTTGAGCTTACATATGTTAATAATAACATCGACTTTGGAAATAGATATAACTTGGATTGACTTCGTATTACTTGAGCATGACTTTCTTGCTTAGCATAAGATTGAAATAAGAAACGTTTTTAAGTATGAGGCCAGGTCTACTATGTATCATTCTGTATTATTATACCTCACTTGCTTTTCCCTATACAAAATGCCCATACCTCAAAAAATGATGTTTCCCATGTAGCATCATGATGTTATACCCCTGTAAGTCTAAAAATAGATTATTATTTCAGTTTTTCGGTATAATGAAATAAAAATCATGATGTTACACCCCTGTAAGTCAGGTTTAATAATTTCGGTATAATTAAATAAATATCACATGCACTTGAGGGTGATAGCAGATATTGTGAATCCGAGAAAAGTAATGGCAACTGAGGCGAAGTACATGCATTATTTATATACTTTCATACGGCAAAAGAAACTTTATAATATAGCAAGTTCAGACAAAAATAAACTTAAATGTTAGAAGACCATAATGATGCGGATTAATAAAATACACTGATGAATCTTTCGGGTAGAGGAAACAAACTTGTTCTTATACATACACATATCGGATTGTAGCGTTCTTAAATATTCTTGAGCAATTTATTCACTCAAAGACCGATGAAAAGAATTTTGGCACCATACTGATTTTACTGTAATCCTAGTTATTTTGAATTGTAGAGAACAACATGTTGTTCAGGTAGTAAAACATAGATACTTATCAAGTATTTGTACATAAAAACATGAATGTCTGAAAGTCTTTAAAGGGGAGTATCAAAATAAACGAAATAGCTTAATATCATAGTTTGTAGAAATTATTTTGAGAGCTGATTTGCGAGTAATTTATTGAAAATGAATGGATTTTATTTTTATTAAAAAGTGCTAGACAAGGATAAAGTTCGTTTGTGCCGGGATCATAACATAGTACCGCCGGTATTTTTACAACTTCAGAAAGAAAAAAGATGCGCTCTTTTATTGGAAAATGAAAAGGCTATAATGTCTTGTTTCTAACTGATTACTTGGCGAGGAGAATACGTAGGAAAAGGCGATAGGAAATCATTGCTCTGTCAGAGAGCTCATTGTTGTGGTATACAGATGTCTGATATATGTTTGAGAGGTAAATGTGATAGACAAAATAATAGTGGACAGTGTTTATAATGCATTTATATGGATTGGATGACTGGAATCTGTTTAGATATAACACTTATCAGGAAAGCAGTAACTGACATTTATAAAACAGATAGAATAGTATAGAATCTATTTTTTTGTTTTAGTATTATGCTAATGTTTTTGTTGTGAAAAAAGAGGTCTAAATAAATTATTATACCAGATTTATGTTTAAAAAAACAATTCTACTGAAATAGACAGAAAAAAGTATTCCCTCATTTGTGGATATTAGCTACAGGTTTAAAGGTAGTAAGGCCACAAGTGGATGCTGGAGAGCAAGGGGCTTGTTCTGGACTATTTGACACATCTGTCCAGTCAAGTCTTTGCTCCTTGTGCTCGGGTACACTATCAATATGATTTGAGATAGCATTGTCTATTTGCGTATCCTCCCTTAAGCGGCGCTTTTGAGAGAAATTCTCCCTTTCAAAAAAAAAAAGAAAAAAAAAAAACATGGCTTTACCAAATATTACTAATTCTTTGGATTTACAAAAGGATCGAGAAAACGTGCCTTGTTTTCACATGATGGTTTCGTGTGAACCAAACTTTACTATATCAAACACAACTGACACAATTCCTATTGAGCGACTTCCGGATTCAGACGTATTACCGGAAGAAATGCAATTTGGGATGCAGCATGTAGTTTCAATCATTGCCTACTCATGCTTCTTTGTTGTCGCAGCTGTGGGAAACCTTACAGTTTTTATCACATTATTTCGGAACAGACGTGACATGTCTAGGGTTAACATGTTTATCATGCATTTATCAATCGCCGACTTGATTGTAACGTTCATTATGATGCCCCTGGAGATTATATGGAAAGCTACGGTTGAGTGGCTAGCGGGAGATGCAACATGTCGGATTCTAATGTTTTTTAGGGCATTTGGATTATATCTGTCGTCGTTTGTACTGGTTGTCATAAGCCTAGATCGCTATTTCGCCATTCTTTATCCACTCAGCTTAAATGATTCCGACAAGAGAGGGAAGATTATGCTAGGATTCGCGTGGCTGTTCAGCACAGTTGCCAGCATACCTCAGGTAATCCATAGGTTACGAGTCATATTTCTGTATTGATGTACAAAAAATGTTGTCTGTTGTATACTTGAAGTACTTGGCTCAAAATACTTTGAAACAAATTCTCGTTTTTCTTTGTTTTTTAAGTCTTTCAAGTACACAATTTGAATCTGTAGCATAGATTTAGATCAGTAATTGTTTGTTAAGGGGGGTCACTGCTGAAATTCAAAGAATGACCCGTTATGGACAATATTGCTAGTATTCTGGAAAAAAAGATAGGCAAGACTTAACTTTTTCGCAAATTAATATTTAGTGATACACTATCAGATCAAGGTGCTTAATGCAGAATTGATAGAATTTGGATTATAAACGTTTATGTATGTGGTGTATGTTTCAAATGGATCCTTTCAACTTTTTGAAAAATTAGAGATAGTGGTATTTCTATCATCATCTGAAAAATATTACGCCCTTTTATACCACACCCACTTTACTAAAATTCATTTTTTCAATTTTTGATGAATGAATATTTCATGATAAAGGAGTAAACAAGCTTCTTCAGATATTTTGTCTGCAGTTTGATTAAAACCTTTGTTTTAGAATGAAACAAAAAAAAAAATGGGGTCAATGTGCATATAAGAAAGAAATCAATAAAAACGACAAAAGATGTGTTTTTAGATTTCGGCGAGCTTTGAATATGACGGCATATGTCGTGACAAAGAACTGTAAAAAAACTAGTTATTAATGAATTTTATACCTAACAATTCTCCGTATAATACAGTTTGAGTTATGTAAAATCGTAAAGGTTTTTGAGAAATTACTATTTTTGTACCCCTACCCCCATTTTTGGCATATGACAAAATTTTGAATTTAGTCACCAAATGTGAGGTCAAAAATTTTTCTCAGAAATGTCAATTTTACGCTAAAATATTCCTATTGTGCCTAAGTTCACACTACCTAACGCTTTTTCCAGTTAACTCATCATTTTTTAAATACAACAAATGTAAATTTCCGGAAGTGCACAAATCCAAAACCTCACCAGTGACCCCCCTTAAATTTAATATGATTAATTACGTAAGGGATAATTTCATAAAAACCAATCCATTACTTACCAGTTTCCCACACAACTTTGCTCTATAACAACGTATTTTATTTCATTTAAGTCTCTTCCATCGACATTCATATAAATTACATTGTCATATACTTTAAAACATGCAAATGGTCATTCTACTTAAGACTTATTAGAGACTATTCTTCTAATCAATATTGCACAAAATAACTTATCACAATGATATGTACGCATTATAAAACATGTAAAACCACTGTTAATCTTACAGATAAGATTTGTGCAAGACTATATGTGCCTATACAAGCTAAATTTGTTAAAATCTGCCATAAAATAATTCTTAAAATTTGACCTAGAATTTACGTGCAATTGCTGAAGTTTAAAAAGATTTCTAAAACACCTAGTACCTCACATCAGATGTGAAATACACTGATTAACAGTAATGCTACAATAGTCAGGTGCTGAGAAAACCAACCCTCAATGACAATATACTTTGTATCCAAAGTAGATCTGAATACGTTTAATGAAAAATGGCGTTATGGTATACCACATTCTTTCATTTAAAATATCAAAAAATATATAAAGTACCTTTGAACATTTCAAAATATTAAATTTTTGTAGATAAATATCTGTCATTGAAGTTGGCCCTCTCACAATATGCCATGATGGCTAATATATTTAAACAATACAACACACTTTAGTGACAAATCTTGTAACAGCAGACATTAAGAGTTAACAACAAAATCCAAAAGTGGAAGTTTTGGTAGTGTTAAAGGTCTAACTAAACCCTGCTAGTCTAAAGAGCCGTAAAAGTAGCCTCTTCAAAGATGTTTGCTATCTATTTTTAGATTTGAACAGTGTTATTGTAATTTACATATGCACTTTAATTGTAATTGAGAAAAGCGAGCTTATACCGTCGGTGTAAGGGGGGGGGGGGGGGGGGGGTGTTTTTTTTTTTTTTTTTTTTTTTTTTTTTTCCCTCCTCCTTTTTTTTTTTTTTTTTTTTTTTTTGTTTTTTTTTTTTTTTTTTTTTTTTTTTTTTTTTTTTTTTTTTTTTTTTTTTTTTTAAAAAAAAAAAAAATTTTTTTTTTAAAAAAAAAGGGGTTTTTTTTTTTTTTTTTTTTTTTTTTTTTTTTTTTTTTTAAAAAAAAAAAAAAAAAAAAAAAAAAAATTTTTTTTTTTTTTTTTTTATTTTTGGTACTTGGTACTGAAATAAATACAAAAAAATGTGCCATACGATAACAAAACACCTGAGGGAAATTACATCACGTTAAGGATTACAGAAATTGATCTGCGTTCAACTGATTTTTGTTTGCGCATTTACAGTTTACCTACGTCATTTATTTTAGGTGGTTGACTTATGAAATAATGTTCTTTCGGCCTTTGTTGTTTGGTCAGCTTTTGTTATTGCTCAATGAGAGGCGGCAAAAAGTGTCAATGATAGTCAGGTCGCTAAATCATTATTCTACTGCTATTGTCGAAAGGTTATTGCTAGCAGTTTTTATGCGAATTATTTTAAAAGCAGATGTTAAAGAAACGTGGGCATAAAAGTAATATACCAAACGAGTGGTGTAGAGGTAAGGTGTCTGCTGCTCATTGTGCGTTCGAGTCCCACTGGGTTCACGACCGTACCACCTTAAATGACTCCAGTACTGGTGTTTTTTTTCAGGAAGCATACTCGAGAGTAACTTGATAAGTTTTAAGCTTTCTTCACATCGAGATAAAATGAATTATTGCAAACATATAAAACAAACAAAAGTCAAATAATTAGAAAAGCACTATTACTAGCATCAACACACTGGCAACACAAAAGAGAAACAGCAACCGATAATACACTTATTTATATTCAGAAAAATGATAATAGATGTGTTAAAACAAAGCACTTGTATTGGAAAAAAAGAGAAAAAGAATTGCCAGATTGGTTACACAACAGAATTCAAATGGGCACAGAGTTATTGATACAACATGGACAACTACAACAAGGATTGTGTTGTACTATACCATTATTCTATTCAGTTCTAGTCAATACTTAATATGAGAAAATAAAATGGCGAAGTGAAAGTTACCATGAGCTGAAAAAGGCGATATACATTTTTTTCACATAAACGTGCATAAATGTACTAAAACTGTATAGTCTTCAAATGTCCAAAACGGGGAAAGTATAAAGTCATTCACTTGCACTTTTGTTTGACTTCATGTCGACAAATAACTACAAATCAAACTTTATATAGTATACTACAACACAAGTGAAACGAGTTCTGAATAAGATAAAAGTAATTAGAATCTGCAAACATGTTTGTCTGTTTGTCGGAGGAATAAACGTTTTGTAAGCAATTCTTATTCTGAACTGTTTATGTTAAAAAACCGAACTCTTACAGCAGTACAAAGGACTGTATGACTACAAATGTATTACGTGTTCCATGTCTCAAAACGGGCTACCAGATTCTTGCAATTTGATCATGTGTATATATGTATGTGCGAAACTGACAATAGTAATTTTCATACATTGACGTCATTCGCAGATATATATAGGTCACAAGGGTAATAATCAGATATGTCGTAAATTGACCTAACCTAAACGGTCTGTTTTTTTCAGTAAATAATGTTATCTATTTTATATTCAAGTCTTAAACAAGTATACACATGATAATAAACTGAAACTGAAAATAAAGCAAAACAGTGTTTGCTATTGTTTAATTATAATTAAGAGAAAAAAAATATGTAGAAATAGGTACTAGAATAAAATGACTCGGATGCATCAATGCTATTTGATTATGACAACAATCATAAAATTAAACTTTACCTGTAAGGTGGGTTATATTTTGAAAGACCAAAATACTTTCTTGACAGAACAGTAATGTTTTCAAATACTAAATTCTGTGAAAATTCTTTCCCCTGAATATCCTCATATAATTTTCTTAATTTACCTGAGAATATGCACTCTGCCAGACCAATGTTTAACTATTTTCATATTCAGTCTAAAAGTTTAGCCTGGAGCCATTCCTGATACCCATGACACACTATGTTACAACATTAATGCAGGTTTTAAACAGTTTAAAATTTACTGAACATTTTTATAAATTGCCACATGATTTCGCAACAGTTTTCATCAATATTGTCTGAGTAGACATAAATTCGAGCTTTGTCATATATAACAAATAAAACTACAGTTAATATGGTGTCGTGTCTATGTCGTTCACAAGATCGTAGACAGGTTAATTATACATCTGTATTTATTCACTCTTTAACAGTGGTAGACGGCGTCTATGCCATTCATCCTTATAATGTATCTACTCATAATTAAAGGTCCAATACTAAAGAAAGCGAAAATTCAAATATACTTTAAAAAACACAGAAATCAGTTATTTTTAATAAAAAATGAAAGTTGGTATGTAGAAATTCTAAATAAACCACAGTACATGTACACTTATTTTTCTATGCATTATGAAGAAAGTTAAAAAGACCTGGGTGGTCATTTTGTCGAATCACTGAGATTTCAACATAATACACATACTTTTCTTCGTGTTCCAAACACTTTCTGTAAATTTTAAACTGACAATCTTCATTATTTAGTGTCTTGCATAAGGTAATGTAATTGCCATTGAAATAACTGTCACTTTTCGCTTAGTAGTGGACCTTTAAAATCTTAACATCGAAATGATCTGATCTTGGTACTAACCAATTGTTGTTAAAAATATATATATTAATTACAGACAGTGATTTTGAATTTTGCTATCATTTCCGATGATTTTGAACTTCTCGATGTCAATTATTCAAACTATGATCAATATCCCGACCATTAAAATATGTTCTTCTATAGTCCTTTCCTGTTGATTGCTATGTATTGCTTGTTCACACGTTATTAATAAAATGTATGTCTAATCGGTATAAGTCAAAACAATGAGTTAAGTTCTACTGACAGCAAACGGGAGCCCAATCAAAAATGATTCAAAACAGTGAGGTTTACGGCACTGCATATCGTTAAACAGTCTTACGAAAACAAAACCATTCACAATGGCATATACAGTAGACACACCTGTGAGTAAAGACCACCTACAAACAAAACCACATTTGTAGCTTCCTAACAGTGGTCTTTGTTCACAGATTTGACTAGTTTTACTGTGTAGATAGCTACTTGTGTACTGAAGTACTATTGTCTCTTATAAGTGTTATTCATAATGGCTATAATCAATTAGATGTTTATACCATTCTCAAGTAAAATTGTAACAGACCTAGCATAGAGGTCATATTACATTAAGATTGAATCAAGAATAAAGTTAACTAAGTGAACTCTGGTGATAGCACAACAGTGTTGTTAAAGTTGATCAACATATGTAAATAATATAAAAAGACCACACCGTGTATTTATGATGTATTCAATATCTACTGAAGGTTTATATGACACCAGATTTGAAAATGGTCACATATGTGATCAAAGCGCCGTGAGCGCTGAAGGCCTGGAGCCTATAGGTTAACTCCGCGAAAAACAACTTTTGACCTACGTGCTTTGCGCAGAACCTTACCTAAAGCGCGGGTCGGAATGTGCAGAGGACGAAATTCAATATATGACACAATGAATGATTCACAAATATATGGGAGGCAGGGAAGTTTGTTTTATGATAAAACGTACGTTAAATGAAAAATAATCACATAGTCAACATTATAAATTGTTTAAGCCAATAAAAATAATTCGAGCGAAATAACTTCAAGCGATATGATCTGATGATGTGGATCGAAAATTATTGTGTACCAAGGACAAGACCTTGAAACAGAAATAAACAAAGCAATACCAGCAATGAAATATAAATACAGTACTGTACAATGTGTATAACAGAGAAAACCAAAAATGATTCTGGGTTACCTTGTAGTTGTAATCGGTGAAACCGTTCACAGGGCCTTGACATGCAGCGTCCTCGATAAATGGCGGGTGATTTTGATCACGTGAGTTTCTTCTCGGGATGTACGTAAAGTATATCTTTTTTTAGAGAAATTTATTTTTAGGTAAATATATATGTAATCGTTCGTAAATAACAAAGTTGTCAATGAAATAACATCGGAAATTTGAAAATCAAACTACAAACTTTTATATCGAGCTCCGTACGTTTCCGTAAATTTCCGTAAATATCCGTACTTTTCCGTGATATGCATATGATTATCTTCCGTAATCAGCTAAGAGCGCATTAATTTCTAAAACAGAAAAAATGTAATGCAGCCTGTAAGCTATATACCTTCCGCAATCGTTTGAAGTTGTATGTACTCTTTTTATTTGTAATATGTTCTTATCATATGCGACATTCAAACAGAAGGTTGATCTGGTCTGTCTTGCACTACTTCCGCACAGCGCATGTTTACAGTTGTTATTCGCACATTGCACAGTTAAATTTCTTGCAGCGCTTGAAATGTGGTATGCTAACTCAGGCCTAGGGGACTCCAACTCCAGTGTGAAATCACTTTACCCCATATGTAAAACCTTTCGACAAAATGTGCAAAACATTTGTAAAGTTTTTGCATATAGGGTAAAACTACACGTACATGTAGTTCACATTCTAACACGACAGTCTGCGTATTCTGATAAACATAGAGTAAAAATCTGTATACTATTTGACAATGAAATACAGCTTGTTTCTCTAAGGACGAAATACTGTAAATGACGTAACGACGTGAACGCGTTTAATAAAATTTGGGATAGTTTTTAAAGAAAATGACGTGTTAGAATCGAAATAATAAATATGTCCCTTTATTTTATCGTTGGATCAAATACAGTTGGTCGTTCGGATGCGAAAAATTCAATTACTCGTGCTGCACATTCCTGATTTATTTACTATGCATCCGAACTCATGACTGTATTTTATTCAACGATTAAATACAGGGAGACAGTTATTATTACCTCATTTAAGTCAGGTTTAGAGCTTCACATTTAAAGAAAGCTTTTACATATTGGGTAAAACTATAATTTGTTTGTGACCATTTTCAATTTCGTGGCTATTTTCACATTTGTGGCCATTTTCTTCTTTGTGACCATTTTCACCTGTGACCATTATCACATTTTGTGACCATGTTCACATTTATGGCCATTTTTATATTTTTGTGTGTGTGGCTATTTTCACATTTCGGGGTTTTACAAAGCTATTCTTATCATGAAGTGTCCTTAATATGCTGGCTTAACATAATCATAAGTAGAAGTAAAGTCACTATTTTTAAGGAATCCGTTTACCCTATATACCTACCTGAAAAAGTATGTCTCTTAGTAATGATTACCACAAGATTAATGTGTTCTGTTTATTTGCTGAGCATACATAACCCTCATCCACCAGTATACAACCCGCATTTCGGAAAAATCTAAATCTTATTTGATGTCAAGTTTCCACGTCGCAGTGTCAAATCTTGAACGCCTTTGAAAGAATGCTCTTTAAGGATGGACGAATTTCTTTTAATTCGTGTAAATAAGTAGAATTATTAAGTTGACTGTTTACTTTTTGTAACAATCTGAAACTCTCCTACGCATGTGTTTGGGCGACATTTGTCATTCTCGTCACGACAACTACATGTATTACCTTTCTAATGGTAGCTGGTCTAACATCAATTGCCAACTATTTTAGAATGTTTTTCTGTGACGCTACATTATTTCCATTAATAAAATATCACTCTACAATAAAATGCAAATAAATATCCATTTATGTATCTTACGTGTTGGGAAATCATAGGTTTCATTACCATGGGTCAAGTTTGTGTACATGTTTTTTGTAAAAAGATGTTTGTCCTCTTTGATTGCCTTATTCGTGCTTTGTTCTTTTTGTAAATTCTTTTCATGCAGAACCAACCGTAATTACTTGTGGCGAAATAGTTGGCAAGATGAACTGAATTTACAAGAAAGTTGTGAAAAACATCATTTGGGAAAACTCATACTTCAAATCTAATTATCTTAAAATTTTAATGCGATTTAAAGACAAACTTAGTATGAATTCAAACTCATACTTATATAAATGAATGAAGCTTTTCTAAAAAAATAAGATTAAATGACTGCTTTTTATTCAGGAAGTTGTTACAGATATGTCATTTACAGAACATGTCAAAACGGAAATCAGGATGGTAATTATCATATGGTGTTTGCAAACAGAACTTTATTTTCATCTGTTTAAAAAAACAACAAAAAACGTTTGACAGAGAAAACTATTTAAATGATAGACAGATATACATACATTTCAAAAAGCACTTTGTATTACCTGTAAAAGTCAACAAATAAAATCTGAAACTGAGAAGAGCGTGATAGCTCTAGACCACTTATTCGCCCAGAATATTCCGCGATATGCGCTAAAGAACTAACGTTTTATGCTATTAGAATTCGAAGCGTTGCAAAGTCTAATAAAAAAACACGTTGATTTATCTTGACAGATGTCTTCATTTACCAGAGTGATATAAATTTTTCTTTTTACACAAAATTAGACCACACATGGAAGAAATGCGAACCATTTTCCTGGAAACATGGTTTTAGCATAAGTAACACATGGTGTTAGATTTGTGTTACTGATATAACTCCTGCTTCAGCGTATCCAGTAACACGCGCATAATAAGATAGCCGTAGGGATGTTTGTGCTAGCATCGAATAAAAAAGATTGTATTAAACATTTCGGAAGTATTTTCTATTTTCTTTGCAAGTACCTTTAAGAAACCATTCAGATTTTTTTTTAATTTAACAAACTAACTAAGGATGACTTGCCTCCGTTTAGCAAAAAAAGTAAGTGTTTTGTAGAGACTTTTATAATTTCATAAACAGTCATCAACTTAAACAGATAATCTGATATACATATATGCGTAACGTAGGTTTTCATATATACTGAAAAGTGAAAAGATATAATGAACTGTTGGCAATTCGTATGTGTATTACGTAATGATAGAAATCTGTATTGGCTTTCAGTATGCGTGTAACATGTATCATTTATAGATTGAACAGAAGTGATCCATGAACAGGGACTGCCGAGACAATGTTCAATTGATGAAAGAATAAATTGTATAATCTAGAAGTGTTTAGAAGGACTCGGAATGCTCCCTGAGAGCAATGAACACGCCAGCGGAGAGTATCCAGATGGCATGACCGCAGATCATCTCGTCCCGTCTATTTCAAATTTTCATATCGCAAACACTGGTTTATTGTGCCTTGGACATATTGCAGAGATGCTGGTGTCATAGGTCTATGACATATGAATAGATACTGGTTTGATCGAAATTATGACATATTGTGTAGTTGTTGATGTTTCTGGTGCCATATTATTAGCCGGTTTCAATGATTTTTAACGAAGATACTGATATATCGCCGAGGTGCTTGTTTTAATTAGCCAGTGACAAATTGCGAAGGTGCTAGCGACATTAGCTCGTAACATAATGCGGATACATGAGCACTAGTTTCATTTATCTGCGACATATTTCAGCATTGTGTTACGATGTCACAAAAGTCGCAAAAAATAATTAGCTAGTTATTTGTAAAGTTTTAGTAATATCACACGATATTGGGTTACGGGTTGGAAAACTGAAAGGCGCCCAGCGTTCTTTCATGCTCAAAAACGCAGCGATCGAACCCATTGAAATACCGACGTCACTGCAGTCTTAATGGTCAGTCATCAACTCAAAATACTACCAATTTTCATCAATTTAATCTTTAGTTTTAACACGCATCCCTAGTAGATGGCTAGGAGTTTTGCAATATTTAATTACTACAATCAAGTCTGCTTCTTGTGGCACAAGTGGCATGTCAATATTTGGTTTTAATACGTCAATGGTATTTTACCTACTTGCCTAAAACTGTATAATACACAATGTAATACATGAAGAAATGGGATTTCAACTTAACGTCACTGTCAGTGTCTATTACGTTGTTACGGCACTATCTACACGTGTAAGAGCACGAAACTGATATTTGCAAATGCACAGTTTAACTTGAATGGTTGTGTTATATTTCTTGTCGTAGAATCGTCCTGTTACGTCATTCCAAAAGGAACTCAACTGCAAATAAATCGTGCTGTATTAAAATAAACGTTAAAATTTTACGGATTTTTCAGACCAAAGTAAGAGGATGACATTTTATCAACTTGATGCCTTTCGCGAATTAATTCAATTTAAGAGATATAAGAATCTAGTTTGAAACTGATATAACTTAATTAGGTTGAAGGAACGTGACTTAATGGGAATAGTCGAAGTTCGTTCAATGACAAATAATCAAAATTAATTAAACTTGCTAGAAGTAGAGTATTCCTATCGGGAAATGATTGTCAACTATTTTATTAACAATGAAATACTTATTTGCTTTTATACGAGTTACCACTGTTTTACTGTCCGTGACTAGAGAATGTTATTTTTTCTACATTTTACAATGACTTGCTTTCATTGGCATGGTCTGAAACCTTTTGTGTGTAAGATAAAAAATGAAATTCTCTAAGTGGCCTGGAGTCTAAAATTGTTCACTGAAAAAGATACAAAACGGAAAATGTTTGATTAATGTTTATTTTACGGAGAAAATAATTTAATTTGCCAAAAACAAATAACTGCAATAACATCCCCCACACAGTTAAATCCATATATTCAGAACTTGATAAATGTTGGATAGAGTATCTGTGGGCTTTGCCTTAATGTCATGTTTATTTAAAGTGGAATTATGCGCTTTTTTTTCAAGTAAAAATCCAGCTGAAAAAAATGTGTGTAAAAAAGGGTAGACGAAATAATAGCTTTTAACCCAATACACCAAACTCTTCTTGCTACTAGTACGAAATAATAACTTTCCAAATATTACTTTTCCTATTTTGACTGGGGTAGTATTTAAAAAAAACTGCATGCAGGAGTTGCTTCCGTTCCACTGCCGAAATTTCTACCAACAACAACAACACAAGGGAGATCACTGAGAAGAAAGGAACTATTATTTCATTAGTCCGATTTTTTTTATTTCTAAAGCAGCAACTTCAAATACTAATGCGGCATAATCATTATCTTAACACATTTAAATGCACAGGAACCGAAAATTGCTTTTATAAAACTGTCACCAACAATACACTATGTGCAGTAAGATGCGCATAATGTCACTTTGATATTCCTTGAAAAACATAATTTGTCAGTTTTCATCACATTTGAACGTCTGTGTTTAGTATATATTTTTCATACCTTTCCATTCATAAACAAAAACAAAACAATTTTATAGATATATCAGTAATATGAAATGAGCTATTACTTGAATATAGTTTGTAATTTACCTTAATTTTTTCACCGTTTACAAAAATATAAAACAATTGCAATAACCCACCATATAGACGTTTCAAAAAATGCAAATGATTAAAACTGTCAAGATGGCGTAATACCAATTTTGGCTAAGGAATGTTTGTGAAATGGTAAATGTGAAGGTTGATCATTTTTGCAGCGTCTTCCTTTACTTTAAGTGCTTGTTCATACAATGCAAAGAGAGGACTGTCCATTCTCAAAGTACATTGTATTAAAATCACTTCATTCTGTGAGAATACAACAAGTCTTATTTTGTAAGTGAACTTTTCGTTAAAACTTGGTGGTTATTATATATATATATATATATTTTGGACATAGATTTATAAATGCTGAAGAAAAACGAACACAACCTGTTTGTTGACAACACATTTAATTGCTGGCACTGAAATACATTGCCACATTCTGTACTTAAAACAATATGAAAATCTCAACAACGTCATCAGCACGAGCAGTACATGTAACTAATTATGTGCAAAACATGTGATTTATCTGAATAGATATTCACAAATTGAAGGCAGATAAACCCGAATTAAGAACTTGTGAGATAAAGACAAAATTAAATAGACAGCTTTTGCCTGACGCTTTAAACATTTTCAAGAACGGTAATTACATTCTGCCCTGTTTATCTTATCGCATATTTTAAACTCCTTAAAAATTTGTGCAGCGAAGATAGGTGCTCGTTAATTATAACTATTTAGGATAAGATCTAGGCAGGCTAACGTAATAGCATTAAACAGTCACGAAAATGATTACATTAGTTGATTAAATCCATTATTGATTGTCATTATCTAATAGAGCACGCGAAATGTTTGACCTTCTAAAGCTCTGGAAGGACCTGCGGGCAAAATGGTTCAACAACCTGAGGTCGGTCAAACGTCAGTCAGGAAGACAAAATGCCACAAACATCTTCCAAACTCGTTTTGTTTGCTTTCAGGTAATTAACATGGTATGTTAGGTTAAGATATATGTAAAAAAATTAAAACATTGCTTTTTTATTTCAAGTTACCAACTGTTTCTTACAATACAGGTATGTACGCATTTTATAAAACTTTTCAATAAATTAAACAAATGTTTGGTGTCAGTTTCTTATCACTTTTCAATGCATTCTTACAAAAAACTCTATATGATCATGCAGTTATATTTATTAACGACACATGAATACTACCACTGTAGGATTATCCGTTTTGATAAAACAAAACTTATTGCCTCGTAGCTTTTATGTAAACTATTACCTTTTTTGTTTCAATGATTTGGATAATTTCGATCTGCCCGAAAAAATTTGGATAATTTCGATCTGCCCGAAAAAATTTGGATAATTTCGATCTGCTCGAAAAAATTTGGATAATTGCGATCTGCCCGAAATAATTTTGATAATTTCAATGTGCCCGAAATAATTTGGATAATATCGATCTGCTTTAAATAATTTGGATAATTGCGATCTGCCCGAAATAATTTGGATGATGTAGGAACGAATGTCTTATAGCTCCTGTCATAGCCCTTGTCATAGCATAGCCTTTCTGGTGGCTCTGAATTCTGCCAAATGTTTTGAGAGCATACATTGCATATCGAAGCATAATTATACACTTAAGAGTTATTGCCCTTCAAACTTAACATCATAACTTTTAAAAGGACATTTATAAACTGATTGATATTTTGTTGATACAGTTCTATGAACATACATAAATGTCTACATGAATATTATGTGTATAACAACTGTTTTTTATGTTTATGAATATGCATTTATAGAAAATCTCATTGACTATCCTACATTATAATGATAGATTCTTGCAGAATGTTATTCAGGAGAGCATTCATTTATTTAATGGATATGGGAATGTGCTAACTCCTTGAACATCCAGCAGCATGAAGCCGTTTATCTGCTCCGTACGAAAATGTGCGCTAAATACGTCATTTATATAAACACATTTACTCTAATATCATCAGATTTGACATTGTTGTCTGACGGATATGTACTTTAGCGTTAATAGTCTGCATTGTAAGTGATAAATCGGTAGTTTTTCATATAAATTCTTCAGAGATTGAATTATAGGAAAGTATGTTAGCTTTGAGTTAGAAAACAAACATAACAATATAAATGGTTTAACGTCAAACAAAAAGATATAATCCCCAGACGAACAAAATTAGAATAAAATTTAGATAAACATATCAACACACATAAGTTTACGATTCATTTTCATAAAAAATGGAACAGCAATATGTGAGTGTGCATTATTGAAAAACAAATACGTCATTTTTTATTATTTTTGTTTTTGATTTCTACATTTTATGAATTATGCGATACAAACCAGTAACACATATTTTTCTTTACATTTACAGGAAAGTACATGGCCTTTCGTGCCCGTATAGACCCTTAAAATGATTTAAAACTACAAGTCCTAAACTTGACATGATAATGTGATTTTAAACAATCCGAAAATCCCAGAGGTGGCTACAATCGAAGCATATGAGAAATTAACAGTTTAAGTTTGAAACTAAATGACAATTTGACTTTACCAACCCTGTTTTTAAATGGAAACTTCACAGACGAACATTTTACAATTCAACATTTTAAATAATACATGAATTCTTTATACTATAACGTCATTTTACGCTCAAATATTTGTATTCATGAAAGTATTTGCTGTGTCTCGGTATTTTATAGAGAAAACTAACTTAAAAATTTAACAAGTACATATTTCAAAAAGCTGGTATACGGACCATTGCCATTAAAAGTTTTGGAAAGGTTGAAACTACAATATTTAAAAAGAGCAATATTGAATGCCTCTATGGGTTTCATAAAACTTGTGGGCTAATGCTGGTTACTGAAAGAGAGGATAACCTCGTATATAATGTTTATACATACCAGAGTTTCAAAGTCAGTAGAGCATTGGACTAGTGGAAGTAATTATGTTATTGACTTGATATAAAGTTATTGACCGTCCTCCTCACCTAATGGCGGCCTTATGTCAGTACGTAAACAAGTCAACATTATTTCCTTCATTTTATTGGTTGATAGCAATAACTTGTGTCATTAATGTGCTTCTATTCTTCACATTTCTTTTGCAATTGATTCTTATCTTTTCAAATAATATGGTGACGACGACGTTAGAATGTAGAAAAAAGTTTTTATGTGGACGGATTAAAGTCAAAATGATTTGCGGAGAAATTCTTAATGATTTCATTTAATTTAGGAGTACAAAGCACATGACCGGTCAATTCCAATACGACCTTTTATGCAAATAGATCCAGAAGTCTTCAGAAATATTACTTTTTCACATCGTGACACAAAATATTAAGCTTTTGTTGACCGTACGATTTTTGACAGCTTTTTGGAAGGTGAGGATTATATGACTTTCCCCTGGGATCATGCTGTCTGTTGAATAAGGCTGATATCATCAAATATCATTCATATCTATCACTCAAGTAAATAATAAGAAAATCTGTCGAGAAAAATTCGCTTGAACTGGACCGCCGCCGTAAACATCAGATAAATGTAATAATTTTGTCAGTTTCTACGAAGAGCGGAGTATGTGGAATGAGCGCCATTTCCGTAAATGACTGGACAAAACATTAATAGAGAATAAAATTATTTACGAAGGTTTGATCTCAAAACGAAAGACACATGTTGTACCCGATCATTATTCAAACTGGTCATAATGGCCTCTGGAGATTTCGTCATTCTGGCGTCTTTAAAAAGATCACGTCCTTTCAGCATTTCTATGTGTTTTGATTTAGTTAACAATTAGATGGTGAATATGTTACATGGACAGATGTAGATAGGCTATATAAGACATTATCTAAACACTGTCAGACTGAGTGATGCAGCGATTCGTTATAAATTACACATTGGTGAGAATCGACGGCACGACTACTTTGATTTATATTTTATTTCTTTATCGGCATTTATTGTCGTTTGCGACAATTTGCTTTTATAAAACAATATCGAAGAGCAAAATTACAATGCTTTTTCATAGTAAAACTACAACACAAATAATCTTCAAATACCTATTAACACATAACAAATAACCGAAATTGTGTTATGACAATGAGTAATCATTAGATGTATCTAGATTTTTCAGCTTGAACAGTTTAGAGTTACGGGATCACATGATCGGGTTGATATCTTTTACATCAGTGATATTACATTTGTACTTGCTTACACAAAAGCTGTAGTAAACGACAGTTCTACGCTTCCTTTCAAAACTTGCTTAAACTTACGTGATTTAAATCGACCTTTTATTTCAATTGTTTATCAAGAACTGTTTCGACCTATGTGATTCTTAAAGAGTTCATGATGGCGAGGTCAGTAAAGTATCTCACTCATACTTTAAATGCTTCAACCATCATGTTACTATTCGATGTATGTAAATGTCGTATACTATACAATTCCCATAGAACTCCGTTCAAATCGATTTCCTTTAAATTGGAATTATGCGCATTTTTTTCAAGTAAAAATCCAGCTGAAATAGGTGTGTGTAAAAAGGGTAGAGGAAATAATAGCTTTAAATCCAATACACCAAACTCTTCCTGCTACCAGTACAAAATTATAACTTTCCAAATATTACTCAGTTTCCTATTTTGACTGGGGCAGTCTTTTTAAAATAAGAACTGCATGCAGGAGTTGCTTCCCTTCCACTACCGAAATCTCTACCAACAACAACACAATGGAGATCACTGCGAGGAAAGGAACTATTATTTTATTAGTCAGATTTTTTTATTCCTAAAGCACTAACTTCAAATACTTATGCGGCATTATCATTAATTTAACACATTTAAGTGCACAGCAACCGAAACTTGCTTTTATGAAACTGTCACCAAAAATACTCTATATGCAGTAAGATGTTTCGAAGTTTATGGTGATGGTTTGTATGAACATAATTGTAATTATGATTTAAACATACAAAGGTAACACATGTGAAGTTCATTTCAGAATATTTCGGTTTGTGATATTAATAAATACATGTAGTTTATTGTAAATGTTTAAGTGAAGGCCAGGTCTGGTATTTGCCTCAGAGAGTGTTACTGTCGCGCAACAGTGCATTCATTGTTGTAAGTATTAAATATGTATCTCAAATAATACTCTACAATAATTCAATAACATCTATTGCAATATCTGGCGGAATATACAACCGGTCTCTTAACAATGCAGAGATAGATGCATAATTAGTTCCTATAGGCATATCAAATTTTTGCACTTATAAATACGTTTCGCCTTTAAAGAATCAATGTACATGGGACTTCTGCAGGGAACCGGAGCTGCGAATACTTAAAACGGTTATCAACGGAGATACATACCACACGATGATGTCTGCACTTGCTTGGTGCAAATGAGAATTGATTGTGTATATGGTTCTATTTCACCGCGCAGTAAAAGTTATGTCTCTCACGGGATTCAAACCTCGAGCCCAGTCAACTTGTATATAGAATATTTTATTAATCATTTGGCCGTATTTTTACAAGTTACTGCGTTACTGGTAACACCAAATAGAGAAACCACGAGGAAAAGTGGTTCAAGCACAGATTTACGCTGGCAACGCGTGTCTTGTCTGCAAGCTCGCACACGAATCTTTTGAATACTGACATTTACACAATTTGGATAAATAATCATAATGTACTGGGTATTGCAGTCAGGTAAAACAAAACTCCCTAATTCTTCAAATGTTGTTAGATACGAGTGTGCATTGGAGCCATACTGGGGTCTTGGCAAATTCACCAGGGGAGAAATCCCACGGTTGGCCGAGACTATAGACAAAAAACTTCAAGCCTTGAATGCTTGCTGATCTACTTTCAATGCGGATTGTACAGCCTGTCATAAATTTAAAAGGAGGTATAGCTATCACAACTTCCTCAACACCAGTTACCTAAGAAATTACATGTCGTAATATGAAATAAATAGTAAAAACTGTTTTCAGTTTACTGTAAGAATGTATTTTCATAACATAATGTACAGTGATTAATTCCGGTTATATGTTTATTACATGTAATAAAATAATATTTCATTCTGGCAGCAGAAAGCTTTTAATTAATTTATAAGCAATCAGTTAAATATCAATAGTAAAACTGTCATAAAAGTAAGAAATATAATAATATAACGCTTATCTTCTCGACGTTAATCAAGTCAGATCTTATAATTATTATAACTAGGAAAGGTTAGTAGCCGAGCAAGAAGTAGAATATGCAATAACACGCTCTTTTTTTATATCGTTCAACCTGTTACTCATAGACGAATACAACTAAACCGAGCACGAAAATAACATTTCCAATATCTCTTAAAAGCACATGTACATTGAAGTTAACAAATATTGGTAATAAACTGTTTTCAATCCCCCCAATATTCATCAATATATTAACGTTAATACAAATTAGTATAAAATGCATTTAATCATACATCTATAGGACAAAACATTTCTCAAGGATTGTTCTGAATATTGTTATAATTGTCATTGAAGTTCTTTCTGTATTACTTAGAAATGTAATGTTAGTTTCTAGCACATAATGCCTACTTATGTCTGCACATTCAGAAAATAGTAATTGTAACTCTTGATATATGTGCCGATGGGCTTGGTGAGTAAGTTTTAAGCGGTCCATTTCAATAGAAACCAGTATTTTTGGATTCATTTTCATGTTGACGTTTCAAGATAATTGAGAGAACATTTTATTACCGTGACCAATATCAATGAATTACAGGATAGTAGGAGCCCATCTTGGATAACATTAAGATAACGATACAACAACAGGTGCTGATGAAGTTCAAAATAGTTTTGCTCACACAAATCTTTACACAGACAACCCCACTACAAAACACTTCAAATACACGCAAACTATACAAGAGAATGACTTAAAGTGATTATTGTGTTTTCAAACATGTGATTAAACGTAGACGACGCTGATTAATAAGCCGAACTGAATAAATCATTAGTAGAAACTACTGCTATATTAAAATTATTCACAAGAACAGTTAAATGCCGCTTAGATATAATTATGTAAGTTCAAAGTGATATTAACTACTACATGTTACTTTCAAGTATTACTCTTGTTAAGAAACGTTTTACCAAAGTAACTCTGTGTGACTACCAACCGCGATCTGTCCGACAATTTTCCGAAGCATTCAATACAAATTATTTCACAAAAATAATTTGCAATAATGTATAATTTACTTCCGGGAAACATGTACCGTGAATAGTCACACTTTTCTAAAGGTAAACCGGTCTCAAACCATTGCCGTTGGTTCAAAATATGACACACGTTGGACAGATGTCGATTACCCTTAGGTTAAAGGTGAACGCAAGTCAGAATATGTAAGCATTAAATTGGAGAGATTGTTAATATAAACACTGTTGAAAGAATTTTTTAAATAGGATAAAAAATAACAGAGCAATGAGAAATCTAAGATGTACTAAATATGCAAATATATGCAAATCAGTAACATTATTAGACACGCCCTTTTTCAAAGCGTAATTTTAAACACAATTTACTCATTGTTTCCGGATTGTTTTATATCTGAAATTAATAACATTGATTAATTGTCATGTAGGTTACCATGTTTTTAACATAGTTTTGAAGCTGCTGCTTTTTTAGTTAGCAGTATTACATGCATGAATATTTAATTATAGCACTATGACATCACAAAATTCAAAATGGCCACCACAATGATCCTGCATTTTGGAATTTTTCAATCTCCTATTACTCTGATTCTAGAAATTCTTTCAACAGTGTGTTTCTCTTAACAAGTTCTTATATTCAAAATTATTTTTTGACTTGCCTTCTCCTTTAAAATGAAATAGGAGAACTACTTTGAATTCTTAGATTTAGAAGTACAAAGCACATACATTGTTGGACCGGTTAATTCCAAGACGACCTTTTATGCTTATAGATCGAGAAGTCTTCAGAAATATCACTTTGTCACATCGTGACACAAAATATTAACCTTTTGTTGACCGTAAGATTTTTGACAGCTTTTTGGAAGGTGACGATGATATGACTTTCCCCTGGGATCATGCAGTCTGCTTGACATCAAATATCATTCATACGCCATTCAATATAGTTTGATGATATTCAAGTAAATAATTCAAAAACTGTCGAGAGAGATTAGTACATGTATGTGTATTGTACGATTAGTTTGAGTGAGAAATATAATTTTGACATTTTTACGAAGTGTTGAATACTTATGTAATGATTGGACATAATATTTAAAGAAAACTAACATATGTTCAAAGGTTTGGTCACAAAACAATAATGCCATAATGCAATGGCTATTTTGTGATCTAAATATTTGAAATGAGTGAAAATGACCATGTATGGTAAATTTCATTATGGGTTAGGGGTTAGCACTCACTGTCTTTGGATTAAGACAGTGCTAAAATAAGTTCTATCATAAAATGTGTCAAACAATTACACAGTCAATGATGCGCTGTTTGGAATTTTAAGCTGACCAATACCTACTATGAAAAATCGAAATATTAAACCAGAGAAGCCAAAAGTCACATTTTGTACGCGATGGTCATTCAAACTGGTCAGAGTGGCCTTTGGTGATTTAGAAGTCATGCTGTCTTCTCTAAACAAGATCACCTCCTGTCGGTATTTCTACGTGCTTTGATTTAATTAACAACCGAAAAGTAAGTATGCCACTTGCATTGGCAGAAGTAGATAAACTATAGTAGACACTATCTATAAACTGTCAGATTGAGTGATGCACCGATTCGTGATAAATTACTCGTTGATTAGGTCGACGGCACAACTAATTTTCTCTTTTCAATACAGACTTTGATTTATATCTTATTTCTTTATCTGCATTTAGTGTCGTTTGCGACATTGACAAGTTTAGAAATTCACGTGACACATAGTACATCAACGTAATGGAAAGAAGAATAAGTACAACAAAGTGAAGTTTGACTGATACAAAGGAAATTGGCAAATAAATGTGTCTGAAACAACCTGATCAATTTTATTGGATGAGTTGTCTAAAGAATGCTCGACTAGATGAAAACTTTAAACGTTGACTCATTAAATGGCGATTTTTTCGTATTCAAAATTATAATGATAAAAATGGGTCTTAAAGCGCCAGAATACAATACCCTTTAAAGTAAACTTTAAACACAAACAATTTTCAAATATCAATCCCCTATTTTATATTTTACTTTTTAATTTAAGTCATGCTATTTTTTGTGTGATATAAATCTGTGATGTCCATACATTCGGGTTTATGGGTTGCAGTATAATTTAATACTAGTAATTAAAGTCTCAATCTGTGACATACTTTTAAATGAGTCTAGTTGATCTCTATGTAATGTGCCTTGTCGCAGATTTGTTTTTTATATTGTTATGAAAGAGACTTTATGTTGAGTCTTTCTCCAGAAACGCAGGCAGACATTATCACTGCTTTTAATAATACATCACGCTATCTGGATGATATTCTTAATATGGATAACCCGTTTTTTGGTCAATTGGTGGACACTATTTATCCCCGGGAACTCCAGTTAATTAAAACTAACAATTTGGATACTGGTGCTTCATTTTTAGATTTACATCTCTCTATTTATAACAATATTATACATACCAAAATTTATGACAAGAGGGATGATTTTAATTTTAGTATTGTAAATTTCCCCCATTTGGATGGGGATGTACCTCATGCTACATCTTATGGAGTATACATTTCTCAGTTAATTCGGTTTGCCAGAGCGTGTAGTCATGTTGAGGATTTCAATGAACGTAATCAATATATTACAAATAAACTTCTTCAACAGGGCTACCGTTATTACAAATTGCGTAAATATTTTGCTAAATTTTACTATCGTAATTCTGATTTGGTTTTGAAATTCAATAGTAATCTAAAGACTCTTCTGCGAGAAGGTATTTCAAAACCCGATTTTTATGGGGATGTGGTTTACAAACTTCGTAAGATTTTGGGTCGTGGCAATTTTCCAACTGTATTTGCTAAAATTATAAAACGTTTTGTTAAAAGAGGTTACGACCCAACTGTTTTGAGACACACCGCATGTTTGGTGTTCAACCCGTTTACAGTTGGACGCTATGCTTCCCTCTTTGATTGTGTCTGACGGAAGAGGGGGAGGACTCTGTGATGGGCAGTTTTTAAATCCCACTGGGACGAAACTGTTTTGATTTCTGTCCTCTGGCCTGTTTCGTCGGGCCCTTAAGGGTGTTTCTCTTGGTGCTCTGCCTTCTGCAAAGGCATTGAGTACATACGTTTTTTGGTTCTCAAGGTTTGCTTTTTATATATTTATACACGAGCATTTTTGTGTTTTACATACCATGCCTTTTGTTTCCATTGCGTGTGTTAGAGATTCACCTAGCAGGGATTACTTTTATTTACACTGTCCTGTGACTTTGGAACATGGTGGGGGTAAGAGTGAGGTTGGGTGCGCACCATAAACCGGTTTAAGCTCCCCAGTGGTGTTTTTGCCACTGACCGTTCCAAGGCGGTGCCCCACTGTGTTCCGTTAATTGTTCGTTTTGTCCTCGTGTGTTTGCTTTGTATGCTTGTGTGTGTTGGTAGTGTATGTTTGTGTGTGTACATGATTGTGTATGTGTGTGTGTTGTGTGTGGGTGTGCGTGTGTGTGTGTGTGTTGGTGGTGTGCACTTCTGGGTGCTGTGGGGCTCGTTTTGGGGAGGCTGCGTTTTTGGTACGTGGCATTCCCTGTTTGATATTATTATTTTTTTTTCTACGTTTAAGTAATACAGAACATGACTTTCAGTTGCATGCCACCCATAACAGGGACCACAACGGAAATAAGGTGAAATTCATTTCCCCTTTTTTTCTGTGTCATCCCTGGTATTGGTGTGCACTTCATGGTCTAGAATATATGTATGATTATTAATAGTCTGCTTGCCACTGCTAACTTATTATTATTATTTATTGATAAATACATGTAGTTTATTGTTAATCATGTTAAAAACAAGGCATTGCGACGGAATTTGCCTGACAAGAGTGTTACTGTTGCGCATGATTGCATTCAATGTTGTAATTATTCAATCAGTCTCTCAAATATTAAATAATCTAAAATAATTCAATCAGCGTGGCTAGCGCTAATAATGCAAAACAATAGATTCCGTAGGTATATCAAATACCTGCAGCGCTTTTAAGAATCGATATACTTGAGACTACAGCAGGCAACCTGTTAATATTTAAGACGTATATATATATATACAACGGGATGGTACTTGCTTGACACAAATGAGATTTATGTGTATAATATGATTTTATTTAATTTCACCAGTCCACGAGTCACGCTTGCTAAATTACATGTTGCGGGACGTTATGTAACACGACGTCAAAAATTGAATAACTGCCATCTTTCTAAATTGCATATAAAATGAATACCATTTGAAAAAGAGGAAAGACTCATTTCGTAAATACAAGCAATTTCATTACCACAGTATTTTTTTGAAATATTTACCGTTTATTACATTAAAATGCGAAATTTAGCTAAAACCGTTACATACAAAGACATACAACTTAATCTGCTGACACAGTGAGTGTTATAACCTTCGAAAGCAGAGAACGTTTTAGAATATGAATAAATATGCATTAAAATACTGATATATGAACAACATTTTGAAAAATATAACGTTTACGTTTCTCTATTTGACAATAACTGGCAACATTACCGTAATTCGGGGGCTGTGCAACGTCGCATCTTAATGAATTTGACGTCGGAGGACATTTTCGCTAGACAAGCCTTATTTTGTATAAAAGTATCATTTTGTTAGACTGAGCAGGCATACGGTATCATTTGAAAGAAGAGAAAAAACGCATTTTTTATACGATGAAGAAATTTTCGATAAATCATCGACAGAATTATAATTGCAGTTTTATTTGAGTATATTTATACATTTTCTTACATTTTTCTGTATGTGGACATTTTCGCTAGACAATCATAAATGTAATTTTAGCCGTTTTATTCAGATATATTCAAAAAGTAAAATTATTTTATTAATCTACATTAAAAACGCATTTCTATACTTATTTTTTTATAGAAATATCTTTGATTTTCTTTATTTTGCATTCATTTGAACAAAATGAAAATACATCTGTTCAAAGATGTGACACTTTCTTCCTAACAGAAGTTTTATACATGTCTGCTCGAAGGAGCCGTTTGAAATGTTTTAGATTTTAATGGCAACTTTCGGCGACATTTAACAGATCGTATACGCAAAATGAGAAAGTTTGACGTAATTTTCATATTTCGTTTTTAAGTAGAGGTCATGCGGATCAAGTATTTTTGTTACACGTGACGCGCATAAATTAACGTCGTTCTCAGTGTGTTTGATAACGCTTCACTTAAATTGAAGGCTTAAAAGTAATTTCTGTTACATAGTAATGTACAATAACCTTTTTCCTTTATTCTTATATACGGCTTCACATATTTTTCTTAAAATTTACTACTATGCAGTCAGAATGAATCAAGTTTACGCTAGAAAATGCCAAAAACCCTCAACATCGGACGTTACGTCATACTAAACTACATGTACTTTCAATGCAATTGTACCGAGAGGAATTTTAAAGCCTGTCATTAATTCAGTAAGATGTGCTTGTATTAAAACTTTCTCAACACTCCAGTTCCCCCTTTCCAAGTAATTACATGTAGTAAAATCAAACAATTATAGCAAATAATTAGTGAAAACTGTATGCATGATTGTGTTTTCATTACGGAATGTTATACAGTGATTTATTACGGAATTACAGAAAATAGTTTGTTGTTTGTTTATTACATGCAATCAAATCATGACGTGTTGAAAAACAGAAGTCATTTAAATAATTTATAAGCAATACGTTACAGTAAATATCAAGAATAAATCTGTCATAAAAGGCCGAGGCACGTTCAACTTATTGTTTCAAGATTTCGACGGTTTGTTTTGAACTGATCAAAATACTTTTATCACTATTTCATTGATGTTCTCATTGTGAATCAAATCAATACTAGGAAATGGTTAATAGACGAACAAGAGCGAGAATATTCAATAACACGCTCCTTTTTATTTGTTTGTTTGTTATCGTGCTTATTGGGTCCACCAACCTCGTTCAAGGTATAGACGGTACGACCCGTCGCTCCTTTTTATATCGTTCACCCTGTCATTTATATCTTGTTACATGTGGACGAACAGAAAACTAGCAAACAACATTTTCCATGAAACCACTGTTCCAGGTATGTTGAAATTGCACAGCCAACATCTTTTTAAGGTATTCCGACATAATTCCTGGAAGGATGTTTCCTCGAAAAAAAGTTTATAATCATCTTAGAAACTGTGAGCCCGATTTCAAAAAGTGTCAAAAAATGGTCCTCTGACGCTTCGAAATGTCTTTAAACCATGTCGGTTTGCTAAAAAGTAGGTCACCAGAATGCGGACTGAAGAATGCGGACTTATGGTCTCAATATAACTCGTAAGGAAACTTAAAAACTCAACACTTCGACATTAATTCACAATTATCAACACTTTTGATCAATTATCATTTAAAAAAAATTACAAACCAGATCAGTTGAAAAAAAACAAAACATTAATTTCAAATTCTGCCTTGTTGTCTTAGAAATCAACCATGCTCTCTTGCAGCTAAAATGTTATCAAAATATTTTTCAAATCAATTGTTTTAGAGGGTGATAGAATCAAAAGAATTTCAGTGAAAGTACTTTGAAAACATTTCTTTTCTCTTGCCATCGCAACAAAACTTTTCCATTAACTAGTTTCTTACAACAATTTTGAAAAGGGAACATTTTAAGAACATCATTTGCGGAATAAATCGAATCACCCGAGTAGTGTAGTAGATGTTTTTTAAGAAATGGGTTATGAGGTGATAAACAATGATTCCACTTGTATACTTAGATAATCTAACATTTGCAACTTCAGTGTTATCACACAAGGAACAATGATAAGCATTTTATTTATTAAAAGAAATTTATTTCAAAGAGCATGTATATTTAAGGTAATAAGAAACGTTCATACACAATGTGCAATATTTCCACTGAGTGTTTACTTACGTGTACGAACTTTAAAGGGACACTCCTTACATCTAGCAGATTATATTATGGAAATATCAATAATGTGTAAAATGAACGTAAAAGAACAACATAATATTGATAAATGCCCCATTTTAGCACCAATTATCAATATAGATGCCTTCTGTAATAAATCGCTATCCACCAATTTATTGTAAAACAAAAACTTAACATAGATTATTGAATGGTTTACGGTACTGCAACACATTTTAAAACGCTGATTTTACCGATAATGACTGGAATTTATAGCTTAAACTTTTAGGATAAGTAATAATACTTGCAAATATGATTTATTTATGCTGTTGAAGTTATTTAGTTCGACACCAGGTAAAGGGGGCGTCTCTTTAAGGCAAAACGCATTCAGTCATACATCTATAGGACAAAACATTTTGATTATGGTTATATCATTGTAATTATTTCTGTACTACGTGAAAATTATATCGAATATTCTTGTAAGAAATGTCTGCCTGTGCCTAATTACAGCTAAGGAATTGACAACTGCAACAATACAGATCTCCGACTGGTTGTCAGATAATTCCATTATTCTTCTTTCTGTTTCCAAGAATCAGTTTTCCGTGTCTCAAATCATGGATTAGTTAGCTGTGTGTAAATGAAATATCAAATGTAACTTGTCGAATGTATCCTAAATGAGAAAAGATTTTTCTTTAAGATGCAGTAATGTGCTGTCTAGACTCGTAATATGTAGCCCAGTTTCAATATTTTCTTTATGCTCAGCCTAACGTTATCTTTGCTAATGACATCATGCATCAGCATTGAACTGTTAAAGGTAGAACGCTATTCTCCGAGCGAACAATAAGCCACGTTGACAGCCAACTAACGTGACAGATTATTTAATAGCATACTGAATATATCTTAAATCAATGTGGTCTCTATTACATGTATCATTTAAACACCTTACTAACGAAAAATAACAATTCCATTAGTACAACATCATTACATTATATCAAAGACATAAAGATTGAAAGAAATGTCTCAGCCATTCGTTATAGTTGGACATACGGGTAAATGCCTTATATACTAGTGTCAAAAATAGCGTAAAATATTTTCTGACATGTTTGACGATTCTATAGTATTCGAAATCTATAAAACAATATGCATTACGTTTGCAAGAAATGATCACCAACACATAATGGCCACGCGGTTTGTCAACTAAAACGGATTTGTGTTGTCATTAAATCCTAAAGAAATATATCCAGTAACACAAAATGAAAAGGGTCTGTCAAAACAGACATAGCAAGGTGCCAGAAAAAAGGACTGGGTGCATGGTGCTGCACCCATCTATGTTTATTCCAAAAATATAAAATAGAAATAAATGAATCACGACGATATTTGAAGCGAACGCGATTAAATAATATAAACTATTTATGTATAGGTTATATATTAACATAATAATATGCCTTTGTTTTAAAAAAAATCAGAAATAAACTGTTTTGCTTTGTAGGAAGAAGATGGTGGTAGATTTGAAATCAAGAAAACGAGCTTCATTAAAAAAAAAGAATTTTTACAAATTTATGTAAGTTTACCATAGGCAAATAATGTTTATTTCTATCCGATCATCATCATTTTGGGTCGATGTCATCATATTGAAACACTCCATCCCCTAGTTACACGTTGTACAGTGTACCTTTTATTACAAGAAAAACACATCTTAAACCATTATTTAAAGTCACTGCTTGCACCATTCACCAAGACAAAGAAATCAATTTCGGACTCCTCAAGTTTCCTTGCAGGTTGTCTTGGTTTTTCGATCATCTCATTATTAATGTCTTCTTTTGTTTATGACTTGTTCTTTTAGTTTTTAGATTTCAGGTACATCAGCCGTCTTTCTTGCCCTTCTGTTTTAACACCGTTATTACCGATCTCCATGATAGTGCTCTTCATAATTGGTCTCATATTTGTTGGGCTTTCCTTCTGTCTGTATGATTGTTTCTGCTTGATACATTGGTTTTGGGATTCCCTGTTTGATATTATTTTTGTTTTTATGCTCACAACTGTGTTGTTTGTGCCGTGTGGCGGCCGTAAAAAGTCTCCCCGTACATTCAATCAATGTTGTTATATTTTCATCCTTCAGGGATTGTTACTCGTTCCAAACCCTCGGCCTCTTGTGTGTGTGTGTGTTGGTGGTGTGCACTTCTGGGTGCTGTGGGGCTCGTTTTGGGGAGGCTGCGTTTTTGGTACGTGGCATTCCCTGTTTGATATTATTTTTGTTTTTTTTGGGGAAAATCTTTAAGCACAATTTAATGTTACGTTATTTCATTTGAAGGGATTACTGCTTGTTACGTATATGCCTAGCTACCTGACTAGCTACTAAATTCAACAATTTATTTTAGTTTGATTACGACGAAATCTTCCACAGTCTTTAACCACTCTCGAACACTCATTCAAGATGTTTTCACGCAAGAGAGAGTTTTTCATCGATGATACTTATTTAAAGCTTGGTGTTCTGAAGGTCGTGTGAGTCAGCCCGGATAGCTCAATAGGTAGAGCACGAGACTTGTAATCTCGGGGTTGTGGGTTCGATTCCCAAGGCTGACCAACTAAAATTACTAACAGTCTTTCGGATGAGACTTAAAAACCGAGGTCCCATGTATGGGTGAAAACCTGGCATGATAAAGAACCAGGGGTGTCTCTGGAATTGGGACGCTTTCTGTATCTTGCACTATCCCCCGAAACCTAAAATAACTAAACTCTTCTGGGGGCGTTGGTCATATGGGAAACCGGTACCAACGATAAAACCCTAATATACAATACTAGGTCGTGTGACATTAACGGCTTTGCCCATAGACACACATTAGTCCTCAACTGGGAACCCGAACACCTTAATTACTGAGCTACCGAGGCGTACATCTATTAAAAGAAATATATTAACTTCAGCTCACATTTTTGATAAAAAAGGCTCAACTTGTAATGTCCTTAAAGGTAGCAACACAATCCGTTGTCAGTTTGAGAAGACAACGGAAGTCTTCCTTGCTCAATGCTCCATGTTTTTAACAAACCACTCTGACAAGTGATTATGAGACACATAATACTTAATACAAAATCACCCTAAGAAATCTTCAAATATGGCTGTAAACCAGTGTTGATGCTCACCATCCGAATAACGACCATCCAAAACCGACAACAACGCTAGACTTAATCGCAGCATTTAGACCAGAACTTGTGGTATTAACTGTATGTTTTACATACCAGTGTGATAGATATGAATATTTCAAACTTTACGAATCATTCTAGAGTCGTCATTCTTGAGGTGCCTACTATTTGAATGGTATGATTATAGCGCCACTTTAATAGCAGGTCGTCTTCACAGAAAGGTACTTATTCGTGTGATAGAAAAAGTCGTCTTGCATATCGGATCGGCATTTCCGGTGATTTTGCACATGCCGGAAAAACCGGTGTGGCACCTCTCCTATGCCAGGCGACTCTCGTGAATTACTCATGACATAACGTTATAATCATTGTGACGTCACTTTCCTAAACACAACGTCGGAAACTCGATTGTTTTTCATGATAATTCATCATTTTGATAAGTTTGCATTAAAAAATCTACTTTAAAGTGCAAGACGATATGCAAGAAAATGTTTCCATCTTGAGACACTTGGCTCAGATGGAAATATCCGTCACCTCGGGTAAGTGTTTTGCGGGAACTCGGCAGAGCCTCATTCCCCTCGATGACGGATATTTCCATCTGAACCTCGTGCTCATGACAGAAACTATTATTCTAAAAGGGTAGGTACGGGACAAAGTGCAAAATTGCCTTTGATATAACATTTGATCAAAGCTAACAGAAAGTGATGGTAAAAATGATAATTTGATTTGTTGCTCGAATATAACCACTAATAAATCGCATAGGGACAACAGAAAAATTATTTACGTATTGTTAAGGAACAAGTGGTATATAATACCTTACCATCTAGCTAATGGGAAAACGACGCCACAGACAGTCGAGTCTGATTGTTCTGGCTAGACAGAAGTTAACGGAAGGTTATTTAATACAGCTAAGATGTGTCATAAAATAGATTCGTAGTAGATTCTTCTTACTGTCTAAAGTCCATGCAAATTGAGGAGTCCAACCTGGGAGGGATCGACGCACAGATACGTCGTTGACAGCAGCGTTATTCGTATATAATATCCTTGCTTAACTTGTGTAAAATTTATAGCTGTAGCTAGACTAATTCCTAAATGATAAGATACGCAAACATATCCTTATGAATTCTGAGATTTTTTGACTTTATATTGTAACTTAATTCAAATTAAAGGGATAGCAATAACAATGTTTTATATTTTTTTTTGATATTGCGACTTCATAAATAAAGATCAAAACATGATAACATTATAACGAACGAATATTGTTCTACATGTAGCAACCATCTGATGACATCTATGACATCTAATAATATCATCCTTTCTCACATTCAAGTTAAAGTGTTTTATGTGTAAGTAGACACTACCCAGCCTTTGATTTCAGGAGCACATGTAAATTTATGATAATTGGATCTAACAAATTGATTTGAATTTTAAGTGATAGTTATCACTTTGTTGATTCAAAGACTTACGTTCAAAAGCGCTTTTTAGCCCTTTTTTATGGTAAAGTACCCAAAATAAGCACTAAGTGTTAAACGGTATTTGTTCAAGTGTAGGATATGCAATTACAAGGAAAGCTATTTAAAATATTAATGCAGCCCAATGGTGAAAATATCAGAGAATTGCGTGATACATGTCAACATTCCTAACTCAGTATTGTGATGGTCATTAATATAATTGTTAAAACTACTAGTATGCCACTTTAATTGATCACTCTTGAACCAGTACTTAAAATATCAATTATATACAATTTGATACAGCAGATGAGCTGTAAGAGCATTGCAAGTGATTGATAAAAGCATAAGACGTGTATCATGCTGTCAGTAAGACAATTTAACGAGAGACCCAACATTATTGTTGTCAAAGTGATTTGATAACATAGATTAAGCATAGATGGTAAGAAGTGCAGCAGCACCAATTGGACTAACTACTTATAAGAAAGTGGAATGCATTGTCCAGATATATCCAGTATGAAAAATACTCTTCAGATAGATTTAAGCCATTATATGTCACCGAGAAGCAAAATGTGTTTAATCACGCTACAGAAAGTCATTGAAATACTTGTTATGAGGGGTTCGGGAAAACTTAGCATTATCTAGTCATTAATAATGCTTTGGAAGTAGACTCACCATAGACTTTTGTTGAAGAAGAAAATTGGTTCGATCTGGATATTGAGAATTACGCAATCAATTATCTCCCCCGCACCCAGGGAGATAAATCATAACAACATTAGGAATCAGTGTTATGACACGGTCTGATTCGCAATAAACCGAGACATTATGTTCATCTCGCAAAGGAAATAAAGGAGACCCGACAGAAGTTTAAGATTAGATTCACAGGATCACGTGTTGTTATTAATTTTCAAAATTTACACCTTCTCATTCAAAAACATCATTAAAAGTGATAACTTAAAAGCCCCGTTCCCATTACATATTAAGGACAAAAATTGCTGGTATAAAACTAGTCAAATCCATCACCGTATTTCTTGCCTTTGGTTTAAACTTAGGTAATTAACGAATGACAAAACAAATGAAGTATTGCTAATTCGATAATCATCCGCCGAAGGAAAAATCCAGATACCAGACATTACTGTGAATCTGATTTTATAAGTAGTGAGGATGAAATAGATCGTGGTAACAATTTTTGTATTAAATTGTTACATAATGATCTGAAAAAGGGCAACATTTTCACATAAGGTTTGCTCTGCCGAAAGCAGTAATAAAATGACAACTTAGAGACAGATATTGTTTTTGCATGTGACAAAAGAGACATTTATGTCTTAGAAATCCTCTTGAGACATGCTATTTGTCGGAAGGACAATTTTAGAATTTTCCTGCGTCTGTTTGTGAAGTGTATTAAGTTAATGTTAATTGAATGAAAGGAAAGGTCACATTTTAAGGTAATTGTCAATTTAGCGAGGAGTGTCTGTATTACCAGATGTAATGCCATATCCGCTTTTCCCACTGCCTGTTTAAATAACAACTTCTTAAACTCGTAATATTTGGGTTTGTTTGTAAAACAGTAACAAGTTAAATGTTTGAACGCCGCCAAATGGAGTGGGGGTTGCGATAATTAGTAATGTTGGATTTATTGTATGGTGATTAACCAAACCTAATCTTTTTGCACTCTAATTTTGTATAAGGCTGACCATTTGTTAATGTTTAATGCTAAAAAAGATGATTCTACGTTAAGTCTATAGGCATTGTTTCCTCTGTATGGAAATTGGCTGCGTCACATTTGAATTACAAACATTGAAAAAATTTTTATTTTTATTTTCCTAAGTCTAGAATTCTAACATAAAATTTGCTTTTTAATTTATATTATTTTTGTAGGAAAGAAAAAAATTTCAAGATATAAATTAATTGTTCCCCACTATATAAAATAAATAAAGTAATTCGACTCCGAGAGAGGTTTCGATCTCTGATCTCCCGCGTGCCAAGGGGGATCATTGCACGCGCTATCGAGGCATCGATTTTCATAGCGTATAACTTCGTTATTCACCAATACAGACGTTTGTTTCGGAATGGCGGTACAACTTTATGTAAACAAACGAATTTAACTTCCCAGACACTTTAAATAAGAAGTGGACACATCATATTGAGCTTGGTAGTTTCGTAAAGTAATTCAAATATCTGTTGAAAAAAATTTCAAAGTCGGTTTAAAAGACTATCTTCAGCCGCTACCCGTCGGCAGAATCTCAGATGTTCCTAGTCATTGTTTAAAATGCTATTTCCGTAAAATTTAGACTCGGCTATTTCCGTAAAATTTGACTGGTTGCGATCTATCAACAGACCGTTGTTAAAAGAGAAAGTTTGGAATGCTGTGAAACATTCTAAAGGGGGGGGGGGGGGGGGGGGGGGGGGGGGGGGGGGGGGGAGTAGTTAGCTCACCCCGGGGGGGATTTTATTTAGGGTATTAAAAAAAAGGAACGGCCTTTTGGGGGCGCGTAATGAAGGGGGGGGGGGGGGGGGGGGGGGGGGGGGGGGGGGGGGGGGGGGGGGGGGGGGAAGTCTGTTATGTATTTTGCACTGGTTTCCCTGTCTGAGTAACGTACAGTATTCGGGTTTACAAGATAGAATGTCATGCCAGATTTCCTCACTGCACAAAAAGAAATCCCCCTTCCTGTGTAAGTACAAAAAAATGTAACACGTACTAAAACTCGTGATATTCGGTTTTGGGTGAAGTACATTGTATCTTTTTCGCTTGTTTAATTTCGCCTATTGTGGATGTTGTGTTCTAAACCTCAAATGAAGAGGAGATTGTACAAATAATCAACCAATCATCATGCCAGATACGCAAACAAGAGCCATCACTTATGTGTCATAACCTACATACTAATAACTTTTTCTCTGATTTTTACACTTTCCCTCTCCTTCTCTGTTTCCCTGTTTAATACATTTGAATGTTTGCTTTGTCTCCTGCAACAGTTCTGCGATATATTGATACCACAACACGCACGTATTTTGAACTAGAAGTGACCTTGGGCAAATATAGTAATAAGCATTAAACAAATCCTAATGACTTCCTCCGCTGAGGGAATTAATCAGGAACATGCGTGTTCCACACGTTTTTAAAGGCAGAAAGGCCAAAAAGAGACCATATATGATCTGATATCATCGACCACCGAAGAGCATGTGTTTATTTCGATATGGACCCTCCAAGCATGATAATAGGTCAATAATATCCAACGCATTTTTAGTACAAAGTAGGTCTTGTATTTCATATTCTTCTCTGGCGAAGGTATAGTAATGCAGGTACCAGTATAATTGGGAAAACGTGTGACTGTAAGGTACTACCATGATGTGGTATTGAAAAAATATGAAAAAAGTACTACGAGAAACGTTGCCAAATCACAAACTTAAAAAATGTTCGACTGTTGCATGACATTGCTCCTGCGAACACCTCTAACGCAGTTACATCCTAACACATCGGCTTGGCACCATGCGACTTTTTCTCTCCTTCCAGAATTGAAAAGCTTCTTGTCTGGTCTTAGATATTCTCGGTTCTGCCATTCACCAGTACCTTTGTAGTATCAGCCTACCTTTTTGCTGTATGGAAATGAATCCACAAACTAAAATTGTGCATTTCTAGCCAAGGGGAGTACTTGCCGCAAATAATTACAACATCAATTTCATCATCGGCCAATATTTGAGACGAAAGCTTGAAGTCTAAACATTTACATTTTGTACTTTGAAAATCATTTGTACAAGCAGGAATGATGCAATACTTGTCCTCTCAGAGTAAAATGGATTTAAATAAGAGGAAGTGCCAATCGCATTTACAACGTAATTTGTCATTAACGGGCTTAGCATCAAAAAGTTTGTCGATTTCTCCGACATTTCAATGCACAGATTATTTTGCATTTTATATGGCATTTTAGTGAAATCCAGGGAAGTGGTGATGGAAATTTGATTAATGTTAGATACACTTCGAATATCTCTCCTACTACATCATATTAAGACAAAGATAATTCAATAACACATGGTTAGTGAGCCAAGGGTTCATTTCAACTTCGTATATAAACAAAGATAAGAATGACATTTCAGCTGGCCAAGACGCTTGACGACAACAAACAGACCATAATTTGATTCCGAACAAATTTGTAATATAGTGGATTCTAATTACTGCCTTGTATCATAGAAGCTTGACGGAATAATAAATGTGAGAAAATCAAACGGTGTTCAGGGATTTATGTGGAACAAATTAGACTGACCGATGATTACCGGGGTAGATTATTGTTTAGAAAATGTAATGGCACGTCTTATGATGGATTGTCCCTATTTCTTTCATAAAACATAAATATTGTCATAGACAAAATCTGACACATATATCTATACTACATACAAAACAGTAGGTATTTCTGAAAAAGAAGACAAAAACACATTTTGTTCTTGTAACGTGATTCACATGTGCAGGACAACAGCCTAAAAAACGAAAATGATATTTACAGCTTTTTACTGCCGAAAGCATCAACTTTAGGACAACTGGAAACAAAATCTACTCTGCTGGCAACGAGAAATGTGCATGTACGAATACATATTTGACAAGGAAATAATTTTGCTCGTGTTCATGTGTAAAAATGAAATTTAGAAAGGTCAAATAAAACAATAATGTAAGGGACACATTTAAATATTCGTTCTGTCTCTTCTGAATTATGTTTGTATCGATTGGCCTTATCGCCTGGTACGTAAAATCTTCCTCGGTGGTGTATTCATGTTTTATGATCGTTCTAAATTGAGTCTCAGGAAACACAATTTCGTCAGCTAAATCTTGTAGTGGTTGTTCTCTTTGGAACAAAATTAATTCTGGATTTAGTGACATATTTGACAGCATGTATACCATGAATGAACATGTCTAGATCTATGTCTCATATGTGCCGTCTTATCTGTTATGTTCTCTTATTCTACTTTATACTAGTCAATATATATAAAACTTAGTACACATTATATACAGTGCATGTTGTTAAGGTAGCAGTTTGGTTATACACATTCTCTTTTGAAATGTATGAAATATATGTTTGTTGTTTTATTATCTTCTGGTAGCAATTACATTCATAAAACTTGGAAATGTGCATAGAAACTTAAATCAAAATGAAATGTTGAGGGGAAAGAACACCGAGGGTGAGAACGTCCTAAAAAGAGGCCGCCGGTTTTGGACGATCTCAACCCGAGGGTGGGTTCCTATCCATAACTCAATGGACAGTGATTATTTTCTCACAGTTTGAACGCATTTTCACACAAGTAAGAAGAAATAAGGAAATACAGGATGGGGATGAAAAAAGAATATCAACTTTTTCTCGAATTTTACTAAAACTGCTATAGATGGATAGGTATGATCTTACTAAGAAAATGAATACCCATAACCCTATGTTTATTTCAAAAAAAAAAGTTACAGTCATTTTTCGATGTTAGTGATGTGCACGCGGAGTGTGGGATAACCCTATGTGAGATAAGATTTTCCATCACTGCTAAAAATAGAGATTTTTCTGTCCGGTAAGTGAGAATATATTTTCTGCTGTTATAAAGAAATCTTCTTACAAAAAAAACATTACGCAATGTCAGTTCTTCAGAACACTTAAAATGGTTGTTTTATTAATGGTACATGTTATATATTTAGACGAAGTTGTAAATCAAAAGAAATGATTCGTTAACACGAACATGATTATCTTGGAATTTTCTCTATCTATTTATGAAATAACATCCGTTCCATCGGTGTTAGTCGTTTAATAAACAAAATCGTGAGTCATGTTAGAATAAACCATAAACAACGCGGGAACCGATATGCTGTAAACATGACGTCATATTGCGCCGCATGACGTTAAATGAGCGTTCGCGTAGAAAATAAAGCTTTGTATTTATTCACCTTTTGTCATATCTGGTCATGTTAGAATCGAAATATCATCCTTTTCAGCGTTGTTATCGTCTAATATACAATAACTTGTCGCACTGATGCGCAGTTATAAACCACTCAGGCATTCGGCCTTCGTGGCTAATTACTGCGTATCAGTTCTCCAAATCATTGTTTATTAAACGACTAACACCGATGGAACGGATGTTATTTCATAATTCTAACATGACTCACGATTTTGTCTCCATATACAAAGAGTAGAAAATTTATGTTATATTAAACCATAAACAACGCGGGAACCGATAAGCTGTAAACATGACGTCAAATTGCGCCGCATGACGTTAAATGAGCGTATGCGTAGAAAATAAAGCTTTGTATTTATTCACCTTTTGTAATATCTGGTCATGTTAGAATCGAAATATCATCCTTTTCAGCATTGTTATCGTCTAATAAACAATAACTTGTCGTACTAATACGCAGTTATAAACCACTCAGGCGTTCGGCCTTCGTGGCTTATTTCTGCGTATCAGTACTCCAAATCATTTTTTATTAAACGACTAACACCGCTGGAACGGATGTTATTTCATAAAAATAACATAATTTTTCTACTCTTTGTATATAGAGACAAACTCGTGAGTCATGTTAGAATCCTTTTTTAAAGAGAAAAGGACATTTAGATAAGACTTTGATGAGGTCTATGCCGTTGTGTAATATCACATTTAATTATTCTATAATAATAATAAAATCCCACAATTTGAAATAGGTTTTAAAGAGAAGATATATAAACAAATGGTAAAGAAGCATCGTGAATTAGCATTAGCGAATATAACTTTTTTGGTAAAAGGCATATTACAATTATTTATGCGTGAATTTTTGAAATCTGATTTATGGTCTATCATGAGAATTTGTTGCTATAATTTATAGATATATAACGAAATCAGTCACGTTCTGCAGTGGCCATGTTTTGTAACAAATCAATATCTCGTAAATACACATTGTTCTTGATTCATTAAAAACGTTTTGTAAAATCATTTTTAAATCCTGTCTATGAATAATGACATGAGCATGCTCAAGCATTTTTTTCAGCTTTATGAAGTTAATAGTTACGAGTTAAGTT
Organism: Saxidomus purpurata; assembly: GCA_022818135.1. NCBI lineage: Eukaryota > Metazoa > Mollusca > Bivalvia > Venerida > Veneridae > Saxidomus > Saxidomus purpurata. The sequence continues at coordinate 39,339,462 of JAFMSR010000018.1, forward strand.
TCTCAATATGTGGCGTTAATCGAAAGACGTTAATTTAATCATATAGTGTAATGACTGAAATACATTGACTATTTCTTTTTGTTTTACCATTTTTATTTCAATAAAGCACACCTACTTAAAAAAGTATACAAATAATATAATGTAGTTCATATACATTGTAAATCACAGCAATACATAGCAAGTAACATTGTAAATGTACAGTAATGATTAAACAAATCTACCTTTCGAACTCTATTATAATTTTTTTATTCCTATGCATTTAAATGATTGTTTAGAGGTTGATGAAAGTGAAGAAAGAAAAAGATAAAACAGAATAAGAAAAGTGAGACTCTTGGTAAATGATTTAAATCTGCACGATATTGTTTGAATCAATTGTCAAGGAGACGAAGGATATACATTTTATAATTGAATATTTTTTATGTGAAAACTTATCTTCAGTCTCGCATGCTCAGATAAACTAGATGGAACAACTTCACTGTTACATTAGTCATTTCGCTATTAGATGTTTCACTCAGTACATAGTTCAGTGCCATTTATAGAAATATTCCATTTATACATTATATATAAATTAGCGTTTTTGTCACTCAGTTCATAATTCAGTGGCATTTATAGAAATAATCCATTTATACATTATATATTAATTAGTGTTTTTGTCACTCAGTACATAATTCCGACCATTCTAAGGAATCATTTAGACATTTAATATGTTGGCGGGGAAGCTTTAGTTAAAACTATCATGTCGATAGTGATACTGTAATAAACATCCGGGGGTATACATTTTGCAATACTTTCTGGTGAACATTACATATATTTTCACTTGAATTTTATACAATACTGTAGCACTTCAGCTTCGAAACTTTATGCGTGTCGTTAGCGTTTCTCAAACGTGCTTCCCCGATGCGACTGCATAATTCTGCATTTGATATGAAATTTAATTCAAGTTCTTGAAAGTGATGATGGAAATTTTGATTAAATTAATGTGAGATACATTTCCAATATCTTCCCTAATAAATCATATTGAGATAAATATAATTAAATGAATCATAGTTAGTGAGTCGAGAGTATCTTTCAATTGCGCATATACAACAGATACATTATTTTCGCGCTAGGCGGTAACAAACAGACGACAAATTGATACAGAACATATTTGTGATATAAAGGACTCTAATTTCTATTCATTAATTAATTTCTGTATGGCACTCCTATAAACAGTTCATTGCCCTGTTCAAAATGAAAGGTGGACAAAAGTCAGAATAGCGTCGGTTACATGTTATCAAGAAAACTGTTAGCAAGAATAAAACATTACACAATGTCACAGATTTGTCACTGGTGCAGATGATCTGTTTAGATGGAGATGTAAAAAAGGTAATGTATCGTTCACACGGGCATGAATGTCTGAGATTTTCCTGTATCTATTATTCTATCAAGAGAGATAAGGATCTATATATCAGATTTCGATGCTTTATTTGTCATCCTGTAATATCAAGATTAAAAGAGAAGACATATGTTCACGACATTTTCAGACTAAACTCTCTTGATTCAGATTACGACAGCAAGAACTTCAGAAAAAATTATTTCACATAAAACTGAAACAAAATCAGACAAATGGATTTTGAAGAGGAAGGTTGGCAGATGGTCACATGTGAATTCCGGAGAATGTTGTTTTAATCAAATGTTAACAGACGCTATGTGAAAAGCGTACCATCGAGCAATTTTACTGTGTGTAGTCTGTGTTTATTTTTTTTCAGTTTAGAAAACAAAACTTTGCATAACATTTATAAAAAATGTATCACAATTTATTAACCACAATATTTTGCATCCCAGCTAATATTTTTTTTATACAACCGAGCATTCTGTTCGCCCTGTACATGTATAATTTTATAGTTAACAATTATCAAAGAAAATAATCCTCTTTAGTATACCAGTATTCAACTTAGCATTCATATCACTCATGGAAACATGATTGGGGTTAAGCTGTGCTTAATTTTGTAAATTGAATATGATTCATTGTGCTAACTAATTAGTTCTATGATAATATGAACTATTGTTGGTTGTTACGACGCAGTTGCTGACTGCTGTTGCTGTCGTGATAAAAGTAGATTTGGTAAATAATTCATTGGTATCATAAAAATCGTTCCATAACATTTAAGAAAGTTGCATGAGAAATGCATCAAAATTTCATGTAATAGAAGATTTTGGCAGGTTAACTTGTTTATTCCATAGAAATCCTGTAATTGCACCAAGCCAATATATAATTAGTAACATGATTGACTTTAAAAAGACATGTTTACTTGAAAATCTGAAAGCCTGATAATTCATGAGAATTCGGTCAAATATCTGGTTCTTATAGGAAGGTACATACTTCAGACGTATGTTAATCTTACATGTAACTCAGCGCCTAAATACTTCCCTTTGACGTTATGTACCACTAAGCCTCTCTTACATGTAACTCAGTACATACTTCAGACGTATGTTAATCGTAATGGCTTTATTTAATACTTTCTCTTTATGACTAAACATTCTGTTTTGTCAGTACATATCAGAACCAAATCGTTCCATAACATTTAAGAAAGTTGCATGAGGGGGGGGGGGGGGGGGGGGGGGGGGGGGGGGGGGGGGGGGGGGGGGGGGGGAAAGCACATCAAAATTTCAGTTATAGAAGATGGCAGGTTAACTTGTTTATTCCATAGAAATCAAGGTAATTGCCCAAGCCAATATATAATTAGTAACATGATTGACACTTTAAAAAGACAATCATGTTTACTTGGAAATCTGAAAGCCTGATAATTCATGAGAATTCGTTCAAATATCTGGTTCTTATAGGAAGGCAGTCAGTAGTCAATGTCAGTTTAGCTCAGCACCATCTTGATTCAGACATCTAAGGAAATACTTTCCCTTTTAAGTTATATACCACTGAGACTCTTACATGTAATTCAGTACATATTCGACTAAGAAAATCTTAAAAAGACTATTTATACTTGCTCTTTAGACTGAAGATCTGTTTTGTCATTACGTAGGAGAACCAAATGATAAAATACACGCCCTTGTAAAATAACAACATCTTAGTACATAATTCAGACTTTCTAAGAAAATCTTAGACATATGTGGATAGAAAGTCTTTGTTTATAAATAAATAAAAAAGAAAGTAAAGAAAAAAAAGGGTCTTTCTTTAATGTCATTTGCACTGTCATAAACCTCTGGTGGTATACTTTTCTTTTGTAATGCTTTTTAGTAAGAGCATCTCAGCTTCAGAAGTCACGATTTTCATATTTTTGTTTCCTCGTGTACATTTTATAAACGAAAGGCTATATGACACCGTCATGCTTTACGGAATTCCACTCACAATAATGCGAGTTAAGGTTCTGTACAACACTAGTATCACTGATACACGCTAAGATTTGATAACCTTCAAATATTTTGCAAAACTATTCAACTTGATGCATTCCTCGACTCAGGTTTCCTCATAACATTGAAAATCAGACGTATCCTAGTCAAAGCTAAAACAGTTAGTAAGTTGTACTTGAGAATACATGGAATTAAATCAACCACTATCATTATTTTTGTTAGTTAAACCATGGTGTTAAAAGACGTGCATGATATTCTATTTTAATTTTCTATTTTAATTTTCGTTCGCAATGCTTGTAGCTATCTATGATATGATAATGACATTGGCAATTGACCAATTTTATTTTCAAAATAATGCACATGTGATTGTGTGTGTAGTAAGTTTGTCTCGACTCACTAGACATTGTTTGTTACAAATTGGAACTGCTTTACATCTTCATTCTACCAGTCTACTGAACATTGTATTTCATGTACTCGGAATTGACATTTGGACATGCAGTAATTCTATTATATCTTAAAAGTATCTCTGTAGTTAGGACGAGAAAAGAAATAAATGTCATTTTAACAAATGAATCTTATTACCAGGCTTTTTGAGTCTTTTCTTTGAAATTGCATGTACTTTCATTGGCTTAGCCCTGTTAGTTAACACTGATGAATGTAGAAAACAGATTAAAACTGTATAAAACAGCTTTTGCGTTAACGGTATTGTCAACGAATTGCGACCTTGTTATTTCTGTTCTCCTCCTAAGGTTTAATTCGATTAACGTTAAAAGCATAACATATAAAATCTGTGATGCAGTATATAAGCTTCTGATACCAGAGGACATTAAATCATAACCCAGATGTGTACAGAGATAGCAACTTTCATCAGCAGTGTGTTTAAGGGGTCGTTGAGAATTTAGACGAATTTGCAGAAGTTTTTAATTAGTACAACAGGACAAACATACCCTAAATACCAACAAACACGGGATTCGCGTACAAAAGACCTACACACATAAGAGTGAATCCTTTGTAAGCAGATTAAGTTCAACTGTGACTTTAATAACAACTACATAAAGATAACACTAAGGTCTAGTGCAACAAATGAGGAATATTAATGTAACAATATGGTAAAACACCACAGTGTACTGTGATAGATAAAACATAATACCACAAAACATCAAAATGCACTGTCACATTGATAGGTAATCATATATCGCAAAACACCACAATACATTTTGATAGATAAAATACAATACCGCAAAACATCACAATGCACTGTGATAGATAAAATTACGTTGAATACAATATTGTCGGCTTTAAACTGACATTTACCCAAAGGTTTGGTAATTTAAGGCGCAGTATGTTTTTGTACGTTTTTACAAGTTTAGATGTTGAATCATGATATCTTTTCAAAATCTGTTTATTTCAATATTGCACAGTAAAGTAAGTGTTGAATTTTGTCCAGCGTCCTAGTCTTCACATAACTGAATGCCATTAGTTTAAAGTAGATATAATAAAGTGTTCAGAATGTCTGTCCTATGTAATTAACTATGATAATTTCAAGAATATATCAAGACGCATTGACAGAACAACGGACAGACGGACAGACGTTTCCACAGACAGTGATGCGTATGAAGCTGTACCAAAAACACCGCCCCACAATATATGACCAATCTGGACAGAGGTTATCATCGAGTTCTTATTGACTCCCCTTTGTATCAGAACAGGAAAATTGTTTGTTTTTCTTTTAAACGTTTCTAGTAATATTTCACCTGTTACTCCTTGTAAAACGCTGATAGTTAAAATCAAACCAATCCGTGAAGAAAGTTTTTGCCATTGACTTAGACGATAAGATTTTCAACACTTTGTCGAACATGTCCTGAGTCAATTTTCAACGATCCTTTGTTGACTCAGCCATATTTGTTTAAGATATTTTATGTCGTCAAAATTCTAGCCAGCAGAGTGTGTTGTTAGTTGTCTAAATATGTTTACAGAGAGAAAAATGTAATTTTTACAAGTTCTCCGCTGAAACGTTTGGTAAAATGTCAAATTAATTCATAATATTCTGATCGTTCTATGACCTAGAAAATACGATCAGCAGGATTGAGAGAATACAGCGAAAAACTTTCATAATGAAGGGCTATTCTCTAAAGAATTGTTTTAAGATTATGCTGATTTCCAAAAAAAAACAAAAAAAAAAATACATTGCCACTACAACATGTGTCTCGTTTGACATATATTTCTTATATTTCTAAATAGTTAGCTCTGAGAAGTTTTCCCGTAAGGATTAGAACATTATCCAGTTTATGTTTTATCTCAGAACTAATTTATTGATTAAGTAATTAGACTTCGGTTTACTTGTGTGACACACACTACGATTGGTGGGGTAAAGGTTTTGGAGAGTTTTCGAAAATAACAGTGAAAGCAGTTCATATTCGTGTTTAGAAAATATATTTTATGTTGCAAACTGTTTAACTAAAATGATTATTTTCAGCCACAGGTTTGACATATAATCAGAAATTGACTCGCTTACATATATATATCGGAATTATTTGGTGAAATTACGGTGGCACAGATGTAACATGCACTACTCTTACCACGACATACTAAGTCGTTCCCTCAAGTAGGTATCTCGTAGGAACGACATAAAAAAGAGAAGTGCAATTTAAAAAAAGTAGTGCATGTCACCTCTGTGCCACCGTATGAAATAGCAAAATAGTTACGTTATATATTATTCTACGTAATAGCTCGGAACGTACTTGGACTAAGTGAGTGATAGAATAAGGAAATATATTTCACTTTTGAGTGATATACCGGTTAGTATATCTCTGTGTGGAGTGTAGATGCGTAGTAATCTAATCACGAAGGCTGAAGGCCTGGCCCCGATTTCACGAAAATACTTAAGATTGTAGCTAAGTAAGTTATTTTGAAGTCTAATTGTCACTAAAAATAATAAGTTTATTGTTGTCATTTGAAAAAATAGTATATTTTTAATGAAATTAACAGTTGAAAGAACAAAAAATTATATAATACTAAGTGCAAGTCAGATTGAGCAAAAATTCATTTGAGTACAAGTTAAGAATTTTAAGAATCTTAAGAATTTACTTAGTGTAAATTACTTGCTAAAAACAACATTTTCTGCACAAATTCTAACAAGTGTATATATAATTGTGATAAATGGGTAAATACGATTCTGAAAAAGTTTAATTCTTTAAATGAATATACATGCAAGGGGCTGATAAGTGTTGAAATAAGTTAAGCATGTTACTAAGTATTTACTTAAGTATTTTCGTGAAATTGGGGCCTGAGTGATTAATTACAAAGCATCTAAACGACACACAGTGATATACTAACCAGTATATCCCTCAAAAGTGAAATCTATTTCCTAATTCTAACACGTTAATTTAAACGTTTTAATGTTCGAAGGGGTACTATTTGATGCGCTTACACGTAGTCGCTGCCTTGAACTTGTAGTATTCCGTGCATTCCTTGGATTTCATGAAATTTTCGCTGTTCTTTTTTACCCCTTAAATAAAACGCTATTCGTCTTTTTTATTGTTGCTGATATTGCTCGGGATACACGAAGTGTAGAAAATTTTACTACGGTTTGTTTTACATCACGTCAATTCATTTACAACAATACAAAACAAAACGTATTAGCGCATGCACACTCATAGATGTTGTGTGAAAATTACACGGGAGGCCATTTCAGCAGTCAAAAATATTTCCGGACGCCTAGAGTGATATACTTCGTAGGTATATCACGCTCAAATCCTTCTTTGTCTATATACGAGAAATTTGCAGTAGTGTTAGAATAGCTGATATTGCAGATTTCATTCAATACTTTATATAGAAGTAGTGTACTTATGTGCCCTCCTGGTGTGTACATGTAGGAAGCACTTAGTCGAGTTATGTCTTGTAAATTACTGTCGTTACTAATTATGTTATATTCTCAATAAAAACAGAAGCCAGTTGTACAGTACTGTCTTTTTGTAAATTGAAGTTGAACATCTTACAAATTTTTCAACCTTTGAGAACACGTCTAGTTCTAAGTAGCGTTTTGATCACGCGTTATAGAAAACATCTATCAAAATATATTTGTTTAGTGCCTATTAAGATTCCGCCTAAAATGAAATGAATATAAATAATGGACGAGTTAAATTCAATTTACTGTAAATTGAATACACGACCCTAATAAAGCATACTACGAATAATTATTGTTTTGAAGAACCCTGTCTCAGCGGAATACTAATTGAATATAAATTTCCATGAAAAATATAATTGAAAAAATGTTCTTTAGATATTACCATGTTGGTCTCGTAGTATATCAAAAGTTCTATCAACGATCATGTTTGATGTCGATTTTCCCATTTCGTGACTGCAAATTGAAATCATATATTAGTATTCATATTTTGTAGTTGACCTTTTATCCGCTGACTCTGGTTTATGAGAACGCTACTTCTCCAAACATAATTCAGTTTATATACCAGACATTTCTGACAGCTTGTCAGTCACTGGCACTTCTTTGAAAAGTTTTACGAAAAATGATGAAGTTTCGAGGTATCACAATGACACTGCGTGCCATGATTAAAATCCAATAAACTTTCAAGAGAAGTTATTGCTTTATGGACTGAACTGTATTGAAATTATTCAAAACTTGTAAATCATTTATTTGTTCTACTAAATTTAAGAATTGTATTAAATGTGTTGCTATGTAAACACAAATTTATAAGATACATAAAATCTGCAGAATGGGTAATTATTAATTAGTTTACCAATCTATGTTTATCAAATTCATATTTATTTTATGTTTCCGGTGGTTTAATGAAATATAACTGTAGGTTATAACCTTATAGACTCACTGCTCACTCAGAGAAATTATCAAAGTGTGTTACCCGGATTAACGTCAATCAGTATATCGAACGTCATGTATGCTGGAAACGATACGACGATGACGTCATTAAAATGACGTCATGTGCGCTATGCTTTCTGATGACGTTTCTCGCGATTTTTGACTTTTTATTTAAAGAATAGATATATAATTAAGGTATTCTCCATTCGCGAATTTTAAATGTATGATTCAGCGAATACTTCTTTATGCTATGTAATCGCAAAAAAGTATTTTTGCCAACATTACACAAACTGTGTATATAAAATCTAGAATCTATAGCGTTTTTGTTTTAACAAGTACCCATACGTTTGTTACATTTTGAAAGGGACACCAATTTCTGACCCCATTAAGTTTTGTCTGCGCTGAAGACTTTGATCTATATTTTACAGGAAAAATTATAACGTAAAAGTTTACCTTACTGAAGTAGAATAGATAACGCTTACACGCGGACTTAATGACTTATGTTTCAAAATTACTTAGAAGCTGATAATATATTTCTGATCGCTTTATGCCATGATTGGCTCCCTTAGGTCTATTTAAGCACTTGTTCGGTTATCAAATTCTTAAGGAGGCAGATTTAAACTTCATTGAACAACTGTAAGCCTGATATAGGTAGGGAATGTCTAATAAATGTTATAAATCTTACATGTCTTCATGAATCGATGCTTTCTAGTATTACTAAGTGTGAAAACTACTGTATTTGGTATGACTTTAAGGTATCTATTTCCACAATGTAATTATATCGTTACTGGTTTGCGTTGCAAGCTGATCTCTTCAGCTATTTTCCAAAACTGTTTGGAAAAATATAATCTGCAAAGTTAAAAGAATACTTTTGCTTGATCACTGTAGTTCAGGAATAGGCAACACACGCTTGCTTGCCGTGTCCGTGTCTAGACATTACGAGTTCAGATTTTATAAGAGACGTATGGCCAATTTTTGATATTGCGTGTAGTTTTCAAAGACTTTGAAAGTAGTTCACCGGTACTTTTAGTGTATGCAGGAATACCGACTTCGCCTTAAAATTACCTGGTGATTTCTGTAATTAGACAAGGGACCAGTCTGTGTAGGAGGCAGACAACCGAGCAAATTGGAAAAAAAACACGACTTCGGATTCGTACACGAAGTTAAATGAAAATTTATACTTACAGTAGATTTGTCTAGACCATAAATGGTTAAGTTAGGGGAGAGAACATGACTATGCAAGACTAGATTAGTTCACTGTCTGTCGGTACCTGAACGAAATTAATCAACCAATCATCACGGTTATAGACACACGCAATTTATGAGCAGTAATTACTGACACGAGGGTAACAAGATATCTATCCGAGTGTTCTTTTTAGACTTATTTTATCTGTAAAGCAACCGTTGGTAGTGGCCAAGTCACATGATCAGAGCATGTCGGCCTTACGATAAGCTAGGTACTTACACTGGTCTTTAACTTTAATTTACAAAAATTAAATTTGTTTTGTACAAAGTCACCCCGTGTACATACTTAGTGTTATCATATATACATATCTGAATCCTCACTTAATGTGGTGTGTTGAAGTTACCTAGTCATCCGCGATATCTGCGCAATATTTGTCAGTTCTTATTTACATTTCACAATTAAAGTGGACGTAAATGATTTTGCTTTTGTGACCACTTTTGCCGGATGCCGATATGATGAAAACTGCATCGAAAAGGGATACGTGGCATTAAAGAAATAGGTTAACTTTTATCTGAAACACCGGTGAAAATGTCATGGCAGGTTATCAATGTGCATGATTATATTTCTTAGGGAGCTTCTACACGGTCGCCGTGGATCTGAGCCTCGCACCCACAGTGTGACATGTTCATTGGTATACCAATCAAAGATTAAATCCACTTATTTTCTAATATTATTAATAGAAATATATTTAACATGTTATAAAGGGTACATCTCTCATGGTTGATATTTCATATTGCGTAAAGTTGGATTAATTCACTTGTTATTACATGAATCTCTTTCAAGTACACGTACCTTCACTTTGTATACTCAATGAATTGCTTACAATTAAGTAATCGTACCAAACCATTTAGTTACTATGGGTTTCCATGGGTAGCTAATTCCACGGTAGTAGAAAATTTAGATGTTATACAGATCTACTTCCTATCATCAGTTACATAGACATTCAAGTCTTTCACAAGCGAGAGTTGATTCTTGTATACAAGAAGAATGAGTTAGAAGTTTCAGTGACATCTTCAGTAAATTAAAAATACTTTTAGTCAATTGTACTATTTGAACTTCATATTAAATACTATATACCAAATTAATGTTTAAATGTCTGTAATACAAAAATACTCGTCTTACACACCACGGGGATATTGGATGTGCTTCCTTAATTTGATTTTTGCAGAATCAGAACTCTTTAAACACATTTAAATTACTTTTCTTCCTCGTAGATGTGTTAATTGCTGTACTAAATGGATGTTGTTATTCTTCCAAACCTAGTCATTTATCACAGAAAATCGAGTGCTTTCATGCAAATTACAGAATAATTAAGACTAGTTAGCGCGCACTTGCGTGTATACTATAGAGCAGTGGCATCATTTGTGATGAAAATTAGAACCCTTAAAACTTTAAATAAATCAATTAACTTTGAACAGATTCATTTATTTATATTAAAATACATTTCCATAGTAGAGTACGAATTGCATCAATCGATTTGATTTTTTTGGTAAACTCGGGAAACGGATCCTTTTGCAAAGAAAATATATTTACTGACAAACACGGTGGGGAATCACATGATCAAAATAATCTCTAAACAAAAGTAAATATATGAAAAATATTATCAAATAATGAAAGCTGTTCAGCTGTGAATATAAAAAGTAGCCTATCTTATGACGGCATTTACGTATTCTTGAACTACTAAGGTCTAAAAAACAGTCACCTTCTGATTTTGCTGAACACTTCAAAACTAAATAAGTTCAGTTTCCTGCATGGAGTGTTTATCACAATCTGAAGGAGACTATGATTGAGACGTATGATGTTCTAGAATACGTAAATGTTGCCATATGTTAGGCTGCATTTCATATTTAAAGATAAACAACCTTTTCACAGATTGACTTTTGTTTAGAGATTATTTTGATCACGTGATTCCCCACCGTGACAAATATGACAGGGAAAATGACAAATACACTGATAATGATTTCAACTTATCAGTACGTTACATTATGTCTACAGCAATATTATTTAGCCTTAACTGCGTTCACACGTACTTATTGAATCTATTAGAGTGCTAGCTATAACATTTTTATTCAGTAATCTGGTTAGTATTTCTCTGTCGGTCAAAAGCTGTTATTGTATCACACTGTTTTCTTATTTTAGTAATGTTGTCGTCTTTACATGATTTATCTTGGGAACTACACAGGTCCATCATTAATCCCTTGTAGTAATTTTAAAATAGATACATTTTTGATCTGTAATGATACTTAGTCTAATGGATATGCAGAAGAGAAAAAAGAGGATTAATTTTGCATTTGTATATAGTATTGGTCAACTACAAAGCATATGTTCAAATACGTTCCTGTCGGATCTCAGCTCTGGGCATGGAAGAAGGCCAAGAATTTAGTAGTAACCTAAAAATGTCAAATGTATGTTTTATACGAATGTATTAGCTCTCGGTTGCGAAACAAGTTTGAAAACGTAGATTAAGCGCTATCGAGACTCATTCCATGGAATCAACCTCGAGGTTAGAGAGAGAGAGACCTGGAGAGACAAACGACAGAGAGAAGAATTGGAATATTTGTTTTGTCCAAGGGTACTACCACTACTTGGGCACGAGTGGGGATCGAACCTAGGACTGTCCGATCCCTAGACGAACGCGCTACCACTGCACCAGGGTGGCTCCACGTCATATGGATGTTAATACCAAACTTATTAAGTTCCATAGGGAATCATTGTTTTGTTCCATGTTGCCCTCATATCTACTGCAAGTGTACAAAAGTTATTGAGTCAACCTCAAATAAATATATCCCCATTTTGATGGCCAACAGGCGTTGAGAATATCGTCATTGCAGTAATTTTCGCCACTTTCCACAGTCTATCAAGGTTATTTTAGTTTTAGAATTATTATAGGCTGTTTTGATGGACATTTCCGACTCCGTGAAATGATGCCTCTTATAATGTGTGATGTTTGTTTTTAACGACATGCCATTATCTTTTGATTTGTTTGTTGATCTATAGTTACTGTACTCGTAACTTCCATGCACTGTCAAAGTCATATTCAAAGACGCTTCTATCTCAATCGGAAATAGCTTTATCTTTCTTGAGATACAGATCTGTTTGTTGATGGAACTGTGTTTAAGTATCACAAATATACAAGATCTAAGTCTAAACGAATTTTCCCCAATTTGAAAGAAGTAGAAATGAGCCCTTAAATGATAATGCACTCTCATTATATTAAGCACATAAAACTACAACGATAAAGATAAGTTTTTAAATAAGCCCTGCTTTGATAAATATCCAAGCTCTCAAGAGAAAACAGACATTTGGCAATATAACATATTTCCTTGATCTCTTATCAGTAAAAGGATTCTAGTCGGTAAAAGTAAAAGTTTGTTCACTTAATGACCCTTAGCTCAAGTTGTGGATTGTTAAGAAGGCTAATACTAGATGGTGTATTTGCCAACTGTCGTTTATTTCTATTCCAACGCTTGTTTTTAAACTTCGAAAATAAATCAAAATGTCAAGCATAAGGGAACAGCAGTTTGTTATTTATTACTGATTAAAGCTAATCACGTGTTATCACGTGTTATCATTAAAAGTAACTTTACAGAAAACTATTTCTTCTTCTGACTGTTTAACCTATTAGACTATTAGACATTTTTAAAAAATCTGTTAGAGTATACTTTTAATATATTGCCTTTAGAAAATTATTTCGCTAACACTCACGTATAATTCATACATATAACATATGCGTAAAGCTCCACTACGGAAACGTATATTGACCCCCTTTACATATGTCCTACATTTGCTCAAGTTATCAAGGTATGTATATTTTATATATAAGTCATCAAATACTTCTGACTAAATAATTAGATATTTGTGCTGGTTGTAATTTTTTTGTAGATGAATGTTATAAAGATCATGTATTGCAGTTGGTGATATTTTTCGTCAGCAAATATAAATTTTGGGAATAAGTATATGAAAATTATTTGACATGTTGTACTAAACTAATGAGTTGAATATTTCCTGCCCAAATAAAAGTGACAGAAAAACAAAGTTATATATCTTCGTCACTTTTAACTTTCTCTACTTTTTATTTTACATACATTCCAGGTCAAATAAATCATAACTTTTTACTATATAGAACTACTACAATAAAATTGGTAAAAATGGTATCAATTGCTGATTAAAACTTATTTATTAATTTAAATACAACTTAATTACTGTTAGTCAGAACTTTGTATCTTTGTTCTTAGATAGATCGGTAAATAATGTGAAGTTTATATATAGGCACAAAATAGAAAAATAACGTTTTTTATTAAACTTCATTAATATATATAAAGCGGGTCAATATACGTTTCCGTACTCCACGTCTCTCCAATTGCCTCTATTACCTTTTGTACAGACATTTATAAGTTTTTTTCCATCTAAACCAAATGACAATTCATTCAACTTCGTTCGATTTAGTTTAACGAGGCATGACTCTAAATGCTAAATTAAAATATCAAAATAAAATATTATTAAAATCTCTCTTGTCCTACTTAAGACACACTCATTATTAAGTCTAATAGGGATTTGTTAACAGACTAATGAAAACAAAACTGTTATTTAAAAGTCAACAACTTCGTTTCACTCACAAGGTTTGAACTACACATAGTGATGCAGTAAATATACATACATTCTTTGAACTTTCCTGAAATTCATAAATAAAACATGAATCCGAATCAAAGATCATTTTTGAAAAGCTCACATTCAGGGAGTATGTCATCAGATTGAAATAAAACCTGTTATAATGTAAATAATTAAAAGCACTCTCTTTTAATATAATCATTGGATGTAAATGAATAGCACGATTTGATAACCGAATTACCATCACTTATTACATTTCTTTGCTATGCCAACCACATGTCCATATTATGACACCAATAAAATGGTATAGAGTATAGAATACTTATTGTTACAATGTATATCAAGAACAATTGAGACTATATTTCAGTAAACAATTTTTACATTCAACTCATGTAAAGTTTATTCAGATTTGATACAGCAACATGACGACATAAGCGTTGTTCCAGTGCTTTCAAATACATTTTATGAAATGAAACCTTCATGAACAAGCATGTATTTTTTGCTACAAAGATCTTAATATGAAAGTATTAAGGATTTCCGCGGCTTCAGTTGGGTATTGACTTCTAGTCTGACATATACAACTTACAATTTAAACACATCTGCTGTGAGTAAGTACAGAGTGTTCTATCCCAAATGTATAGTTGATTACATATTTGCCAAGTTATTCACCATTTTTGCAAATACTATTAAGAATGAAGCACTTAAAGTAGGCATTAAACAAGAAACACAATACAACCATATACATATGTACAAGTAATTGTCTACTTTGACATATGTATTCATTTACTCTTAGGACATAAAACAATAAAATATGACAGGATATTGGATTATTAATTTGTATATATTACACTAAGCTATTCCTTTCCAGAAAATATTCTTCTTTTATTAATTACAATTCCTGAAAACAGTCTACAGCCTTGTTGAAATATAAGCTTTCATACCGCATAGCAGTCATGATTTTATGGTAAATAAAATGAATTGCTTATGAAATTGATGAACAATACCGAAACGGCAGCACCTAAATATACAGACAAAACAACTTATTTTAGTTTGAACTCATACCGTAGTTATTTAAGATATTTAACAATGTTACAAGGTAATCCTTTTATCATCTCTGTTTTTTTTCATTATTTATCTGAACCCATTTTTGGACCTTAACATTTCACACTTCATCTTGTCAACACTATAAGCAATTACACGTGTGTATTTTCTAGAGTTATTTATTGACAGCTGTTTACATTCAAGTGCATGTTCGAGATATTCTCGAATATATGTTGAAAAAAAAAAACACTAAAAAGATATAAATAGATAAATCTTAAAGATATATATCATTCTTTGCTTAGTCGAACTGTACGATACGTGAACATCATCGATGCCACGTTTGTGTCTCATCAACTTTCTAGGACAATTGAGATAGGAGCGGTTATAAGATGATCATAGGATTTAGTATATGAGAGTTTCAGTAAAATTTCTTTGAAGAAAAGGTTTCTCAAATACAAGAACAGAAAAACATTAGCCTAATCTGTTGTATACGAAAGCGCTTTTGTTTTATTTTCGTTTTCTTTTTCAGCCTAGTATTGTCTTGTTGTTAGTTCATAAAGAAATATTTCTTGCACAGATAAGGCGAATGATTTTAGATAAAGAGCTATTCAGTAGAAACCGACAAAAATCAATATCACATACATTTATTTGTGTTTTTTGAGCTTACAAAACGAATATAATTAGATATGTTATATACACTCTAAGATTTTGACGTTTATAAATATTGATATCTAAAAACAGTATGAAAATGGGCGAGCTTAATTTGTTTTTATTATCCTCGTACGGCTGCTATCAAACTGAATAGTTGCGAAAGCTACTTAAAAAAGCACAAGATTCACCAAGAAGTGACACGCAGCATCGAATTCTGTTAATGAATCCTTTATACCAAAGTACTTTTAACATGTCCTAAAATGGTCAATTATACAAGGAACATTTTAGAAAATGTAAATGTAAATGAAAATGTATAGAAGGACATTGAGCTGTACCTTC
Source organism: Saxidomus purpurata (assembly GCA_022818135.1). NCBI lineage: Eukaryota > Metazoa > Mollusca > Bivalvia > Venerida > Veneridae > Saxidomus > Saxidomus purpurata. Next base: position 39,355,526 of record JAFMSR010000018.1, read on the forward strand.
AAAAAGCGTTGAAATAATGTCAATGTATGCTAATGATAAAGCATTGCTAGGTCTTTCAACAAATTTCGATTTACTTAAATCCTATTGCGATATATGAGTTAGAGTTGAACACTGATAAAACGATAATAGTTGCTTTCAAGAGACGATGACATTTAAAAGCCAATCAGAAATGGTACTATTATGGTGAAATGATAAAATTTGCAACTAATTTTAATTACTCAGGTGTTAGTTCCACCAGCTGTTAAATGTAAATCAAAATGACTTTGCTATAAAAGGTTTAAAGGCTATGAATACTTTGCTTATTTGATTAAAATTAAGTGTTTAATGTCAATTATTGACGCCATTTTGTTTCTTTATTAAGCTATGCATCTGAAATGTGCAATGATAGTGCTTCAAAAGAACTTGAACGTACCCATTTAAAATAAGTTACTCAGCTGTAGTAATTATCCTTTGTACATTAATAGATAAGTCAGAATGCTAAAATACTGGTTTTAAATATTGTATACTGACAATTGTATCATGAAATCATTGTATAACTGCTCAATTATCGGCTGTAATAATGGTAAATCAAATTGGGCAAAAAGTGTAAAAGATCTCTTATATATAGATACTGATGTGGTTTTGTGTGGTAAAATCTTTTTACGGTTGATCCAAGTGCGTTTGTCATTATTTTAAAACAGAGAATTATTGACTCTTTTGTGCAGGAATGGAATGAAAACTGAATAGCAACAGAGTACTTACTATTTATAAACACATAAATGTGAGTTTGGATATGAAAACTATATTGACGATTTAAAGGACAATTTCGCATATCAGCTCATAAACTGAGAATAGAAACTAGAAAATAGAATAGACTAGACAGGAATTTCTATATAGCTCTGAGATTGAGGACGAATAAATTTATAATTATCAATTTGTGAAAAGAACAAAGAGGTAAGACAGTCACTCATTCCTGGACGTTATGTAAAGGGATATAGTATGTAGATATTTCTAAAGCTTCTTAAAACAAACCACAGAAAAATTAATCTGTATTTATAAAGCTATAAATATTAGAAATGAATCTTTAAATTCAATTATATAATAAAACTAGAAGGGTTGTATTTTTTCTTTACAACAATTCATCATGTATCATCATCCTCTGCAATTGTGTTCACTATTTTGATAATCATTTTACTATTATGCTTGATCTTTAGATATTTCATGTTCTGCTTCATGTATTGACGAGAAACATTGTATGTTTAACTCGAAAACACATAAACTTATGTTATGTTCTATTCTGATGAGTATTTCATTTAAAATTAGTGTGTTAGGAAGTTAAACAAAAACCAAAACTGTCGTTAAACAGGTCATTTATACATCCAAAAAGGACACGGTCATAATCAACGACATTTAGTCAAACAGTTTCCATCGATAAAATAAGACTTAGAAAAGGTATCAATTGCTGATTAAAACTTATTTATTAATTTAAACACAAATTAACTACTGTAAGTCAGAAATTTGTATCTTCGTTCTTAGATAGATCGGTAAATAATGGAAGTTTATATATAGGCTCAAAATAGAAAAAGAATGTTTTTATTAACTAATTAAATATATAAAGGGGGTCAATATACGTTTCCGTACGAAGGAGGAAACATTAAGCACGGCTAAATATTTTTATTAACCAGTTTATCCTAATTGAGCTGATGGCTACTATGGAAACCTGAGGCGTTAGGATAATTAACTAACGTATTTAATGAACATGTAAATCAATATTTCACATAGCATGTATCAAGGACAAATATTTGAAAGGGAAGGCGAAAGCTACTTAAGGCGAATAAAGCAAAATGACACCTCTTGTTGAATAAACATGGTAAGAACTTGAAACTATAACGCCTGGTTGGTTCTAATTAAATAAAACATGTCAGAAACAGGAGTATGTATTACATGGTTTAATAATGCCGTTAACTACTGTTACTAAACTTGTTCCACTTCAAGCAGCTTGTGTTTAGCAGTTTCTTTTGTCTGTACTTCAAGAAGGATTTCTCGAAACCTTTGACCTTTAGAGCTCAGTCTCTCTATTAAAAATTTAGACTTGTCCGTCTTCGAATGTTGACATTGCCATTAATTGGTCAGTGGGTGGCATAGTTATTTCATTAAATATTCAGGTAAAGGTAATTACATACAGATGTTTATATATAAAAATTATATAATTAATTTCAAGTTTCGTTTATATACTATAAATACTGTGTGTACTTGTCGTTCACATATGATATAATTAAGGAATCCTTAAATAATGTAATGAAATACATTCAAATACGAAATCATTGGTTTTGTATCCTGACCATGGAAGAAGAAACCTGTTTATACATTGTATTTCATTTCATATGTCTAAATTTAGACCGACTTTGAATGAAAATTCCGTGTAGAGGTTTTGTACATGACGTTGTAGGTGATTTTACAAAAAATACCGAAAACAAGACCGAAAATATCTATATTTAGATCAGACTTTAATATGCAAGTTCACATAAAGAAACTCTTTGTTTATGTAAGGCACCTTTTGGCGTCTTCCCTAGATAAAGCCTCCGCATATATTTCGCACATACAATGAACTCGTTTATTCATTCCTTTCAAAAGATTATTAGATAACAGTGAGGATTTGTACCATTCCCGAGACTAATCATGCGACAATTTGTCTTGTGCATTAAAATGATGCCAAAAATACATATTGCATGGATTCATTACAATATCGTGCAGAAAGGATTGTATAAATGATAAATGTTATACATTTGTCTTCATTTAGCAGCCGAGACGTTTTCTGATTTGGCAAAAGAATGTTGTTTTAAATATGTTCTTTTTCACTATAAAGTTGTTTGTTATAAACGCAGAGAAGAACTTGTTCTGTCATAAATTCAGCTGGTATGATTGTTTGCTGCTTTTAGTCGAATAAAACATTGTTACCGTCAAACTTCTAGAAAAACAGTTTCCTTTTGTTTTCATCTTTCCTGTTTAATATCGTGCATTTACTAGCATAAAGGCGCAATTTGGGATACTGTTAAAGACACTTGAACAGGAATGTGGGGTATGCACCACAGGGGTCCAGTCAGCCATGCGAATTCACAGCGAATTCACAGCAGGGGTCAATTAACATGACTAGTCACTGGTAGACTAGCTTCTGTTTATCATATTCAGCTACTGTATAGCTCCCTTACATTATGTACATATAATGTCAGGTATACCGACACATCGCTGGACCTAATCAGACAGGATTATAACTGATATGGGGCAGATTTTAATTGACTTTAAGACATTGTGCAATAATTCTAAGACATTGACGTCAGAAGGAAAAATCAGTGTGCAATGTCAGGATAGCATCATTGATTGATTGCGCGTTTTATACAACAACCCAAAATTAACGTTGTTCACTAGTAAATGCACAATATCAACCG